>CM046372.1:35415500-36011665 GCA_025413025.1 Ficus hispida | reverse complement strand
AAGGAAACCTGGAAATCAGTAGATAAAATTACTAGCTTGACTTTATGTGGTAAATTAGAGGACACAATCTACTCAATTCACTTTCCTAGTTCTTACTTGATAAGGAACTAAAAATTTGATAAAATAAAACACTCGGTTTATTGAAAAATAGAAATCTTATCCCAATTAAGATGGGAAACAAAAAGTTTCAACTAATCAATTGACACGTGCTATATATATATATGGTTTCTCTCTATATAGATTGGCAGGAGTTTCTCTCAACTAATTACCAGTGTACACTTTTACATTAAGGAATATGAAAATTAGCTGACATCTAATATACCAATCATGCAACCTAAATGAGGATAATTACTAACAAAGAAAACGATACCTGTCATCTTTATTAAATACGATGCCTGACATTTGCCTCTCCGTAGCAACCCTTCATTAAATATAATGTTTGCGATATGCCTCTCAGCGGCCATAATTCCACAAGTCAAATTGAACAATAGTAAAAGTATGAGAGTCGGTAGATACAAAATTAGCAACACTAATTGGGAAAAAAAAGTTTAATTCTCAACAAATCAAAAAGAAGTGATGAACATGAATATTGTTAGTTAAAAATGTTCAAGTTTCATTCTAAACTTTTTTTTTTTTCGGTAAACAAAAGTGCACAGAGTCAAGTAGCAAGTTTAATAAACATATTATACTGATTACATATTATAAACAACCACTAAGATTGTTTAGTAATTGATATGACATCTTCCTCATTATACAGTGAAAAGGGCAAGTGTTCCACTCAAAAACTGTATGGTTTTGGAAAATCATTTCAACTAATAATCAAAACTTAGTGAACAAAACAAAAGTTGTAGAAGTAGCAATAATAACTGGGATGACATAGTATAAGAGCTTCAATTTATTTAGAAAAACCATACATGCTTTCTTAGTCAAGAGAAAAAGATCATTGGAAAATTCATGTCAACTAATAATCAAAATCAGTAAACAAAAACAGTAGGGCTTTTATTTTTTTTCTTTTTTCTTTTTGATAGAAATAAAGTAGTAGTTGTATAGAACTTCGATAAGAAAGGAAAACGTACTAGGTCGAAACAAAATTTGAACACAAAAAGGGTAACTAAACTATAATCTGGAAATAAATGCTTGTATTAAACAAGAGTAGAGACTCTGATCAAACAAAACAAAATGATGAAATAAAAGCGAAACTTTTAGAAGGAAACCAAAGTACCTTGATGTGAGTTGTTGTGTTGGAGCCAAAATCATGCCTTTTCCCATTCTTATCATCCTCGTCTCCAAATAAATGCAAATCTTAATATATATAAGTAACCAAAAAGGACCTTTTCGCCATGGATGCTTGAATCATTGTTGAGAATTGTCGATCGTTCCTCTTATTTATTTCTTATCTTCCAACTGTATGAGAGAGAGAAAAATAATTGTCATGAAACACATCAACAAAAAAAAAATAAAAAATAAAAAATAAAAAAACTCAAAACAATATTCCAAATTCCACTTATTTATTTACCGGCTAAGCATGTGAGAAGAGTTCTTCATCATGATCATTCTTCCTCCACAGCCATCCTCTGAACCGCCCATCAACCTGCAAGCAAATTAAATAAAATAAATAAAAAATAAAAAAAACATCAAACTCAGTCAAAGACTACTAATAGATGTCTATAGACTTTTACGGACTAATTAGCAAATGCACAAATCTTGTCCCAAATGATAATATCTCGCAGTTACAAGTAAATTCCAAACCAGTAACTACAAAAAAATAAAAAATAAAATAAAAAGAAAATAAAAAGAAAAAAAAACCAAACAAACGGAAAAAGATAAAGGCTAAAAGTTTATACACCATAGAATGTTTTAACTGCAAGCTCTAGATATGATCATAGGACCGCCTTAGAAAAGGAAGTGATGCTCCTTCCATCGTCAAGAGCTTCAGAAAAAGGAACTAAAAGCTGTTGAAGAGTCTGCTGACATCACAAATGGATAGAATTATCCAGGACTGTGCCAAGAAATAAACATTTACTGGAGAAAATAAATTTTTTTTGCAGGACTTTACCTAAGTAAAGGACTTGCAAAATGAAGAAAGGACGGACTTACATTTGCACTGATGTACGTTGAACTCCATAAGCAATAGAGTTCCACAGAAACAAAGATTAAGGCATGGTATCATAGTTTAAGAAAGACCAAGGAAACCTGGAAATCAGTAGATAAAATTACTAGCTTGACTTTATGTGGTAAATTAGAGGACACAATCTACTCAATTCACTTTCCTAGTTCTTACTTGATAAGGAACTAAAATTTGATAAAATAAAACACTCGGTTTTATTGAAAAATAGAAATCTTATCCCAATTAAGATGGGAAACAAAAAAGTTTCAACTAATCAATTGACACGTCCTATATATATATATGGTTTCTCTCTATATAGATTGGCAGGAGTTTCTCTCAACTAATTACCAGTGTACACTTTTACATTAAGGAATATGAAAATTAGCTGACATCTAATATACCAATCATGCAACCTAAATGAGGATAATTACTAACAAAGAAAACGATACCTGTCATCTTTATTAAATACGATGCCTGACATTTGCCTCTCCGTAGCAACCCTTCATTAAATATAATGTTTGCGATATGCCTCTCAGCGGCCCATAATTCCACAAGTAAATTGAACAATAGTAAAAGTATGAGAGTCGGTAGATAACAAAATTAGCAACACTAATTGGGAAAAAAAAAGTTTAATTCTCAATAAATCAAAAAGAAGTGATGAACATGAATATTGTTACGTTAAAAATGTTCAAGTTTCAATTCTAAACTTT
This sequence comes from Ficus hispida, assembly GCA_025413025.1. NCBI lineage: Eukaryota > Viridiplantae > Streptophyta > Magnoliopsida > Rosales > Moraceae > Ficus > Ficus hispida. Next base: position 36,008,848 of record CM046372.1, on the reverse strand, counting down.
TTTTTTTTCGGTAAACAAAAGTGCACAGAGTCAAGTAGCAAGTTTAATAAAACATATTATACTGATTACATATTATAAAACAACCACTAAGATTGTTTAGTAATTGATATGACATCTTCCTCATTATACAGTGAAAAGGGCAAGTGTCTCCACTCAAAAAACTGTATGGTTTGGAAAATATCATTTCAACTACTAATCAAAACATAGTGAACAAAACCAAAAGTTGTAGAAGTAGCAATAATAACTCGGATGACATAGTATAAGAGCTTCAATTTATTTAGAAAAACCATACATGCTTTCTTAGTCAAGAGAAAAAGATCATTGGAAAATCTCATGTCAACTAATAATCAAAAATCAGTAAACAAAAACAGTAGGGCTTTTTATATTTTTTCTTTTTTCTTTTTTGATAGAAATAAAAGTAGTAGTTGTATAGAACTTCGAATAAGAAAGGAAAACCGTACATAGGTCGAAACAAAATTTGAACACAAAAAGGGTAACTAAACTATAATCTGGAAATAAATGCTTGTATTAAACAAGAGTAGAGACTCTGATCAAACAAAACAAAATGATGAAATAAAAAGCGAAACTTTTAGAAGGAAAACCAAAGGAAATACCTTGACTGTGAGTTGTTGTGTTGGAGCCAAAATCATGCCTTTTCCCATTCTTATCATCCTCGTCTCCAAATAAAATGCCAAATCTTAATATATATAAGTAACCACAAAAGGACCCTTTTCGCCATGGATGCTTGAATCGTTGTTGGAGAATTGTCGATCGTTCCTCTTATTTATTTCTTATCTTCCAACTGTATGAGAGAGAGAAAAATAAATTGTCATGAAACACATCAACAAAAATAAAATAAAAAATAAAAAATAAAAACAAACTCAAAACAATATTCCAAATTCCACTTATTTATTTACCGGCTAAGCATGTCAGAAGAGTTCTTCATCATGATCACTTCTTCCTCCACAGCCATCCTCTGAACCGCCCATCAACCTGCAAGCAAATTAAATAAAATAAAAAAAATAAAAAAATAAAAAAAAAACATCAAACTCAGTCAAAGACTACTAATAGATGTCTATAAGACTTTTACGGACTAATTAGCAAATGCACAAATCTTGTCCCAAATGATAATATCTCGCAGTTACAAGTAAATTCCAAACCAGTAACTACAAAAAAATAAAAATAAAAAATAAAAGAAAATAAAAAAAAAAAAAACCAAACAAACGGAAAAAGATAAAGGCTAAAAGTTTATACACCAATAAGAATGTTTTAACTGCAAGCTCTAGATATGATCATAGGACCGCCTTAGAAAAGGAAGTGATGCTCCTTCCATCGTCAAGAGCTTCAGAAAAAGGAACTAAAAGCTGTTGAAGAGTCTGCTGACATCACAAAATGGATAGAATTATCCAGGACTGTGCCTAGAAATAAACATTTACTGGAGAAAATAAATTTTTTTTGCAGGACTTTACCTAAGTAAAGGACTTGCAAAATGAAGAAAGGACGGACTTACATTTGCACTGATGTACGTTGAACTCCATAAGCAATAGAGTTCCACAGAAACAAAGATTAAGGCATGGTATCATAGTTTAAGAAAGACCAAGGAAACCTGGAAATCAGTAGATAAAATTACTAGCTTGACTTTATGTGGTAAATTAGAGGACACAATCTACTCAATTCACTTTCCTAGTTCTTACTTGATAAGGAACTAAAAATTTGATAAAATAAAAACTCGGTTTTATTGAAAAATAGAAATCTTATCCCAATTAAGATGGGAAACAAAAAAAAATCAACTAATCAATTGACACGTGCTATATATATATATGGTTTCTCTCTATATAGATTGGCAGGAGTTTCTCTCAACTAATTACCAGTGTACACTTTTACATTAAGGAATATGAAAATTAGCTGACATCTAATATACCAATCATGCAACCTAAATGAGGATAATTACTAACAAAGAAAACGATACCTGTCATCTTTATTAAATACGATGCCTGACATTTGCCTCTCCGTAGCAACCCTTCATTAAATATAATGTTTGCGATATGCCTCTCAGCGGCCCATAATTCCACAAGTCAAATTGAACAATAGTAAAAGTATGAGAGTCGGTAGATAACAAAATTAGCAACACTAATTGGGAAAAAAAAAGTTTAATTCTCAACAAATCAAAAAGAAGTGATGAACATGAATATTGTTAGATTAAAAATGTTCAAGTTTCAATTCTAAACTTTTTTTTTTTTCGGTAAACAAAAGTGCACAGAGTCAAGTAGCAAGTTTAATAAAACATATTATACTGATTACATATTATAAAACAACCACTAAGATTGTTTAGTAATTGATATGACATCTTCCTCATTATACAGTGAAAAGGGCAAGTGTTTCCACTCAAAAAACTGTATGGTTTGGAAAATATCATTTCAACTAATAATCAAAACATAGTGAACAAAACCAAAAGTTGTAGAAGTAGCAATAATAACTCGGATGACATAGTATAAGAGCTTCAATTTATTTAGAAAAACCATACATGCTTTCTTAGTCAAGAGAAAAAGATCATTGGAAAATCTCATGTCAACTAATAATCAAAAATCAGTAAACAAAAACAGTAGGGCTTTTTATTTTTTTTCTTTTTTCTATTTTGATAGAAATAAAAGTAGTAGTTGTATAGAACTTCGAATAAGAAAGGAAAACCGTACATAGGTCGAAACAAAATTTGAACACAAAAAGGGTAACTAAACTATAATCTGGAAATAAATGCTTGTATTAAACAAGAGTAGAGACTCTGATCAAACAAAACAAAATGATGAAATAAAAAGCGAAACTTTTAGAAGGAAAACCAAAGGAAATACCTTGACTGTGAGTTGTTGTGTTGGAGCCAAAATCATGCCTTTTCCCATTCTTATCATCCTCGTCTCCAAATAAAATGCCAAATCTTAATATATATAAGTAACCACAAAAGGACCCTTTTCGCCATGGATGCTTGAATCGTTGTTGGAGAATTGTCGATCGTTCCTCTTATTTATTTCTTATCTTCCAACTGTATGAGAGAGAGAAAAATAAATTGTCATGAAACACATCAACAAAAAAAAAATAAAAAATAAAAAATAAAAACAAACTCAAAACAATATTCCAAATTCCACTTATTTATTTACCGGCTAAGCATGTCAGAAGAGTTCTTCATCATGATCACTTCTTCCTCCACAGCCATCCTCTGAACCGCCCATCAACCTGCAAGCAAATTAAATAAAATAAAAAAAATAAAAAAAATAAAAAAAAAAACATCAAACTCAGTCAAAGACTACTAATAGATGTCTATAAGACTTTTACGGACTAATTAGCAAATGCACAAATCTTGTCCCAAATGATAATATCTCGCAGTTACAAGTAAATTCCAAACCAGTAACTACAAAAAAATAAAAAATAAAAAATAAAAAGAAAAATAAAAAGAAAAAAAAAACAAACAAACGGAAAAAGATAAAGGCTAAAAGTTTATACAGCAATAAGAATGTTTTAACTGCAAGCTCTAGATATGATCATAGGACCGCCTTAGAAAAGGAAGTGATGCTCCTTCCATCGTCAAGAGCTTCAGAAAAAGGAACTAAAAGCTGTTGAAGAGTCTGCTGACATCACAAAATGGATAGAATTATCCAGAACTGTGCCAAGAAATAAACATTTACTGGAGAAAATAAATTTTTTTTGCAGGACTTTACCTAAGTAAAGGACTTGCAAAATGAAGAAAGGACGGACTTACATTTGCACTGATGTACGTTGAACTCCATAAGCAAATAGAGTTCCACAGAAACAAAGATTAAGGCATGGTATCATAGTTTAAGAAAGACCAAGGAAACCTGGAAATCAGTAGATAAAATTACTAGCTTGACTTTATGTGGTAAATTAGAGGACACAATCTACTCAATTCACTTTCCTAGTTCTTACTTGATAAGGAACTAAAAATTTGATAAAATAAAACACTCGGTTTTATTGAAAAATAGAAATCTTATCCCAATTAAGATGGGAAACAAAAAAATATCAACTAATCAATTGACACGTGCTATATATATATATGGTTTCTCTCTATATAGATTGGCAGGAGTTTCTCTCAACTAATTACCAGTGTACACTTTTACATTAAGGAATATGAAAATTAGCTGACATCTAATATACCAATCATGCAACCTAAATGAGGATAATTACTAACAAAGAAAACGATACCTGTCATCTTTATTAAATACGATGCCTGACATTTGCCTCTCCGTAGCAACCCTTCATTAAATATAATGTTTGCGATATGCCTCTCAGCGGCCCATAATTCCACAAGTCAAATTGAACAATAGTAAAAGTATGAGAGTCGGTAGATAACAAAATTAGCAACACTAATTGGGAAAAAAAAAGTTTAATTCTCAAAAAATCAAAAAGAAGTGATGAACATGAATATTGTTACATTCAAAATGTTCAAGTTTCAATTCTAAACTTTTTTTTTTTTCGGTAAACAAAAGTGCACAGAGTCAAGTAGCAAGTTTAATAAAAAATAGTATACTGATTACATATTATAAAACAACCACTAAGATTGTTTAGTAATTGATATGACATCTTCCTCATTATACAGTGAAAAGGGCAAGTGTCTCCACTCAAAAAACTGTATGGTTTGGAAAATATCATTTCAACTACTAATCAAAACATAGTGAACAAAACCAAAAGTTGTAGAAGTAGCAATAATAACTAGGATGACATAGTATAAGAGCTTCAATTTATTTAGAAAAACCATACATGCTTTCTTAGTCAAGAGAAAAAGATCATTGGAAAATCTCATGTCAACTAATAATCAAAAATCAGTAAACAAAAACAGTAGGGCTTTTTATTTTTTTTTCTTTTTTCTTTTTTGATAGAAATAAAAGTAGTAGTTGTATAGAACTTCGAATAAGAGAGGAAAACCGTACATAGGTCGAAACAAAATTTGAACACAAAAAGGGTAACTATCACTATAATCTGGAAATAAATGCTTGTATTAAACAAGAGTAGAGACTCTGATCAAACAAAACAAAATGATGAAATAAAAAGCGAAACTTTTAGAAGGAAAACCAAAGGAAATACCTTGACTGTGAGTTGTTGTGTTGGAGCCAAAATCATGCCTTTTCCCATTCTTATCATCCTCGTCTCCAAATAAAATGCCAAATCTTAATATATATAAGTAACCACAAAAGGACCCTTTTCGCCATGGATGCTTGAATCATTGTTGGAGAATTGTCGATCGTTCCTCTTATTTATTTCTTATCTTCCAACTGTATGAGAGAGAGAAAAATAAATTGTCATGAAACACATCAACAAAAAATAAAAAATAAAAAATAAAAAATAAAAACAAACTCAAAACAATATTCCAAATTCCACTTATTTATTTACCGGCTAAGCATGTGAGAAGAGTTCTTCATCATGATCACTTCTTCCTCCACAGCCATCCTCTGAAACGCCCATCAACCTGCAAGCAAATTAAAAAAATAAAAAAAAATAAAAAAAAACATCAAACTCAGTCAAAGACTACTAATAGATGTCTATAAGACTTTTACGGACTAATTAGCAAATGCACAAATCTTGTCCCAAATGATAATATCTCGCAGTTACAAGTAAATTCCAAACCAGTAACTACAAAAAAATAAAAATAAAAATAAAATAAAAAGAAAAATAAAAAGAAAAAGAAACCAAACAAACGGAAAAAGATAAAGGCTAAAAGTTTATATACCAATAAGAATGTTTTAACTGCAAGCTCTAGATATGATCATAGGACCGCCTTAGAAAAGGAAGTGATGCTCCTTCCATCGTCAAGAGCTTCAGAAAAAGGAACTAAAAGCTGTTGAAGAGTCTGCTGACATCACAAAATGGATAGAATTATCCAGGACTGTGCCAAGAAATAAACATTTACTGGAGAAAATAAATTTTTTTTGCAGGACTTTGCCTAAGTAAAGGACTTGCAAAATGAAGAAAGGACGGACTTACATTTGCACTGATGTACGTTGAACTCCATAAGCAATAGAGTTCCACAGAAACAAAGATTAAGGCATGGTATCATAGTTTAAGAAAGACCAAGGAAACCTGGAAATCAGTAGATAAAATTACTAGCTTGACTTTATGTGGTAAATTAGAGGACACAATCTACTCAATTCACTTTCCTAGTTCTTACTTGATAAGGAACTAAAAATTTGATAAAATAAAACACTCGGTTTTATTAAAAAATAGAAATCTTATCCCAATTAAGATGGGAAACAAAAAAGTTTCAACTAATCAATTGACACGTGCTATATATATATATATATGGTTTCTCTCTATATAGATTGGCAGGAGTTTCTCTCAACTAATTACCAGTGTACACTTTTACATTAAGGAATATGAAAATTAGCTGACATCTAATATACCAATCATGCAACCTAAATGAGGATAATTACTAACAAAGAAAACGATACCTGTCATCTTTATTAAATACGATGCCTGACATTTGCCTCTCCGTAGCAACCCTTCATTAATATAATGTTTGCGATATGCCTCTCAGCGGCCCATAATTCCACAAGTCAAATTGAACAATAGTAAAAGTATGAGAGTCGGTAGATAACAAAATTAGCAACACTAATTGGGAAAAAAAAAGTTTAATTCTCAATAAATCAAAAAGAAGTGATGAACATGAATATTGTTACGTTAAAAATGTTCAAGTTTCAATTCTAAACTTTTTTTTTTCGGTAAACAAAAGTGCACAGAGTCAAGTAGCAAGTTTAATAAAACATATTATACTGATTACATATTATAAAACAACCACTAAGATTGTTTAGTAATTGATATGACATCTTCCTCATTATACAGTGAAAAGGGCAAGTGTCTCCACTCAAAAAACTGTATGGTTTGGAAAATATCATTTCAACTAATAATCAAAACTTAGTGAACAAAACCAAAAGTTGTAGAAGTAGCAATAATAACTGGGATGACATAGTATAAGAGCTTCAATTTATTTAGAAAAACCATACATGCTTTCTTAGTCAAGAGAAAAAGATCATTGGAAAATCTCATGTCAACTAATAATCAAAAATCAGTAAACAAAAACAGTAGGGTTTTTTTTTCTTTTTCTTTTTTCTTTTTGATAGAAACAAAGCAGTAGTTGTATAGTTGAAATAGAACTTCGAATAAGAGAGGAAAACCATACATAGGTCGAAAAGAAATTTGAACACAAAAAGGGTAACTATCACTATAATCTGGAAATAAATATGTGTATTAAACAAAAGTAGAGACTCTGATCAAACAAAACAAAATGCTGAAATAAAAAGCGAAACTTTTAGAAGGAAAACCAAAGGAAATACCTTGACTGTGAGTTGTTGTGTTGGAGCCAAAATCATGCCTTTTCCCATTCTTATCATCCTCGTCTCCAAATAAAATGCCAAATCTTAAGCTCCCCAAATACCCATAATCTGAAATCGAAAACCCAAATACCCAGAATCTGAAATAGGAAACCCAAATACCAAAATTTCGCAGTTTTTCTAGAAACACAAATGCCCTCATTTTCCAATTTACTGAAGAAATACCCAGAATGCTCTCTCTCTCTCTCTCTCTTCTCTGATCAGAATGGTTCTCTCTCTGTTTGTCTTCAAAGAAATGGTACTCTCTCCCAACGGTACGATTTTCTTTTTGGTGCGAACGGTAAGATTTTCTCGCTCCTCTTAGCGCGAACGGTAATATTTTCTCCCTCTTTTTGGTGCGAAGTGCCAACGGTGAGATTTTTATTTCTATTTTTGCTTTTTATTTTCTGATTAAAAACGAAATATGCTGAATACTGATTAAAGAAAATTTGTTGGGAATGACCTGTCGTTTTATAAGAGTATTGTCGTCTTTTAGCAATGTCTTTTTTTTTTTTTTGGTTGCCAAGTAATGTCTCAACCTCTAATGTTGTCGTTAAAAAAAATGTGCTTAATGTTGTCGTTTTTAAGCTATTCTCGAATCTCGATCGAGGAACGTGTGATGTACCTCCAATGTACTTTTTCTACAGAGAAGAAATTTTAATATTTATTTACTTATATATTTTAGCAGAGACGACTTTCAATTTGAAATAAGGATTTATCCCCTTTCTAGTTGGGTTTTTTTTTTTTTAAGTGAAATTGGAAATGGACAAAATCTAATTTTCTTTTTAATTTTATAATTAATTTAAATTAGTTTAAGATTAAAAAATAGTTTAAGCGCAAAAATATTGCTGTTGGTGGCCTATAATATTAGGTAAGATTTTATAAGGTTACAATAGTAATTTTGTAGTTTATTTAAATGAAAGAAAAAGCATAAGATGCATGATAACTTCTTTTTTTTTTTTTTTCTAATGACAAGATAATAAGAATTATTTGGAACAATGATTGCACTTGGAGTTTTATAGGTTGTAATTGAAATATCTTTTTTATTGAAGTGTAAATTATAATTGAATTGTAATATAGAAAAAATTATAAAAATTTTAAATAGATTCGGAAAAATATTTGTAATATGAATATTATTTTAGAACTTTCGTCATTCTGTGTGATTTTTTTTTAGTAAATCATCTCATTTCGACTTAAAATAAAAAGTTATGGATTTTTAAATTTAAATTTTTTTTAATGGAAGAGAAAGAAAATAAGATGTATATTTGATATTTTTAGAGTTTAGTTGTAAAATTCCATTTGGATACATATGTAACCAAATAATCCCTAATTTAGGATCTCTAGTAGTAAAAATAATAATAATAACAACAACAACAGCATCAACAATAATAATAAACAAATGAAGATAAAAATACAAGAAACGCATAATGAATTAGTAATGAAAAATACTAAGGATATCAATTCTAATCCTAACTTTTTAAGTACCAATCAATGTGTCACATGATTTGTCATTTTTTATTATAAGTTTTAAAATATTATCATCTCAATTAGTTACATCTACTAATAAAAATATGATGCGTAAGTTAGTACTAAAAGTTAATATAAAAGTTCATGTCACACTCCTCAATTAGCCCTTAGCTTGATAGCAATTTGAGCCTCAAATTTTGAGGATTGATTTTTCTCATTCTTTCTTTTTTCATTCCTTATTTTCTGACTCCACTAAGTTAGCATTTCTTTTTTTTTTTTTTAATCTATACTAGTTTAACACGCGCAATAATAGATTGCTAAAAAATATAAGAATTTAAATAGAAAATACAAAAAAAAAGAAAAGAAAAAGTACGAAACGATAAAATAAGGAAAAGAAAGAAAAAGCTAAAACTTCAAACAAAACTTAAAAAAAAAAACTGAAACTTCTTAATGAAATTTCAAAAAAAATTCAGACAAAATCCTTTTTAACCAAATTAATTAAAATTTAAGAATTTAATAAGAAAATTAAAAGAAAAGAAAAGAAAAGAAAAGGTACATAACAAGTAATCAACAAAAAGAAATAAAAAAAGAAATCAAAACTCCATATGAAACATTAAAAATAAATAAATAAATAAACCAAAACTTCATATCGAAACTCAAAAAAAATTTAGTCGAAACCTTTTTTTAATCAAATTAAAAAATCATAAAGAAACTTTAAAAAAAAACTCCATAAATTAATAAGGAAATAATAATAAAAAAAGCACGTAACGACATACGAAGAAAAAGAAAGATAAAAATATTTTTAACCAAATTAAAAAATCACAACGAAACGTCATTATGAAACTTTAAAGAAAAAAAATCTAAAAAAATAAATTCTTTAATTATTGATGATAGACATAAATTTATTATTGAATAGATATATAGAGGATTATGTATATGTGTATACATATATGTAATGAGAAGCGAAAAGATTTTAAAAAAATTAAAAAAAAAGAGATAAAAGAAGAAAAAATGATAAATTCATAAAAGAGAAGTGAAAAGAAAAACAATTGATTCATACATATATATTCTGCATATAAGTTAATATATGTGATGAGAGATGAAAAATATAAAAGAAACAAATAAAAGATAAAAGCATAAAAGAAAATAAATGAGAGAAAAAAAGCATAAAAGCATAAAAAGATAAGTAAAAAAAAACAATGGGGTGACACATGACAAAAGAAGGAGAGTGCATTTTGGTTCTTATATATATATATATATATATATATATGTTAAGATTAAGATAAGATGTTAAAAACATGAAATAATCTATCCATGCAGGGTTGGAGAAGTTGGCATAGGAGCCAACTTTGAGGATCTTATCAACCGAAAGGTCGGAGATTCGAATCCCTTATCAACTCAGGGGAGTTGTAAACCTTGCCTGTACAATGTATCAAAATGGAAAATGACGGGTTGCCACAAGATCCTTTATTTAGCACAATATACATATATAATATATATATATGTGTGTGTGTGTAAAATAATCTTTAAAAAATATGTATCAAAATACATGAAAATGGGTTACAAAAATCCTACATGCATGATTGCAAGTATAAGAAAATGGTAATCTCATGCATTTGTTTCTAATCTTGAGGTCTCAAATTCAAACCCTCCGTCACAATTCAACAAATTAAAAACTAAAAATAAAAATAATGAATGCAAATTAATATTATAATAATTTTTGCATCAATGAAGTATACTTGTTAGTGACTTGCACGTTATTTACTTAAAATGGGAGTTTATTGTCATCCTTTATTTTCGTCACATCAGATCTTAAATTACATTTAATCAAATTTAAAGCTGCATTATTTTTTCTTACAATATTTTTCATTTTTTTTTCTAAAAATGCACCGGCAATTAAATTTTAAACTACTTTTTTTTTGTGTGTCAGTTTTCGTTCAGGTTCCATCCTTTAAAAAAAAAAAGGAAAACCCATGTAAAACGATGATTTGCTATTGAAATTTTAATTTAATTTAATAGTTGATACACGTGAATAATGTTCTTCAACAGGACAAGGCTCAAAATAAAGAATGATAAAATGAGCAGAAAAATTTAGAAATACACAAAAAGGTTGTTGGTGGATGTTTTAGCTTGAGAAGCAAACTATATATGGCACACAATTCAGTAATTAAATCCTTGTGGTTGCAGATAAAAGTTCTTTGGAAACTTATAATAAGTATCTCCATTCTTTATGTTAGTGGAGTGATTTGATTGTTAGGATTTCTCAAAATTTTCGTGAAGGTATTTACAGATAAATTAGTAAATTATTTGATTCAACATCATTAATTTGAAAGGTAATTTTTGGATTCGGAATTGATTTATTTTCCTTTGCTTTATCGCTCTATGAATGGTATATTCATTTTTATAAGTTTCCTTTGGGTTTTTATAAGTTTCCTTTGGGTTTTTAATGGTTTTTAAATGGTTTTAATATTTGCTTATCGCTCTATGAATGCACCTTTTTTTTTTTTCCGTTGTCAATTTTTTTTCTTTAGGTTCTTTTGACAAAGTTTTATGAATTACCGGTTTTTTGAATAGGTCTATGTATTTTCTTTCATTTTTAAGTGGGTTTGTTTATTTGAAAACTTCATTGTATTTTCTTTTTATTGTTATATCATGTATGATGAGTAGATAATGAGGATGTTAAAAGGGTGGATGACTATGAAATTTGGTGACTAACTTTATGGTCATTCTAATTGACGTAAGTCAATAACTTTTATCGAATTAACTATGTTCTATAATCATTAATTGATCATTTAAAAAATTGATTAAATTTAAAAAGTTGATTAATATTTAGCATAGTTAATCACTGATCGACCGAAAAATTATTGATTTTGGTTATCGTCAATCAGTGATTGACTATGATTAAATAGTGATTGAGGCCTTTTAACTAATTGTTTAAAACTTAGGTGTGATGCCCAGAATTATCACATACTTGTTGGCCAATGCATTGCATCTTTTCATGATATCATGCATATGAATCATATGTTTGAGTGATTATTGAAATGCATTTGTCATGTTCATAATGTGCATTATATCTTCAAAGTGCATAAGTGTTGAGTCATATATAATACATTGATGAATGACACCGTTCCTTGAAGGTGGATCTGGTAAGTGGACCAATGAAAAAGGAGTTTCTGATTTTGGCATCTATGAAATTTAATGGATTAAATAAGTTGTGGAGCTCAAATATAGTGAAGGATCCAAAGATAGGGTTTACACCACATTCGGTAAGCAAGTTGGTTAGTTAAGGCCTAGTTTGTATTTGAGGATTGGTGTGAGCATTCAACACCCCATTAAGGAGGTGAATAAGCTGAAAAGTTAAACACAAGTCTAGCTTAGGTGAAATTACTTCGTAGTTAAGTAATTAAGGTGCTTACTCGGCACTTTAAAGTCTAAAAAGTAACTAGGTGGCTCATTTTCTGCCCAAGCCCTCCAAGTCCGACTTCCTCTACCTCTAAACACCATATTCAGTTAGGGTTTTGAGAAACTAAAAGCAATCTTGAGAGGTTTGATCAATTTTTGGCGGAGAATTTCAAGGAAAAGCCTAGGTTGTACCAAGGTAAGGGAAGTTTCGGTTTTTATTTTCTTAGACATTGATTCAAAGGGTTTACTATGGAATTAAGCTGTAATATTTGAATGGTATGTTTCCTCATATGTTAGGTTAAAGCCTATAAAACGGTGAGAGCAAATTCAATTCGGAGATTAGGGTTTTACCTATGTTTTGGGAACCTATCCAGTTTCAGGTCAGTTTTCACTGTGGTTCATATTTTTATTTAATTCTATATGCTATAGGGCTTTGTTGAAGTTGAAAATTTGAAAGTTGTTTCCTCTATCTGTTGGCTATATACCCCTAAAATTATTTTGATTATTTCCTTGTGGATTGGGAGATATGGCCCTAAGAATAAGGCTGGTACCAACAAGTGAAAAATGGAAATTTTTATTTCGTAATAGTCTTGTAATTTATGGATATTTTTTAAGAAATGATATTGGTTTTAGGTATTGTATGAGATATTTAAACTTTGGGGAGGCTTAAATATAGGGAGAAACTATGGAAAATTTTTTTTAAAGAACTAGGCCTTAAATTTAAAGTTCATTGTAAGAAAACAAGCTCCTTGGTACTGTTAATGTTAATAATTGTTGAAGTGACAATAAAGTGGTTAAATTGCTCCATATTTTAGAGATGTTGAACACTAGATCTCCTGAGACAAAGCCCCAGAATTCTTTTATGCAATATTCAATTACGAGATAAGTAGAATTGCAACTGTGTCACTATAAAAGTTATGCATATGTATTATGTATTTGAAAGCGAGATTTGGGTATACGATTTACATATCATGATGGCATAAGCATTCATGCACTACATGATGAAAGATGTGTATCAAATGCATTTTATGTAATAAATGAGTTTAAGAGTAGCTTAAATGATTTATTGGTGACTTGTGAAGGGTTTATTGTTAAGAATTGATGAAGTGTATTTCAATGGAGACTTCCGGACCTTTATGTCTCAATGGAGACTTGTGGTGTGAGAAGCTTCTTCGATGATCATGAGGGAAAATAGTATTTTAAATGTGATATGCCTCACACAATGACACCTTGTTACATTATAGTTGTGGTCATGGGGTCGATGGACCTCCTGTCATGATAGAGACTTGTAATGTGGGAAGCTTCCTCGATGATTACAAGGAAGAAGGAATATTTAAAATAACTTTACCCCACATGATGGTATTCATTATTATGATATTTGTTTTGTGGCCACAAGGTCTGATGGCTAAGGTATCTGGGATGTCACCCAATTTAAGAAACCCTAATACACACAAAAGATAAGAAAGAGTATAAGAAGTGAAATGAAATAAGTTAATTGAAGAAGTAAAGTCACGAGCTCATGCGTATCTATATTGTTTATGTCATGCATTGATTCTATTTACTGGGCTTTAGCTCATTCGTTTATGGTGATGTAGGTGAGGGCACTTCTCAGCACTAGTTGAGGACTAGATGGTTGGCAGGTGTACTCCTAATGCTCGTGGACTTATGTATATGGATAAGCTGACATGTTATTTTGAGCTTTAACTATTCTTATAGCTATGTTTATATATATATATATATATATATATATATATATATACTCGGCTGTGTCCATTTTGAGTTATGTGTTATATTGTATATATACTTGGCCAGCTATATAGGTTGAGTGTGATATAGTTATTTTATTATCTACGAGATAGTATCCAAAAGTTCAAATTTACCCTCATTTTCATACAAAGCCTATAGCCTTTCCTGGCGAAAGAAAATTGATCCGAATGAAAATTCTATGAACTTCATCTCAACACAATCTATTTTAAATAGCGTTCCAACGGTCCACTTCGTAACAAAAAACGCCTTCCAGATTCTGATTTAAGGTATTCTCAATATTTACACCATTTTTCGAAGGCTATAACCTTCTCCGTCGAGCAAAAAATGATCCGGATCAAAATTTCATGCAACTTGGATAATGTAAAATTGCTTTTTATAGGAATCCAATGGTATACTTCCTGTCCAAAACCGACTTGTTTATAATTAGTTATGGTTTTATCGTTGTTTGCTCCATTTTCTAAAGCCTATAGACTTCTCCTTTAAGTAAATATTGGCCCGACTTAAAATTTGCATAACTTTGGATGCTAAAACATGCTTTAAATGACATAATAATGGCCTAATTTATGTTTAAAATCAACTTTAAGATTGTGATTCAATGTCATCTGAATATGTGCTTCATTTTTCAAAGAATATAGCCTTTTCTACCGAGCCAAAATTGATCTGGTTCAAAATTTTATATAATTTAGATGTTTTTAAAATGCCTTTAATAGCAGTATAACGATCCACTTCAAGCCTAAAATAGACATCTTAATAAAGAGTTACATTCGTATCAACATTGGCTCCATTTTCCGAAGCCTACATCATTCCCTGGAGAGCGAATATAGGTCCGGGTCAAAATTTCAAGAACTTTAAATCAATAAAACATTATTTAAATAGCACTTAAAAGGTCCACTTTGTGTCGAAAAATACCTTTCGGATTGTGATTTATGTTATTCTCATTGTTTGCACTATTTTTTCTGAAGGCTATAACCTTCTCCTTAAAGCCAAAATTGGTCCGTATCGAAATTTCATCCAACTTGGATAATTTAGAAATGCTTATCATAGGAGTCCAATGGTCTACTTCATGTTTAAAACCGACTTCTTCGTAATGAGTTACTGTTATATTGAAATTTCCCTCATTTTCTAAAACCTATAGCCTTCTCATTCAAGTAAATATTTGTCCGACTCAAAATTTCTAGAATTTTGGATCATTAAAACATGCTTTAAATAGCATTCTAATGGTCTGATTCATGTCTTAAACCGACTTCAAGATTGTGATTTATGATCTTCCTAATATTAACTTCATTTTTCAAAGAATATAGCATTCTCCGTCGAGCCAAAATTGATCCAGCTCAAAAGTTTATGCAATTTGGATGCTTTAAATATACCTTCAATCGTAATCCAACGATCTACTTCGTTTTGAAAACTGACATCTTTATATTGAGTTATGGTCATATCCACATTTGCTCCATTTTCCAAAGCCTATAGCCTTCCCTGGCGATAGAAAATTGATCCGGATGAAAATTCTATGAACTTCATCTCAACACAATCTCTTTTAAATAGCATTCCAACGGTCCACTTCGTATCAAAAATTGCCTTCCGGATTGTGATTAAAGATATTCTCAATATTTGCACCATTTTCGGAAGGCTATAACCTTCTCTGTCGAGCCAAAAATGATCCGGATCAAAATTTCATGCAACTTGGATAATGTAAAATTGCTTTTCATAGGAATCTAATGGTGTACTTCCTATTGAAAACCGACTTGTTTATAATTAGTTATGGTTTTATCGATGTTTGCTCCAGTTTCTAAAGCCTATAGACTTCTCCTTTAAGTAAATATTGGCCCGGCTTAAAATTTGCATAACTTTGGATGCTAAAGCATGCTTTAAATGGCATAATAATGGCCTAATTTATGTTTAAAATCAACTTCAAGATTGTGATTCACTGTCATCTGAATATGTGCTTCATTTTTCAAAGAATATAGCCTTTTCTGCCGGGCTAAAATTGATCTGGTTCAAAATTTTATACAATTTGGATGTTTTTCAAATGGCTTTAGTAGGAGTCTAACGATCTACTTCAAGTCTAAAATCGACATCTTAATAAAGAGTTATGTTCCTAATATTAACTTCATTTTTCAAAGAATATGGCATTCTCCGTCGAGCCAAAATTGATCCAGCTCAAAAGTTTATGCAATTTGGATGCTTTAAAAATACCTTCAATTGTAATCCAACGATCTACTTCGTTTTGAGAACCGACATCTTTATATTGAGTTATGGTCGTATCAACATTTGCTCCATTTTCCAAAGCCTATAGCCTTCCCTGGTGAAAGAAAATTGATCCGAATGAAAATTCTATGAACTTCATCTCAAAATCTATTTTAAATAGCATTCCAATGGTCCACTTCCTATCAAAAAATGCCTTCCAGATTCTGATTTAAGGTATTCTCAATATTTACACCATTTTTCGAAGTCTATAACCTTCTCCGTCGAGCAAAAAATGATCCGGATCAAAATTTCATGCAACTTGGATAATGTAAAATTGCTTTTTATAGGAATCCAATGGTATACTTCCTGTCCAAAACCGACTTGTTTATAAGTAGTTATGGTTTTATCGTTGTTTGCTCCATTTTCTAAAGCCTATAGACTTCTCCTTTAAGTAAATATTGGCCCGGATTAAAATTTGCATAACTTTGGATGCTAAAACATGCTTTAAATGGCATAATAATGGCCTAATTTATGTTTAAAATCAACTTTAAGATTGTGATTCAATGTCATCTGAATATGTGCTTCATTTTTCAAAGAATATAGCCTTTTCTACCGAGCCAAAATTGATCTGGTTCAAAATTTTATATAATTCAGATGTTTTTAAAATGCCTTTAATAGCAGTATAGCGATCTACTTCAAGCCTAAAATAGACATCTTAATAAAGAGTTACATTCGTATCAACATTGGCTCCATTTTCCGAAGCCTATATCATTCCCTGGAGAGCAAATATAGGTCCGGGTCAAAATTTCAAGAACTTTAAATCAATAAAACATTATTTAAATAGCACTTAAAAGGTCCACTTTGTGTCGAAAAATGCCTTTCGGATTGTGATTTATGTTATTCTCATTGTTTGCACTATTTTTTCTGAAGGCTATAACCTTCTCCTTAAAGCCAAAATTGGTCCGTATCGAAATTTCATCCAACTTGGGTAATTTAGAAATGCTTATCATAGGAGTCCAATGGTCTACTTCATGTTTAAAACCGACTTCTTCGTAATGAGTTACTGTTATATTGAAATTTCCCTCATTTTCTAAAACCTATAGCCTTCTCATTCAAGTAAATATTTGTCCGACTCAAAATTTCTAGAATTTTGGATCATTAAAACATGCTTTAAATAGCATTCTAATGGTCTGATTCATGTCTTAAACCGACTTAAGATTGTGATTTATGATCTTCCTAATATTAACTTCATTTTTCAAAGAATATTGCATTCTCCGTCGAGCCAAAATTGATCCGGCTCAAAAGTTTATGCAATTTGGATGCTTTAAAAATACCTTCAATCGTAATCCAACGATCTACTTCGTTTTGAAAACTGACATCTTTATATTGAGTTATGGTCGTATCCACATTTGCTCCATTTTCCAAAGCCTATAGCCTTCCCTGGCGAAAGAAAATTGATCCGGATGAAAATTCTATGAACTTCATCTCAACACAATCTCTTTTAAATAGCATTCCAACGGTCCACTTCGTATCAAAAAACACCTTCCGGATTGTGATTAAAGGTATTCTCAATATTTGCACCATTTTCCGAAGGCTATAACCTTCTCTGTCGAGCCAAAAATGATCCGGATCAAAATTTCATGCAACTTGGATAATGTAAAATTACTTTTGATAGAAATCTAATGGTATACTTCCTATTGAAAACCGACTTCTTTATAATTAGTTATGGTTTTATCGATGTTTGCTCCAATTTCTAAAACCTATAGCCTTTTTCTTTAAGTATATATTGGCTTGGCTTAAAATTTGCATAACTTTGGATGCTAAAACATGCTTTAAATAGCATTATAATGGCCTAATTTATGTTTAAAATTGACTTCAAGATGGTGATTCAATGTCATCTGAATATGTGCTTCATTTTTCAAAGAATATAGCCTTTTCTGCCGAGCCAAAATTAATCCGATTCAAAATTTTATACAATTTGAATGTTTATCAAATGCCTTTAATAGCAGTCTAACATAATACTTCAAGTCTAAAATCGATAGCTTAATAAAGAGTTACGTTCGTATCAATATTGGCTCCATTTTCCAAACCCTATAGCCTTCCCTGGAGAGCGAATATTGGTCCGGGTCAAAATTTCAAGAACTTTAAATCAATAAAACAAGATTTAAATTGCATTTAAATGGTCCACTTTGCGTCGAAAAATACCTTTTGGGTTGTGATTTATGGTATTCTCATTATTTGCACTGTTTTTCAAAGGCTATAACCTTCTCCTTGAAGCCAAAATTGGTCCATATCGAAATTTCATCCAACTTGGATAATTTTGAAATGCTTTTCATAGGAGTCCAACGGTCCACTTCATGTTTAAAACCAACTTCTTGATAATGAGTTACTGTTATATTGAAATTTCCCTCATTTTATAAAGCCTATAGCCTTCTCATTCAAGTAAATATTGGTTCGACTCAAAATTTCTAGAACTTTAAATCATTAAAACATGCTTTAAATATGATTCTAATGGTTTGATTCATGTCTTAAACCGACTTCAAGATTGTGATTTATCATCTTCCTAATATTTCCTTCATTTTTCAAAGAATATAGCATTCTCCGTTGAGCCAAAATTGATCCGGTTCAAAAGTTTATACAATTTGAATGCTTGAAATATACCTTCAATCGTAATCCAACGATCTATTTCATTTTGAAAACTGACATCTTTATATTGAGTTATGGTCATATATTCATTTGCTCCATTTTCCAAAGCCTATAGCCTTCACTGACGAAAGAAAATTGGTTCGGATGAAAATTCTATGAACTTCATGTCAACACAATCTATTTTAAATAGCATTCCAACGGTCCATTTCGTATCAAATAACGCCTTCTGGATTGTGATTTAAGGTATTCTTAATATTTGCACCATTTTCCAAAGGCTATAACCTTCTCCGTCGAGCCAAAAATGATCCGGATCAAAATTTCATGCAACTTGAATAATGTAAAATTGCTTGTCATAGGAATCCAATGGTATACTTCTTGTTCAAAACTGACTTATTTATAATTAGTTATGATCTTATCGATGTTTGCTCCATTTTCTAAAGCCTATAACCTTCTCCTTTAAGTAAATATTGGCCCGGCTTAAAATTTGCATAACTTTGGATGCTAAAACATGCTTTAAATAGCATTATAATGGCCTAATTTATGTTTAAAATCGACTTCAAGATAGTGATTCAATGTCATCTGAATATGTGCTTCATTTTTCAAAGAATATAGCATTTTCTGCCGAGCCAAAATTGATCCGGTTCAAAATTTTATACAATTTGGATGTTTTTCAAATGCCTTTAATTGCAGTCTAACGATCTACTTCAAGTCTAAAATCGACATCTTAATAAAGAGTTACGTTCGTATCAACATTGGCTCCATTTTCCAAAACCTATAGCCTTCCCTGGAGAGCGAATATTGGTCCGGGTCAAAATTTCAAGAACTTTAAATCAATAAAACATGATTTGAATAGCATTTAAATGGTCCACTTTGTGTCGAAAAATACCTTTCGGATTATGATTTATGGTATTCTCGTTGTTTGCACTATTTTCCAAATGCTATAACCTTCTCCTTCAAGCCAAAATTGATCCGTATCGAAATTTCATCCAACTTGGATAATTTAGAAATGCTTTTCATAGGAGTCCAACGGTCCACTTCATGTTTAAAACCAACTTCTTCATAATGAGTTACTGTTATATTGAAATTTCCCTCATTTTCTAAGGCCTATAGCCTTCTCATTCCAGTAAATATTGGTTCGACTCAAAATTTCTAGAACTTTAAATCATTAAAACATGCTTTAAATAGGATTCTAATGGTTTGATTCATGTCTTAAACCGACTTCAAGATTGTGATTTATCATCTTCCTAATATTTCCTTCATTTTTCAAAGAATATAGCATTCTCCGTTGAGCCAAAATTGATCCGCCTCAAAAGTTTATACAATTTGAATGCTTGAAATATACCTTCAATCGTAATCCAACGATCTATTTCATTTTGAAAACTGACATCTTTATATTGAGTTATGGTCGTATATTCATTTGCTCCATTTTCCAAAGCCTATAGCCTTCCCTGACGAAAGAAAATTGGTTCGGATGAAAATTCTATGAACTTCATGTCAACACAATCTATTTTAAATAGCATTCCAACGGTCCAGTTCGTATCAAATAACGCATTCTGGATTGTGATTAAAGGTATTCTTAATATTTGCACCATTTTCCAAAGGCTATAACCTTCTCCGTCGAGCAAAAAATGATCCGGATCAAAATTTCATGCAACTTGAATAATGTAAAATTTCTTGTCATAGGAATCCAATGGTATACTTCCTGTTCAAAACTGACTTATTTATAATTAGTTATGATCTTATCGATGTTTGCTCCATTTTCTAAAGCCTATAACCTTCTCCTTTAAGTAAATATTGGCCCGGCTTAAAATTTGCATAACTTTGGGTGCTAAAACATGCTTTAAATATCATTATAATGGCCTAATTTATGTTTAAAATCGACTTCAAGATTGTGATTCAATGTCATACGAATATGTGCTTCATTTTTCAAAGAATATAGCCTTTTCTGCCGAGCCAAAATTGATCCAGTTCAAAATTTTATACAATTTGGATGTTTTTCAAATGCCTTTAATAGCAGTCTAACGATCTACTTCAAGTCTAAAATCAACATCTTAATAAAGAGTTACTTTCGTATCACCATTGGCTACATTTTCCAAAACCTATAGCCTTCCCTGACGAAAGAAAATTGGTTCGGATGAAAATTCTATGAACTTCATGTCAACACAATCTATTTTAAATAGCATTCCAACGGTCCAGTTCGTATCAAATAACGCCTTCTGGATTGTGATTTAAGGTATTCTTAATATTTGCACCATTTTCCAAAGGCTATAACCTTCTCCGTCGAGCCAAAAATGATCCGGATCAAAATTTCATGCAACTTGAATAATGTAAAATTTCTTGTCATAGGAATCCAATGGTATACTTCCTGTTCAAAACTGACTTATTTATAATTAGTTATGATCTTATCGATGTTTGCTTCATTTTCTAAAGCCTATAACCTTCTCCTTTAAGTAAATATTGGCCCGGCTTAAAATTTGCATAACTTTGGATGCTAAAACATGCTTTAAATAGCATTATAATGGCCTAATTTATGTTTAAAATCGACTTCAAGATTGTGATTCAATGTCATCTGAATATGTGCTTCATTTTTCAAAGAATATAGCCTTTTCTGCCGAGCCAAAATTAATCCGGTTCAAAATTTTATACAATTTGGATGTTTTTCAAATGCCTTTAATAGCAGTCTAACGATCTACTTCAAGTCTAAAATCGACATCTTAATAAAGAGTTATGTTCCTAATATTAACTTCATTTTTCAAAGAATATGGCATTCTCCGTCGAGCCAAAATTGATCCGGCTCAAAAGTTTATGCAATTTGGATGCTTTAAAAATACCTTCAATTGTAATCCAACGATCTACTTCGTTTTGAGAACCGACATCTTTATATTGAGTTATGGTCGTATCAACATTTGCTCCATTTTCCAAAGCCTATAGCCTTCCCTGGTGAAAGAAAATTGATCCGAATGAAAATTCTATGAACTTCATCTCAAAATCTATTTTAAATAGCATTCCAATGGTCCACTTCCTATCAAAAAATGCCTTCCAGATTCTGATTTAAGGTATTCTCAATATTTACACCATTTTTCGAAGTCTATAACCTTCTCCGTCGAGCAAAAAATGATCCGGATCAAAATTTCATGCAACTTGGATAATGTAAAATTGCTTTTTATAGGAATCCAATGGTATACTTCCTGTCCAAAACCGACTTGTTTATAAGTAGTTATGGTTTTATCGTTGTTTGCTCCATTTTCTAAAGCCTATAGACTTCTCCTTTAAGTAAATATTGGCCCGGATTAAAATTTGCATAACTTTGGATGCTAAAACATGCTTTAAATGGCATAATAATGGCCTAATTTATGTTTAAAATCAACTTTAAGATTGTGATTCAATGTCATCTGAATATGTGCTTCATTTTTCAAAGAATATAGCCTTTTCTACCGAGCCAAAATTGATCTGGTTCAAAATTTTATATAATTCAGATGTTTTTAAAATGCCTTTAATAGCAGTATAACGATCTACTTCAAGCCTAAAATAGACATCTTAATAAAGAGTTACATTCGTATCAACATTGGCTCCATTTTCCGAAGCCTATATCATTCCCTGGAGAGCAAATATAGGTCCGGGTCAAAATTTCAAGAACTTTAAATCAATAAAACATTATTTAAATAGCACTTAAAAGGTCCACTTTGTGTCGAAAAATGCCTTTCGGATTGTGATTTATGTTATTCTCATTGTTTGCACTATTTTTTCTGAAGGCTATAACCTTCTCCTTAAAGCCAAAATTGGTCTGTATCGAAATTTCATCCAACTTGGATAATTTAGAAATGCTTATCATAGGAGTCCAATGGTCTACTTCATGTTTAAAACCGACTTCTTCGTAATGAGTTACTGTTATATTGAAATTTCCCTCATTTTCTAAAACCTATAGCCTTCTCATTCAAGTAAATATTTGTCCGACTCAAAATTTCTAGAATTTTGGATCATTAAAACATGCTTTAAATAGCATTCTAATGGTCTGATTCATGTCTTAAACCGACTTTAAGATTGTGATTTATGATCTTCCTAATATTAACTTCATTTTTCAAAGAATATTGCATTCTCCGTCAAGCCAAAATTGATCCGGCTCAAAAGTTTATGCAATTTGGATACTTTAAAAATACCTTCAATCGTAATCCAACGATCTACTTCGTTTTGAAAACTGACATCTTTATATTGAGTTATGGTCGTATCCACATTTGCTCCATTTTCCAAAGCCTATAGCCTTCCCTGGCGAAAGAAAATTGATCCGGATGAAAATTCTATGAACTTCATCTCAACAAAATCTCTTTTAAATAGCATTCCAACGGTCTACTTCGTATCAAAAAACACCTTCCGGATTGTGATTAAACGTATTCTCAATATTTGCACCATTTTCCGAAGGCTATAACCTTCTCTGTCGAGCCAAAAATGATCCGGATCAAAATTTCATGCAACTTGGATAATGTAAAATTACTTTTGATAGAAATCTACTGGTATACTTCCTATTGAAAACCGACTTCTTTATAATTAGTTATGGTTTTATCGATGTTTGCTCCAATTTCTAAAACCTATAGCCTTTTTCTTTAAGTATATATTGGCTTGGCTTAAAATTTGCATAACTTTGGATGCTAAAACATGCTTTAAATAGCATTATAATTGCCTAATTTATGTTTAAAATTGACTTCAAGATGGTGATTCAATGTCATCTGAATATGTGCTTCATTTTTCAAAGAATATAGCCTTTTCTGCCGAGCCAAAATTAATCCGATTCAAAATTTTATACAATTTGAATGTTTATCAAATGCCTTTAATAGCAGTCTAACATAATACTTCAAGTCTAAAATCGATAGCTTAATAAAGAGTTACGTTCGTATCAATATTGGCTCCATTTTCCAAACCCTATAGCCTTCCCTGGAGAGCGAATATTGGTCCGGGTCAAAATTTCAAGAACTTTAAATCAATAAAACAAGATTTAAATTGCATTTAAATGGTCCACTTTGCGTCGAAAAATACCTTTTGGGTTGTGATTTATGGTATTCTCATTATTTGCACTGTTTTTCAAAGGCTATAACCTTCTCCTTGAAGCCAAAATTGGTCCATATCGAAATTTCATCCAACTTGGATAATTTTGAAATGCTTTTCATAGGAGTCCAACGGTCCACTTCATGTTTAAAACCAACTTCTTGATAATGAATTACTGTTATATTGAAATTTCCCTCATTTTCTAAAGCCTATAGCCTTCTCATTCAAGTAAATATTGGTTCGACTCAAAATTTCTAGAACTTTAAATCATTAAAACATGCTTTAAATATGATTCTAATGGTTTGATTCATGTCTTAAACCGACTTCAAGATTGTGATTTATCATCTTCCTAATATTTCCTTCATTTTTCAAAGAATATAGCATTCTCCGTTGAGCCAAAATTGATCCGGCTCAAAAGTTTATACAATTTGAATGCTTGAAATATACCTTCAATCGTAATCCAACGATCTATTTCATTTTGAAAACTGACATCTTTATATTGAATTATGGTCGTATATTCATTTGCTCCATTTTCCAAAGCCTATAGCCTTCACTGACGAAAGAAAATTGGTTCGGATGAAAATTCTATGAACTTCATGTCAACACAATCTATTTTAAATAGCATTCCAACGGTCCAGTTCGTATCAAATAACGCATTCTGGATTGTGATTAAAGGTATTCTTAATATTTGCACCATTTTCCAAAGGCTATAACCTTCTCCGTCGAGCAAAAAATGATCCGGATCAAAATTTCATGCAACTTGAATAATGTAAAATTTCTTGTCATAGGAATCCAATGGTATACTTCCTGTTCAAAACTGACTTATTTATAATTAGTTATGATCTTATCGATGTTTGCTCCATTTTCTAAAGCCTATAACCTTCTCCTTTAAGTAAATATTGGCCCGGCTTAAAATTTGCATAACTTTGGATGCTAAAACATGCTTTAAATATCATTATAATGGCCTAATTTATGTTTAAAATCGACTTCAAGATTGTGATTCAATGTCATACGAATATGTGCTTCATTTTTCAAAGAATATAGCCTTTTCTGCCGAGCCAAAATTGATCCAGTTCAAAATTTTATACAATTTGGATGTTTTTCAAATGCCTTTAATAGCAGTCTAACGATCTACTTCAAGTCTAAAATCAACATCTTAATAAAGAGTTACGTTCGTATCACCATTGGCTACATTTTCCAAAACCTATAGCCTTCCCTGACGAAAGAAAATTGGTTCGGATGAAAATTCTATGAACTTCATGTCAACACAATCTATTTTAAATAGCATTCCAACGGTCCAGTTCGTATCAAATAACGCCTTCTGGATTGTGATTTAAGGTATTCTTAATATTTGCACCATTTTCCAAAGGCTATAACCTTCTCCGTCGAGCCAAAAATGATCCGGATCAAAATTTCATGCAACTTGAATAATGTAAAATTTCTTGTCATAGGAATCCAATGGTATACTTCCTGTTCAAAACTGACTTATTTATAATTAGTTATGATCTTATCGATGTTTGCTTCATTTTCTAAAGCCTATAACCTTCTCCTTTAAGTAAATATTGGCCCGGCTTAAAATTTGCATAACTTTGGATGCTAAAACATGCTTTAAATAGCATTATAATGGCCTAATTTATGTTTAAAATCGACTTCAAGATTGTGATTCAATGTCATCTGAATATGTGCTTCATTTTTCAAAGAATATAGCCTTTTCTGCCGAGCCAAAATTAATCCGGTTCAAAATTTTATACAATTTGGATGTTTTTCAAATGCCTTTAATAGCAGTCTAACGATCTACTTCAAGTCTAAAATCGACATCTTAATAAAGAGTTATGTTCCTAATATTAACTTCATTTTTCAAAGAATATGGCATTCTCCGTCGAGCCAAAATTGATCCGGCTCAAAAGTTTATGCAATTTGGATGCTTTAAAAATACCTTCAATTGTAATCCAACGATCTACTTCGTTTTGAGAACCGACATCTTTATATTGAGTTATGGTCGTATCAACATTTGCTCCATTTTCCAAAGCCTATAGCCTTCCCTGGTGAAAGAAAATTGATCCGAATGAAAATTCTATGAACTTCATCTCAAAATCTATTTTAAATAGCATTCCAATGGTCCACTTCCTATCAAAAAATGCCTTCCAGATTCTGATTTAAGGTATTCTCAATATTTACACCATTTTTCGAAGTCTATAACCTTCTCCGTCGAGCAAAAAATGATCCGGATCAAAATTTCATGCAACTTGGATAATGTAAAATTGCTTTTTATAGGAATCCAATGGTATACTTCCTGTCCAAAACCGACTTGTTTATAAGTAGTTATGGTTTTATCGTTGTTTGCTCCATTTTCTAAAGCCTATAGACTTCTCCTTTAAGTAAATATTGGCCCGGATTAAAATTTGCATAACTTTGGATGCTAAAACATGCTTTAAATGGCATAATAATGGCCTAATTTATGTTTAAAATCAACTTTAAGATTGTGATTCAATGTCATCTGAATATGTGCTTCATTTTTCAAAGAATATAGCCTTTTCTACCGAGCCAAAATTGATCTGGTTCAAAATTTTATATAATTCAGATGTTTTTAAAATGCCTTTAATAGCAGTATAACGATCTCCTTCAAGCCTAAAATAGACATCTTAATAAAGAGTTACATTCGTATCAACATTGGCTCCATTTTCCGAAGCCTATATCATTCCCTAGAGAGCAAATATAGGTCCGGGTCAAAATTTCAAGAACTTTAAATCAATAAAACATTATTTAAATAGCACTTAAAAGGTCCACTTTGTGTCGAAAAATGCCTTTCGGATTGTGATTTATGTTATTCTCATTGTTTGCACTATTTTTTCTGAAGGCTATAACCTTCTCCTTAAAGCCAAAATTGGTCTGTATCGAAATTTCATCCAACTTGGATAATTTAGAAATGCTTATCATAGGAGTCCAATGGTCTACTTCATGTTTAAAACCGACTTCTTCGTAATGAGTTACTGTTATATTGAAATTTCCCTCATTTTCTAAAACCTATAGCCTTCTCATTCAAGTAAATATTTGTCCGACTCAAAATTTCTAGAATTTTGGATCATTAAAACATGCTTTAAATAGCATTCTAATGGTCTGATTCATGTCTTAAACCGACTTTAAGATTGTGATTTATGATCTTCCTAATATTAACTTCATTTTTCAAAGAATATTGCATTCTCCGTCAAGCCAAAATTGATCCGGCTCAAAAGTTTATGCAATTTGGATACTTTAAAAATACCTTCAATCGTAATCCAACGATCTACTTCGTTTTGAAAACTGACATCTTTATATTGAGTTATGGTCGTATCCACATTTGCTCCATTTTCCAAAGCCTATAGCCTTCCCTGGCGAAAGAAAATTGATCCGGATGAAAATTCTATGAACTTCATCTCAACACAATCTCTTTTAAATAGCATTCCAACGGTCTACTTCGTATCAAAAAACACCTTCCGGATTGTGATTAAACGTATTCTCAATATTTGCACCATTTTCCGAAGGCTATAACCTTCTCTGTCGAGCCAAAAATGATCCGGATCAAAATTTCATGCAACTTGGATAATGTAAAATTACTTTTGATAGAAATCTACTGGTATACTTCCTATTGAAAACCGACTTCTTTATAATTAGTTATGGTTTTATCGATGTTTGCTCCAATTTCTAAAACCTATAGCCTTTTTCTTTAAGTATATATTGGCTTGGCTTAAAATTTGCATAACTTTGGATGCTAAAACATGCTTTAAATAGCATTATAATTGCCTAATTTATGTTTAAAATTGACTTCAAGATGGTGATTCAATGTCATCTGAATATGTGCTTCATTTTTCAAAGAATATAGCCTTTTCTGCCGAGCCAAAATTAATCCGATTCAAAATTTTATACAATTTGAATGTTTATCAAATGCCTTTAATAGCAGTCTAACATAATACTTCAAGTCTAAAATCGATAGCTTAATAAAGAGTTACGTTCGTATCAATATTGGCTCCATTTTCCAAACCCTATAGCCTTCCCTGGAGAGCGAATATTGGTCCGGGTCAAAATTTCAAGAACTTTAAATCAATAAAACAAGATTTAAATTGCATTTAAATGGTCCACTTTGCGTCGAAAAATACCTTTTGGGTTGTGATTTATGGTATTCTCATTATTTGCACTGTTTTTCAAAGGCTATAACCTTCTCCTTTAAGCCAAAATTGGTCCATATCGAAATTTCATCCAACTTGGATAATTTTGAAATGCTTTTCATAGGAGTCCAACGGTCCACTTCATGTTTAAAACCAACTTCTTGATAATGAGTTACTGTTATATTGAAATTTCCCTCATTTTCTAAAGCCTATAGCCTTCTCATTCAAGTAAATATTGGTTCGACTCAAAATTTCTAGAACTTTAAATCATTAAAACATGCTTTAAATATGATTCTAATGGTTTGATTCATGTCTTAAACCGACTTCAAGATTGTGATTTATCATCTTCCTAATATTTCCTTCATTTTTCAAAGAATATAGCATTCTCCGTTGAGCCAAAATTGATCCGGCTCAAAAGTTTATACAATTTGAATGCTTGAAATATACCTTCAATCGTAATCCAACGATCTATTTCATTTTGAAAACTGACATCTTTATATTGAGTTATGGTCGTATATTCATTTGCTCCATTTTCCAAAGCCTATAGCCTTCACTGACGAAAGAAAATTGGTTCGGATGAAAATTCTATGAACTTCATGTCAACACAATCTATTTTAAATAGCATTCCAACGTTCCAGTTCGTATCAAATAACGCCTTCTGGATTGTGATTTAAGGTATTCTTAATATTTGCACCATTTTCCAAAGGCTATAACCTTCTCCGTCGAGCCAAAAATGATCCGGATCAAAATTTCATGCAACTTGAATAATGTAAAATTTCTTGTCATAGGAATCCAATGGTATACTTCTTGTTCAAAACTGACTTATTTATAATTAGTTATGATCTTATCGATGTTTGCTCCATTTTCTAAAGCCTATAACCTTCTCCTTTAAGTAAATATTGGCCCGGCTTAAAATTTGCATAACTTTGGATGCTAAAACATGCTTTAAATAGCATTATAATGGCCTAATTTATGTTTAAAATCGACTTCAAGATTGTGATTCAATGTCATCTGAATATGTGCTTCATTTTTCAAAGAATATAGCCTTTTCAGCCGAGCCAAAATTGATCCGGTTCAAAATTTTATACAATTTGGATGTTTTTCAAATGCCTTTAATAGCAGTCTAACGATCTACTTCAAGTCTAAAATCGACATCTTAATAAAGAGTTACGTTCGTATCAACATTGGCTCCATTTTCCAAAACCTATAGTCTTGCCTGGAGAGCGAATATTGGTCCGGGTCAAAATTTCAAGAACTTTAAATCAATAAAACATGATTTGAATAGCATTTAAATGGTCCACTTTGTGTCGAAAAATACCTTTCGGATTGTGATTTATGGTATTCTCATTGTTTGCACTATTTTCCAAATGCTATAACCTTCTCCTTCAAGCCAAAATTGATCCGTATCGAAATTTCATCCAACTTGGATAATTTAGAAATGCTTTTCATAGGAGTCCAACGGTCCACTTCATGTTTAAAACCAACTTCTTCATAATGAGTTACTGTTATATTGAAATTTCCCTCATTTTCTAAGGCCTATAGCCTTCTCATTCCAGTAAATATTGGTTTGACTCAAAATTTCTAGAACTTTAAATTATTAAAACATGCTTTAAATAGGATTCTAATGGTTTGATTCATGTCTTAAACCGACTTCAAGATTGTGATTTATCATCTTCCTAATATTTCCTTCATTTTTCAAAGAATATAGCATTCTCCGTTGAGCCAAAATTGATCCGCCTCAAAAGTTTATACAATTTGAATGCTTGAAATATACCTTCAATCGTAATCCAATGATCTATTTCATTTTGAAAACTGACATCTTTATATTGAGTTATGGTCGTATATTCATTTGCTCCATTTTCCAAAGCCTATAGCCTTCCCTGACGAAAGAAAATTGGTTCGGATGAAAATTCTATGAACTTCATGTCAACACAATCTATTTTAAATAGCATTCCAACGGTCCAGTTCATATCAAATAACGCCTTCTGGATTGTGATTTAAGGTATTCTTAATATTTGCACCATTTTCCAAAGGCTATAACCTTCTCCGTCGAGCCAAAAATGATCCGGATCAAAATTTCATGCAACTTGAATAATGTAAAATTTCTTGTCATAGGAATCCAATGGTATACTTCTGTTCAAAACTGACTTATTTATAATTAGTTATGATCTTATCGATGTTTGCTCCATTTTCTAAAGCCTATAACCTTCTCCTTTAAGTAAATATTGGCCCGGCTTAAAATTTGCATAACTTTGGATGCTAAAACACGCTTTAAATAGCATTATAATGGCCTAATTTATGTTTAAAATCGACTTCAAGATTGTGATTCAATGTCATACGAATATGTGCTTCATTTTTCAAAGAATATAGCCTTTTCTGCCGAGCCAAAATTGATCCGGTTCAAAATTTTATACAATTTGGATGTTTTTCAAATGCCTTTAATAGCAGTCTAACGATCTACTTCAAGTCTAAAATCAACATCTTAATAAAGAGTTACGTTCGTATCACCATTGGCTCCATTTTCCAAAACCTATAGCCTTCCCTGGAGAGCGAATATTGGTCCGGGTCAAAATTTCAAGAACTTTAAATCAATAAAACATGATTTGAACAGCATTTAAATGGTCCACATTGTGTCGAAAAATACCTTTCGGATTGTGATTTATGGTATTCACATTGTTTGCACTATTTTCCAAATGCTATAACCTTCTCCTTCAAGCCAAAATTGATCCGTATCGAAATTTCATCCAACTTGGATAATTTAGAAATGCTTTTCATAGGAGTCCAACGGTCCACTTCATGTTTAAAACCAACTTCTTCATAATGAGTTACTGTTATATTGAAATTTCCCTCATTTTCTAAGGCCTATAGCCTTCTCATTCCAGTAAATATTGGTTCGACTCAAAATTTCTAGAACTTTAAATCATTAAAACATGCTTTAAATAGGATTCTAATGGTTTGATTCATGTCTTAAACCGACTTCAAGATTGTGATTTATCATCTTCCTAATATTTCCTTCATTTTTCAAAGAATATAGCATTCTCCGTTGAGCCAAAATTGATCCGGCTCAAAAGTTTATACAATTTGAATGCTTGAAATATACCTTCAATCGTAATCCAACGATCTATTTCATTTTGACAACTGACATCTTTATATTGAGTTACGGTCGTATATTCATTTGCTCCATTTTCTAAAGCCTATAGCCTTCCCTGTCAAAAGAAAATTGATTCGGATTAAAATTTTATGAACTTCATGTCAACACAATCTATTTTAAATAGCATTCCAACGGTCCATTTCGTATCAAATAATGCCTTCTGGATTGTGATTTAAGGTATTCTTAATATTTGCACCATTTTCCAAAGGCTATAACCTTCTCCGTCGAGCCAAAAATGATCCGGATCAAAATTTCATGCAACTTGAATAATGTAAAATTTCTTGTCATAGGAATCCAATGGTATACTTCCTGTTCAAAACTGACTTATTTATAATTAGTTATGATCTTATCGATGTTTGCTCCATTTTCTAAAGCGTATTACCTTCTCCTTTAAGTAAATATTGGCCCGGCTTAAAATTTGCATAACTTTGGATGCTAAAACATGCTTTAAATAGCATTATAATGGCCTACTTTATGTTTAAAATCGACTTCAAGATTGTGATTCAATGTCATCTGAATATGTGCTTCATTTTTCAAAGAATATAGCCTTTTCAGCCGAGCCAAAATTGATCCGGTTCAAAATTTTATACAATTTGGATGTTTTTCAAATGCCTTTAATAGCAGTCTAACGATCTACTTCAAATCTAAAATCGACATCTTAATAAAGAGTTACGTTCGTATCAACATTGGCTCTATTTTCCAAAGCCTATAGCCTTCCCTGGAGAGCGAATATTGGTCCGGGTCAAAATTTCAAGAACTTTAAATCAATAAAACATGATTTGAACAGCATTTAAATGGTCCACTTTATGTCGAAAAATACCTTTCGGATTGTGATTTATGGTATTCTCATTGTTTGCACTATTTTCCAAATGCTATAACCTTCTCCTTCAAGCCAAAATTGATCCGTATCGAAATTTCATCCAACTTGGATAATTTAGAAATGCTTTTCATAGGAGTCCAACGGTCCACTTCATGTTTAAAACCAACTTCTTCATAATGAGTTACTGTTATATTGAAATTTCCCTCATTTTCTAAAGCCTATAGCCTTCTCATTCCAGTAAATATTGGTTCGACTCAAAATTTCTAGAACTTTAAATCATTAAAACATGCTTTAAATAGGATTCTAATGGTTTGATTCAAGTCTTAAACCGACTTCAAGATTGTGATTTATCATCTTCCTAATATTTCCTTCATTTTTCAAAGAATATAGCATTCTCCGTTGAGCCAAAATTGATCCGGCTCAAAAGTTTATACAATTTCAATGCTTGAACTATACCTTCAATCGTAATCCAACGATCTATTTCATTTTGAAAACTGACATCTTTATATTGAGTTACGGTCATATATTCATTTGCTCCATTTTCCAAAGCCTATAGCCTTCCCTGACGAAAGAAAATTGACTCGGATGAAAATTTATGAACTTCATGTCAACACAATCTATTTTAAATAGCATTCCAACGGTCCATTTCGTATCAAATAATGCCTTCTGGATTGTGATTTAAGGTATTCTTAATATTTGCACCATTTTCCAAAGGCTATAACCTTCTCCGTCGAGCCAAAAATGATCCGGATCAAAATTTCATGCAACTTGAATAATGTAAAATTTCTTGTCATAGGAATCCAATGGTATACTTCCTGTTCAAAACTGACTTATTTATAATTAGTTATGATCTTATCGATGTTTGCTCCATTTTCTAAAGCGTATTACCTTCTCCTTTAAGTAAATATTGGCCCGGCTTAAAATTTGCATAACTTTGGATGCTAAAACATGCTTTAAATAGCATTATAATGGCCTACTTTATGTTTAAAATCGACTTCAAGATTGTGATTCAATGTCATACGAATATGTGCTTCATTTTTCAAAGAATATAGCCTTTTCTGCCGAGCCAAAATTGATCCGGTTCAAAATTTTATACAATTTGGATGTTTTCAAATGCCTTTAATAGCAGTCTAACGATCTACTTCAAGTCTAAAATCGACATCTTAATAAAGAGTTACGTTCGTATCAACATTGGCTCTATTTTCCAAAGCCTATAGCCTTCCCTGGAGAGCGAATATTGGTCCGGGTCAAAATTTCAAGAACTTTAAATCAATAAAACATGATTTGAACAGCATTTAAATGGTCCACTTTATGTCGAAAAATACCTTTCGGATTGTGATTTATGGTATTCTCATTGTTTGCACTATTTTCCAAATGCTATAACCTTATCCTTCAAGCCAAAATTGATCCGTATCGAAATTTCATCCAACTTGGATAATTTAGAAATGCTTTTCATAGGAGTCCAACGGTCCACTTCATGTTTAAAACCAACTTCTTCATAATGAGTTACTGTTATATTGAAATTTCCCTCATTTTCTAAAGCCTATAGCCTTCTCATTCCAGTAAATATTGGTTCGACTCAAAATTTCTAGAACTTTAAATCATTAAAACATGCTTTAAATAGGATTCTAATGGTTTGATTCAAGTCTTAAACCGACTTCAAGATTGTGATTTATCATCTTCCTAATATTTCCTTCATTTTTCAAAGAATATAGCATTCTCCGTTGAGCCAAAATTGATCCGGCTCAAAAGTTTATACAATTTCAATGCTTGAACTATACCTTCAATCGTAATCCAACGATCTATTTCATTTTGAAAACTGACATCTTTATATTGAGTTACGGTCATATATTCATTTGCTCCATTTTCCAAAGCCTATAGCCTTCCCTGACGAAAGAAAATTGACTCGGATGAAAATTTTATGAACTTCATGTCAACACAATCTATTTTAAATAGCATTCCAACGGTCCATTCGTATCAAATAATGCCTTCTGGATTGTGATTTAAGGTATTCTTAATATTTGCACCATTTTCCAAAGGCTATAACCTTCTCCGTCGAGCCAAAAATGATCCGGATCAAAATTTCATGCAACTTGAATAATGTAAAATTTCTTGTCATAGGAATCCAATGGTATACTTCCTGTTCAAAACTGACTTATTTATAATTAGTTATGATCTTATCGATGTTTGCTCCATTTTCTAAAGCTATTACCTTCTCCTTTAAGTAAATATTGGCCCGGCTTAAAATTTGCATAACTTTGGATGCTAAAACATGCTTTAAATAGCATTATAATGGCCTACTTTATGTTTAAAATCGACTTCAAGATTGTGATTCAATGTCATACGAATATGTGCTTCATTTTTCAAAGAATATAGCCTTTTCTGCCGAGCCAAAATTGATCCGGTTCAAAATTTTATACAATTTGGATGTTTTTCAAATGCCTTTAATAGCAGTCTAACGATCTACTTCAAGTCTAAAATCGACATCTTAATAAAGAGTTACGTTCGTATCAACATTGGCTCTATTTTCCAAAACCTATAGCCTTCCCTGGAGAGCGAATATTGGTCCGGGTCAAAATTTCAAGAACTTTAAATCAATAAAACATGATTTGAACAGCATTTAAATGGTCCACTTTATGTCGAAAAATACCTTTCGGATTGTGATTTATGGTATTCTCATTGTTTGCACTATTTTCCAAATGCTATAACCTTCTCCTTCAAGCCAAAATTGATCCGTATCGAAATTTCATCCAACTTGGATAATTTAGAAATGCTTTTCATAGGAGTCCAACGGTCCACTTCATGTTTAAAACCAACTTCTTCATAATGAGTTACTGTTATATTGAAATTTCCCTCATTTTCTAAAGCTATAGCCTTCTCATTCCAGTAAATATTGGTTCGACTCAAAATTTCTAGAACTTTAAATCATTAAAACATGCTTTAAATAGGATTCTAATGGTTTGATTCATGTCTTAAACCGACTTCAAGATTGTGATTTATCATCTTCCTAATATTTCCTTCATTTTTCAAAGAATATAGCATTCTCCGTTGAGCCAAAATTGATCCGCTCAAAAGTTTATACATTTGAATGCTTGAAATATACCTTCAATCGTAATCCAACGATCTATTTCATTTTGAAAACTGACATCTTTATATTGAGTTATGGTCTATATTCATTTGCTCCATTTTCCAAAGCCTATAGCCTTCCCTGACGAAAGAAAATTGTTCGGATGAAAATTTATGAACTTCATGTCAACACAATCTATTTAAATAGCATTCCAACGGTCCAGTTCGTATCAAATAAGCCTTCTGGATTGTGATTTAAGGTATTCTTAATATTTGCACCATTTTCCAAAGGCTATAACCTTCTCCGTCGAGCCAAAAATGATCCGGATCAAAATTTCATGCAACTTGAATAATGTAAAATTTCTTGTCATAGGAATCCAATGGTATACTTCCTGTTCAAAACTGACTTATTTATAATTAGTTATGATCTTATCGATGTTTGCTCCATTTTCTAAAGCTATAACCTTCTCCTTTAAGTAAATATTGGCCCGGCTTAAAATTTGCATAACTTTGGATGCTAAAACATGCTTTAAATATCATTATAATGGCCTAATTTATGTTTAAAATCGACTTCAAGATTGTGATTCAATGTCATACGAATATGTGCTTCATTTTTCAAAGAATATAGCCTTTTCTGCCGAGCCAAATTGATCCGGTTCAAAATTTTATACAATTTGGATGTTTTCAAATGCCTTTAATAGCAGTCTAACGATCTACTTCAAGTCTAAAATCAACATCTTAATAAAGAGTTACGTTCGTATCACCATTGGCTCCATTTTCCAAAACCTATAGCCTTCCCTGACGAAAGAAAATTGGTTCGGATGAAAATTCTATGAACTTCATGTCAACACAATCTATTTTAAATAGCATTCCAACGGTCCAGTTCGTATCAAATAACGCTTCTGGATTGTGATTTAAGGTATTCTTAATATTTGCATCATTTTCCAAAGGCTATAACCTTCTCCGTCGAGCCAAAAATGATCCGGATCAAAATTTCATGCAACTTGAATAATGTAAAATTTCTTGTCATAGGAATCCAATGGTATACTTCCTGTTCAAAACTGACTTATTTATAATTAGTTATGATCTTATCGATGTTTGCTTCATTTTCTAAAGCCTATAACCTTCTCCTTTAAGTAAATATTGGCCCGGCTTAAAATTTGCATAACTTTGGATGCTAAAACATGCTTTAAATAGCATTATAATGGCCTAATTTATGTTTAAAATCGACTTCAAGATTGTGATTCAATGTCATCTGAATATGTGCTTCATTTTTCAAAGAATATAGCCTTTTCTGCCGAGCCAAATTAATCCGGTTCAAAATTTTATACAATTTGGATGTTTTTCAAATGCCTTTAATAGCAGTCTAACGATCTACTTCAAGTCTAAAATCGACATCTTAATAAAGAGTTACGTTCGTATCAACATTGGCTCATTTTCCAAAGCCTATAGCCTTCCCTGGAGAGCGAATATTGGTCCGGGTCAAAATTTCAAGAACTTTAAATCAATAAAACATGATTTGAATAGCATTTAAATGGTCCACTTTGTGTCGAAAAATACCTTTCGGATTGTGATTGATGGTATTCTCTTGTTTGCACTATTTTCCAAAGCTATAACCTTCTCATTCAAGCCAAAATTGATCCGTATCGAAATTTCATCCAACTTGGGTAATTTAGAAATGCTTTTCATAGGAGTCCAACGGTCCACTTCATGTTTAAAACCAACTTCTTGATAATGAGTTACTGTTATATTGAAATTTCCCTCATTTTCTAAAGCCTATAGCCTTCTCATTCAAGTAAATATTGGTTCGACTCAAAATTTCTAGAACTTTAAATCATTAAAACATGCTTTAAATATGATTCTAATGGTTTGATTCATGTCTTAAACCGACTTCAAGATTGTGATTTATCATCTTCCTAATATTTCCTTCATTTTTCAAAGAATATAGCATTCTCCGTTGAGCCAAAATTGATCCGGCTCAAAAGTTTATACAATTTGAATGCTTGAATATACCTTCAATCGTAATCCAACGATCTATTTCATTTTGAAAACTGACATCTTTATATTGAGTTATGGTCATATATTCATTTGCTCCATTTTCCAAAGCCTATAGCCTTCCTGACGAAAGAAAATTGGTTCGGATGAAAATTCTATGAACTTCATGTCAACATAATCTATTTTAAATAGCATTCCAACGTCCATTCGTATCAAATAACGCCTTCTGGATTGTGATTTAAGGTATTCTTAATATTTGCACCATTTTCAAAGGCTATAACCTTCTCCGTCGAGCCAAAAATGATCCGGATCAAAATTTCATGCAACTTGAATAATGTAAAATTTCTTGTCATAGGAATCCAATGGTATACTTCTGTTCAAAACTGACTTATTTATAATTAGTTATGATCTTATCGATGTTTGCTCCATTTTCTAAAGCTATACCTTCTCCTTTAAGTAAATATTGGCCCGGCTTAAAATTTGCATAACTTTGGATGCTAAAACATGCTTTAAATAGCATTATAATGGCCTATTTATGTTTAAAATCGACTTCAAGATTGTGATTCAATGTCATCTGAATATGTGCTTCATTTTTCAAAGAATATAGCCTTTTCTGCCGAGCCAAAATTGATCCGGTTCAAAATTTTATACAATT
Source organism: Ficus hispida (assembly GCA_025413025.1). Lineage (NCBI taxonomy): Eukaryota > Viridiplantae > Streptophyta > Magnoliopsida > Rosales > Moraceae > Ficus > Ficus hispida. The sequence continues at coordinate 35,971,149 of CM046372.1, read as the reverse complement.
TGGATGTTTTTCAAATGCCTTTAATAGCAGTCTAACGATCTACTTCAAGTCTAAAATCGACATCTTAATAAAGAGTTACGTTCGTATCAACATTGGCTCATTTTCCAAACCTATAGCCTTCCTGGAGAGCGAATATTGGTCCGGGTCAAAATTTCAAGAACTTTAAATCAATAAAACATGATTTGAATAGCATTTAAATGGTCCACTTTGTGTCGAAAAATACCTTTCGGATTGTGATTTATGGTATTCTCATTGTTTGCACTATTTTCCAAATGCTATAACCTTCTCCTTCAAGCCAAAATTGATCCGTATCGAAATTTCATCCAACTTGGATAATTTAGAAATGCTTTTCATAGGAGTCCAACGGTCCACTTCATGTTTAAAACCAACTTCTTCATAATGAGTTACTGTTATATTGAAATTTCCCTCATTTTCTAAGCTATAGCCTTCTCATTCCAGTAAATATTGGTTCGACTCAAAATTTCTAGAACTTTAAATTATTAAAACATGCTTTAAATAGGATTCTAATGGTTTGATTCATGTCTTAAACCGACTTCAAGATTGTGATTTATCATCTTCCTAAATTTCCTTCATTTTTCAAAGAATATAGCATTCTCCGTTGAGCCAAAATTGATCCGCTCAAAAGTTTATACAATTTGAATGCTTGAAATATACCTTCAATCGTAATCCAACGATCTATTTCATTTTGAAAACTGACATCTTTATATTGAGTTATGGTCGTATATTCTTTTGCTCCATTTTCCAAAGCCTATAGCCTTCCCTGACGAAAGAAAATTGGTTCGGATGAAAATTCTATGAACTTCATGTCAACACAATCTATTTTAAATAGCATTCCAACGGTCCATTTCGTATCAAATAAGCCTTCTGGATTGTGATTTAAGGTATTCTTAATATTTGCACCATTTTCCAAAGGCTATAACCTTCTCCGTCGAGCCAAAAATGATCCGGATCAAAATTTCATGCAACTTGAATAATGTAAAATTTCTTGTCATAGGAATCCAATGGTATACTTCCTGTTCAAAACTGACTTATTTATAATTAGTTATGATCTTATCGATGTTTGCTCCATTTTCTAAAGCTATACCTTCTCCTTTAAGTAAATATTGGCCCGGCTTAAAATTTGCATAACTTTGGATGCTAAAACATGCTTTAAATAGCATTATAATGGCCTAATTTATGTTTAAAATCGACTTCAAGATTGTGATTCAATGTCATACGAATATGTGCTTCATTTTTCAAAGAATATAGCCTTTTCTGCCGAGCCAAAATTGATCCGGTTCAAAATTTTATACAATTTGGATGTTTTTCAAATGCCTTTAATAGCAGTCTAACGATCTACTTCAAGTCTAAAATCAACATCTTAATAAAGAGTTACGTTCGTATCACATTGGCTCATTTTCCAAAACCTATAGCCTTCCCTGGAGAGCGAATATTGGTCCGGGTCAAAATTTCAAGAACTTTAAATCAATAAAACATGATTTGAACAGCATTTAAATGGTCCACATTGTGTCGAAAAATACCTTTCGGATTGTGATTTATGGTATTCCATTGTTTGCACTATTTTCCAAATGCTATAACCTTCTCCTTCAAGCCAAAATTGATCCGTATCGAAATTTCATCCAACTTGGATAATTTAGAAATGCTTTTCATAGGAGTCCAACGGTCCACTTCATGTTTAAAACCAACTTCTTCATAATGAGTTACTGTTATATTGAAATTTCCCTCATTTTCTAAGCCTATAGCCTTCTCATTCCAGTAAATATTGGTTCGACTCAAAATTTCTAGAACTTTAAATCATTAAAACATGCTTTAAATAGGATTCTAATGGTTTGATTCATGTCTTAAACCGACTTCAAGATTGTGATTTATCATCTTCCTAATATTTCCTTCATTTTTCAAAGAATATAGCATTCTCCGTTGAGCCAAAATTGATCCGGCTCAAAAGTTTATACAATTTGAATGCTTGAAATATACCTTCAATCGTAATCCAACGATCTATTTCATTTTGACAACTGACATCTTTATATTGAGTTACGGTCGTATATTCATTTGCTCCATTTTCCAAAGCCTATAGCCTTCCCTGTCAAAAGAAAATTGATTCGGATTAAAATTTTATGAACTTCATGTCAACACAATCTATTTTAAATAGCATTCCAACGGTCCATTTCGTATCAAATAATGCCTTCTGGATTGTGATTTAAGGTATTCTTAATATTTGCACCATTTTCCAAAGGCTATAACCTTCTCCGTCGAGCCAAAAATGATCCGGATCAAAATTTCATGCAACTTGAATAATGTAAAATTTCTTGTCATAGGAATCCAATGGTATACTTCCTGTTCAAAACTGACTTATTTATAATTAGTTATGATCTTATCGATGTTTGCTCCATTTTCTAAAGCTATAACCTTCTCCTTTAAGTAAATATTGGCCCGCTTAAAATTTGCATAACTTTGGATGCTAAAACATGCTTTAAATAGCATTATAATGGCCTATTTATGTTTAAAATCGACTTCAAGATTGTGATTCAATGTCATACGAATATGTGCTTCATTTTTCAAAGAATATAGCCTTTTCTGCCGAGCCAAAATTGATCCGGTTCAAAATTTTATACAATTTGGATGTTTTTCAAATGCCTTTAATAGCAGTCTAACGATCTACTTCAAGTCTAAAATCAACATCTTAATAAAGAGTTACGTTCGTATCACCATTGGCTCCATTTTCCAAAACCTATAGCCTTCCCTGGAGAGCGAATATTGGTCCGGGTCAAAATTTCAAGAACTTTAAATCAATAAAACATGATTTGAACAGCATTTAAATGGTCCACTTTGTCGAAAAATACCTTTCGGATTGTGATTTATGGTATTCTCATTGTTTGCACTATTTTCCAAATGCTATAACCTTCTCCTTCAAGCCAAAATTGATCCGTATCGAAATTTCATCCAACTTGGATAATTTAGAAATGCTTTTCATAGGAGTCCAACGGTCCACTTCATGTTTAAAACCAACTTCTTCATAATGAGTTACTGTTATATTGAAATTTCCCTCATTTTCTAAGCCTATAGCCTTCTCATTCCAGTAAATATTGGTTCGACTCAAAATTTCTAGAACTTTAAATCATTAAAACATGCTTTAAATAGGATTCTAATGGTTTGATTCAGTCTTAAACCGACTTCAAGATTGTGATTTATCATCTTCCTAATATTTCCTTCATTTTTCAAAGAATATAGCATTCTCCGTTGAGCCAAAATTGATCCGGCTCAAAAGTTTATACAATTTCAATGCTTGAAATATACCTTCAATCGTAATCCAACGATCTATTTCATTTTGAAACTGACATCTTTATATTGAGTTACGGTCATATATTCATTTGCTCCATTTTCCAAAGCCTATAGCCTTCCCTGACGAAAGAAAATTGATCGGATAAAATTTTATGAACTTCATGTCAACACAATCTATTTTAAATAGCATTCCAACGGTCCATTTCGTATCAAATAATGCCTTCTGGATTGTGATTTAAGGTATTCTTAATATTTGCACCATTTTCCAAAGGCTATAACCTTCTCCGTCGAGCCAAAAATGATCCGGATCAAAATTTCATGCAACTTGAATAATGTAAAATTTCTTGTCATAGGAATCCAATGGTATACTTCCTGTTCAAAACTGACTTATTTATAATTAGTTATGATCTTATCGATGTTTGCTCCATTTTCTAAAGCGTATTACCTTCTCCTTTAAGTAAATATTGGCCCGGCTTAAAATTTGCATAACTTTGGATGCTAAAACATGCTTTAAATAGCATTATAATGGCCTACTTTATGTTTAAAATCGACTTCAAGATTGTGATTCAATGTCATCTGAATATGTGCTTCATTTTTCAAAGAATATAGCCTTTTCAGCCGAGCCAAAATTGATCCGGTTCAAAATTTTATACAATTTGGATGTTTTTCAAATGCCTTTAATAGCAGTCTAACGATCTACTTCAAGTCTAAAATCGACATCTTAATAAAGAGTTACGTTCGTATCAACATTGGCTCTATTTTCCAAAGCCTATAGCCTTCCCTGGAGAGCGAATATTGGTCCGGGTCAAAATTTCAAGAACTTTAAATCAATAAAACATGATTTGAACAGCATTTAAATGGTCCACTTTATGTCGAAAAATACCTTTCGGATTGTGATTTATGGTATTCTCATTGTTTGCACTATTTTCCAAATGCTATAACCTTTCCTTCAAGCCAAAATTGATCCGTATCGAAATTTCATCCAACTTGGATAATTTAGAAATGCTTTTCATAGGAGTCCAACGGTCCACTTCATGTTTAAAACCAACTTCTTCATAATGAGTTACTGTTATATTGAAATTTCCCTCATTTTCTAAAGCTATAGCCTTCTCATTCCAGTAAATATTGGTTCGACTCAAAATTTCTAGAACTTTAAATCATTAAAACATGCTTTAAATAGGATTCTAATGGTTTGATTCAAGTCTTAAACCGACTTCAAGATTGTGATTTATCATCTTCCTAATATTTCCTTCATTTTTCAAAGAATATAGCATTCTCCGTTGAGCCAAAATTGATCCGGCTCAAAAGTTTATACAATTTCAATGCTTGAACTATACCTTCAATCGTAATCCAACGATCTATTTCATTTTGAAAACTGACATCTTTATATTGAGTTACGGTCATATATTCATTTGCTCCATTTTCCAAAGCCTATAGCCTTCCCTGACGAAAGAAAATTGACTCGGATGAAAATTTTATGAACTTCATGTCAACACAATCTATTTTAAATAGCATTCCAACGGTCCATTTCGTATCAAATAATGCCTTCTGGATTGTGATTTAAGGTATTCTTAATATTTGCACCATTTTCCAAAGGCTATAACCTTCTCCGTCGAGCCAAAAATGATCCGGATCAAAATTTCATGCAACTTGAATAATGTAAAATTTCTTGTCATAGGAATCCAATGGTATACTTCCTGTTCAAAACTGACTTATTTATAATTAGTTATGATCTTATCGATGTTTGCTCCATTTTCTAAAGCGTATTACCTTCCCTTTAAGTAAATATTGGCCCGGCTTAAAATTTGCATAACTTTGGATGCTAAAACATGCTTTAAATAGCATTATAATGGCCTACTTTATGTTTAAAATCGACTTCAAGATTGTGATTCAATGTCATCTGAATATGTGCTTCATTTTTCAAAGAATATAGCCTTTTCAGCCGAGCCAAAATTGATCCGGTTCAAAATTTTATACAATTTGGATGTTTTTCAAATGCCTTTAATAGCAGTCTAACGATCTACTTCAAGTCTAAAATCGACATCTTAATAAAGAGTTACGTTCGTATCAACATTGGCTCTATTTTCCAAAGCCTATAGCCTTCCCTGGAGAGCGAATATTGGTCCGGGTCAAAATTTCAAGAACTTTAAATCAATAAAACATGATTTGAACAGCATTTAAATGGTCCACTTTATGTCGAAAAATACCTTTCGGATTGTGATTTATGGTATTCTCATTGTTTGCACTATTTTCCAAATGCTATAACCTTATCCTTCAAGCCAAAATTGATCCGTATCGAAATTTCATCCAACTTGGATAATTTAGAAATGCTTTTCATAGGAGTCCAACGGTCCACTTCATGTTTAAAACCAACTTCTTCATAATGAGTTACTGTTATATTGAAATTTCCCTCATTTTCTAAAGCTTATAGCCTTCTCATTCCAGTAAATATTGGTTCGACTCAAAATTTCTAGAACTTTAAATCATTAAAACATGCTTTAAATAGGATTCTAATGGTTTGATTCAAGTCTTAAACCGACTTCAAGATTGTGATTTATCATCTTCCTAATATTTCCTTCATTTTTCAAAGAATATAGCATTCTCCGTTGAGCCAAAATTGATCCGGCTCAAAAGTTTATACATTTCAATGCTTGAACTATACCTTCAATCGTAATCCAACGATCTATTTCATTTTGAAAACTGACATCTTTATATTGAGTTACGGTCATATATTCATTTGCTCCATTTTCCAAAGCCTATAGCCTTCCCTACGAAAGAAAATTGACTCGGATGAAAATTTTATGAACTTCATGTCAACACAATCTATTTTAAATAGCATTCCAACGGTCCATTTCGTATCAAATAATGCCTTCTGGATTGTGATTTAAGGTATTCTTAATATTTGCACCATTTTCCAAAGGCTATAACCTTCTCCGTCGAGCCAAAAATGATCCGGATCAAAATTTCATGCAACTTGAATAATGTAAAATTTCTTGTCATAGGAATCCAATGGTATACTTCCTGTTCAAAACTGACTTATTTATAATTAGTTATGATCTTATCGATGTTTGCTCCATTTTCTAAAGCGTATTACCTTCTCCTTTAAGTAAATATTGGCCCGGCTTAAAATTTGCATAACTTTGGATGCTAAAACATGCTTTAAATAGCATTATAATGGCCTAATTTATGTTTAAAATCGACTTCAAGATTGTGATTCAATGTCATCTGAATATGTGCTTCATTTTTCAAGGAATATAGCCTTTTCAGCCGAGCCAAAATTGATCCGGTTCAAAATTTTATACAATTTGGATGTTTTTCAAATGCCTTTAATAGCAGTCTAACGATCTACTTCAAGTCTAAAATCGACATCTTAATAAAGAGTTACGTTCGTATCAACATTGGCTCCATTTTCCAAAGCCTATAGCCTTCCCTGGAGAGCGAATATTGGTCCGGGTCAAAATTTCAAGAACTTTAAATCAATAAAACATGATTTGAATAGCATTTAAATGGTCCACTTTGTGTCGAAAAATACCTTTCAGATTGTGATTTATGGTATTCTCCTTGTTTGCACTATTTTCCAAAGGCTATAACCTTCTCATTCAAGCCAAAATTGATCCGTATCGAAATTTCATCCAACTTGGGTAATTTAGAAATGCTTTTCATAGGAGTCCAACGGTCCACTTCATGTTTAAAACCAACTTCTTGATAATGAGTTACTGTTATATTGAAATTTCCCTCATTTTCTAAAGCCTATAGCCTTCTCATTCAAGTAAATATTGGTTCGACTCAAAATTTCTAGAACTTTAAATCATTAAATCATGCTTTAAATATGATTCTAATGGTTTGATTCATGTCTTAAACCGACTTCAAGATTGTGATTTATCATCTTCCTAATATTTCCTTCATTTTCAAAGAATATAGCATTCTCCGTTGAGCCAAAATTGATCCGGCTCAAAAGTTTATACAATTTCAATGCTTGAAATTTACCTTCAATCGTAATCCAACGATCTATTTCATTTTGAAAACTGACATCTTTATATTGAGTTACGGTCGTATATTCATTTGCTCCATTTTCCAAAGCCTATAGCCTTCCCTGACGAAAGAAAATTGATTCGGATGAAAATTTTATGAACTTCATGTCAACACAATCTATTTTAGATAGCATTCCAACGGTCCATTTCGTATCAAATAACGCCTTCTGGATTGTGATCTAAGGTATTCTTAATATTTGCACCATTTTCCAAAGGTTATAACCTTCTCTGTCGAGCCAAAAATGATCCGGATCAAAATTTCATGCAACTTGAATAATGTAAAATTTCTTGTCATAGGAATCCAATGGTATACTTCCTGTTCAAAACCGACTTATTTATAATTAGTTATGATCTTATCGATGCTTGCTCCATTTTCTAAAGCCTATAACCTTCTCTTTTAAGTAAATATTGGCCCAGCTTAAAATTTGCATAACTTTGGATGCTAAACTTTAAATAGCATTATAATGGCCTAATTTATGTTTAAAATCGACTTCAAGATTGTGATTCAATGTCATCTGAATATGTGCTTCATTTTTCAAAGAATATAGCCTTTTCGGCCGGGCCAAAATTGATCCGATTCAAAATTTTATACAATTTGGATATTTTTCAAATGCCTTTAATAGCAGTCTAACGTTCTACTTCAAGTCTAAAATCGACATCTTAATAAAGAGTTACGTTCGTATCAACATTGGCTCCATTTTCTAAAGCCTATAGCCTTCCCTGGAGAGCGAATATTGGTTCGGGTCAAAATTTCAAGAACTTTAAATCAATAAAACATGATTTGAATAGCATTTAAATGGTTCACTTTGTGTCGAAAAATACCTTTCGGATTGTGATTTATAGTATTCTCATTGTTTGCACTATTTTTCAAAGGCTATAACCTTCTCCTTCAAGCCAAAATTGATCCGTATCGAAATTTCAGCAAACTTGGATAATTTAGAAATGCTTTTCATAGGAGTCCAACGGTCCACTTCATGTTTAAAACCAACTTCTTGATAATGAGTTACTGTTATATTGAAATTTCCCTCATTTTCTAAAGCCTATAGCCTTCTCATTCAAGTAAATATTGGTCCGACTCAAAATTTCTAGACTTTAAATCATTAAAACATGCTTTAAATAGGATTCTAATGGTTTGATTCATGTCTTAAACCAACTTCAAGATTGTGATTTATCATCTTCCTAATATTTCCTTCATTTTTCAAAGAATATAGCATTCTCCGTTGAGCCAAAATTGATCCGGCTCAAAAGTTTATACAATTTGAATGCTTGAAATATACTTCAATCGTAATCCAACGATCTATTTCATTTTGAAAACTGACATCTTTATATTGAGTTATGGTCATATATTCATTTGCTCCATTTTCCAAAGCCTATAGCCTTCCATGACGAAAGAAAATTGGTTCGGATGAAAATTCTATGAACTTCATCTCAACACAATCTATTTTAAATAGCATTCCAACGGTCCATTTCGTATCAAAAAAACGCCTTCTGGATTGTGATTTAAGGTATTCTTAATATTTGCACAATTTTCTGAAGACTATAACCTTCTCCGTCGAGCCAAAAATGATCCGGATCAAAATTTCATGCAACTTGGATAATGTAAAATTTCTTGTCATAGGAATCCAATGGTATACTTCCTGTTCAAAACCGACTTATTTATAATTAGTTATGATCTTATCGATGTTTGCTCCATTTTCTAAAGCCTATAACCTTCTCCTTTAAGTAAATATTGGCCCAGCTTATAATTTGCATAACTTTGGATGCTAAAACATGCTTTAAATAGCATTATAATGGCCTAATTTATGTTTAAAATCGACTTCAAGATTGTGATTCAGTGTCATCTAAATATGTGCTTCATTTTTCAAAGAATATAGCCTTTTCTGCCGAGCCAAAATTGATCCGGTTCAAAATTTTATACAATTTGGATGTTTTTCAAATGCCTTTAATAGTAGTCTAACGATCTACTTCAAATCTAAAATCGACATCTTAATAAAGAGTTACGTTCGTATCAACATTGGCTCTATTTTCCATAGCCTATAGCCTTCCCTGGAGAGTGAATATTGGTCCGGGTCAAAATTTCAAGAACTTTAAATCAATAAAACATGATTTAAATAGCATTTAAATGATCCTATTTAAATCATATTTTATTGATTTAAAGTTTTTAAAATTTTGACCCGGACCAATATCTACTCTCCAGGGAAGGCTATAGGCTTTGAAAAATGGAGATAATATTGATATGAGCATAACTCTTTATTAAGATGTCGATTTTAGACTTGAAGTAGAGAGAACAAGAAATGTTAAAAAGAAAAGAGAGAGAGAGAGAGGAAAAAAAATCACCCGCACTAGAATAGAAGAGATGGGAAAAAGTGGACAAACAAAAAATATATATATTATCATTATTATTACAAAATAAAAAGTGTCAAGTCATCCGTGAGGCGCCCAATTTTGCGACCTCTGCAATACACGCGCCTGTCACTATCAAGATCACCTATTTTAATTTTTTTTGTAAAGATTCGAACTGCATTGTTTTTAGTTCGATGGAAAATGTTATTATTTTTAGAAAACAGAATAAATGTTAAGAAGATTATAACTCATTATTCATAAGTCAATTTTAGATATGAAATAGATCGTTAGAATGCTATTAAAAGCACTTTTCAATTATCCCGAGTGCATGAAATTTTTAATCGAAAAAATTTTGACTTGATTAAAAAAGTTATAGCCTTTTGAAGATGTAACAAATGTAGACACGATCCTAACTCATTATTAAAATGTCAGTTTCAAATCCAAAATTGTGCTCGAGTTCGCATGCTAAGAATAATATACAAGATTTATTTATTATAATATAACATTTATGTAAATATATTCATGTTACATGTATTACGTGTTTGCATATGTCTATGTACAATTTTGGGCACGGCTTTCAGTTTCAACCTCTGCAAGTTTACGTTTTCAAAAGAATCCGTAACATATATAAATATTATAGATACGTATATAATATTATATGTTTTCTATATATGTCATATATATTTTATAGTAAATTTTTACATAAAGACAATGTAATCGCATCTTTTCTGAGCGAATTTTACTCTAACTCATGATTTTAAAGACGATTTCAGACACGTAATATAGTGATAGGATACTATTAAAAGCATTTTTTTAATGATCACAAATGTTAAAAAATTTTGAGTCCCACTAATTTTTACTCTACGGGCTACAGCTTTTAAAAAACGGAGTGAAAGTTGAGTTAACTCACTATTTAGAAATTAGTTTCAGACACAAAGGAGAACAGGACACTGGTATTTAAGGCATCTTTTAATGATCTCTAATGCAAGATATTTTAAGGCAGATAAAATTTTGACATGTTGAAGAAGCTACAGTCTTTGGAAAATTGAGCGAATGTGTAGACAACCATAACACACTATTTAGAAATACGTTTCAAACACGAAGTGGAATGTTAGAATTTAATTGAGCAAGAAATTTTGAATATGATCAATTTTTACTCAACTGAGAAGGCTGTAGCATTTGGAACGGAATATTGAGGCAATCATAATTAATCTTTCAGAAGGTAGTTTCAGACACGAAGCAAACCATTGGAATGTTATTGAAAGTATCTTTTGTTAATCCCAAATACAAGAAATTTTGAACCGGACTAATTTTTGTTCAATGGACAAGACTATCACATTTGGAAAACAGAGTGAACGTTGACACGACAATAACTCACTATTCATAAGTCGATTTCAAACACAATACAAACAGTTGGAATGGTATACATCATCTTTTAATGATCTTATGCAATATATTTTGAGCCGGACATATTTTGACTCGTTGGAGAAGGCTATGGCCTCTAGAAAATGGAGTGAATGTTGAGAAGATCATGACATATTATTCAGAAGTCGGTTTTAAATACGAAATTAACTTATTAAGAGAACCTTACAATTATTACAAAATGCATGAAATTGTGCACCAGACTAATTTGGGCGACAGCAAAGACATTTAACCTTTGAAAAACACAACAAATGTGGAGATGGTCGTAACTTGCTATTAAAATATAATATAATAGATTACGTATATATGTACATATATTACATGAATTATGTGTTTACATAGATATATACAAAATATCGTATTTAATACCGTACGGTATCCGACAATGTGAACTTCAACTATTGTGAATGTGAATTTTAATTACTAAAAATGTGAATTTATGCAAAATGAAATGTAGTTAAAATGAATGTGAATTCTCCTCACTTTACATTTCCTTTGACATTAATTCACAATACTAATAACTAAAATTCACATTCACGGTAACCGAAGATCATTTGATATCGGATATATAAACACATAATTACCTTTTCAAAATAAAATGTAACACATATATAGGCATTACATATATATGTACTTATAATACATACGAACATTATTTTATCGGCCGAGTGAAAACCTGTCTGACCCGCCCTATTACATCTCTAGTATTATTACTACTGTATTATTTTTGTAGTACTTGTACAAAACACATGTCAAAGCTCTAGTACTAGCTGCAGCTCTATAGCAACAGAATCGTATAAATGCAGATTTAGGTAATGAAATAAATGATAGTAAAGCAGCCGTACCAGTATCCATTATATATCCATCAGTCCGCTTAGAATAGCCAGTATTTATAAACGGCAAACATCTCAATCTCAAGAAAGAAAAAAAAAAAAAAACAAAAAACAAAAAACCAATTCGACATTCCCATTCTCAAGGACGGACAAACGTAATTAGTGCCACTCTCCGACACTGATTCAAAAAAGGTTACAGCTGTTTCTGGGGCGCTTCACCAGTCCAGTACGTTTTGACAGCAACAAGGATTTTCTCTTGATTAAACGGCCCACTCTCATGGTCCATTATTTGGCTCTTCCATCTCATCTCCTTTGCGATGCTCTGTATCTTCACCAATATCTCTACTGTATCCCTGAATATCACTGTCCCTTCCGGCCTCAGAATTCTATCCATCTCCAGCAGAATGTATGTGATGTCGCACCTTCAATATTGGATACCCATTTAAAAATTGAAAAAATTAAAAAAAAAAAAAAAAAAAAATCGGCATTCATTAAACAGTTCGAAAAGTGTAGCATAATATTCATGATCCAGACTTTCCTTACCTGTCTTGGTATATACTGAAAACCCCACCAGCATGAATGAGGTCATAGGTTCTTGGATATGTCGAGAATGCCTCGCACCAGTCCTGGTATGTTCCAATGAAACCACGCTCATATATCACACCAAGGGTGTCCTGATCTGAATTTGCAGGCACCACATTCATAACCCACACGGGATACTTTGACAATGCTGCCGCTAATCCACCAAGATGAGCATTCATGTCCATGATGTTCCGGTACCGTCCTTGCTGCAGAGGTATTATCCGCTTGTAATGTGTTAGTCTCTCTTTCCACACTTGATTGTCGTCACGGAATTTCTCAGGAGTGATACCTGGTATGGAACCACTGGCAATTCTAGGAGGAATGGCAAATGCACGCTCAGGCCACTTCTCCAGCTCCCCACCGGCCACTTCATCCGGACTGTTAACCTCTGGCAGTGGGGTAATGCAAGTTTCCATGTCTTTGTACCTTTTTTTTTTTTTCATTTTTTAAAATCAAGCACACCAATAAGAAATCATTATGTTTGAGAGAATCAGAACTGCTACATAGGATTGTGGGACTCCAAATATTTTTATTTTTTCTAAATGTCACATAGCATTAATTACTTTCTATTGTGTTTTTTTTTTTTTTTTCTCTCTCCACAAGTAGAGGTTGGGCTAGGGAGCATACCAAGCGGCATCTGGGTTGTCAGACTTGCAGATATGCGGCGTTTTGTAAATCTTCCTGCTCTTGATGCACTCAAGGTGGTTGATGGGCTTTTGCCAGATGGAAAGGTCGTCTTTCTCAACCACTTTCTTCCAGCAAAGCCGCTTAGCAACATCCTCAATGGCATCTTGCTCTCGTTTAAGGTCGTCCTGAGTTCTTTCCCACCCTTTCCAGTACTTTTTCCAGTGTATGGGGGGTCCAGAAAGAATCCAATAACCACCGGGCCTTAGAACTCTGTCCACTTCAATCAGATACAGACCATCTGCCATACGAAACCCGAAAAACCAATGTCAATCCATCGGATTTTTATCTTTAAGAAAAATATAGCAATGTGAAAAGTTCACATAGTAGAACAATATTATTGATATAATCTTAATCAAATTAGCTCTTTAAAGAGAGATGGACCAAAAAACATAAGATAGAGAGTTGACAATAGTTGTGGAGCATACTATACTGAGACCAAGGTATCAAGCAGCGCGAACAGTGAGCCATATCAAAAGCCCTTGCTGGGTAGGGAATCCTCTGGGAAGCCATTACACCAATCATTGCAGGAACACCTCGTTCCAATGCGAACTGAACTTGTGCTTCATGGGTGTCTCTCGGAGCAAAAGACATTGCTTGGATGTTCCTCTTCAACAAATAAGCTCCCCAACTCGCTACCTTACCCACAAAGAGCCAGGGCAAGGTGTCAAGGGCAAACACATTAGCAATTTCACTAAAAGAAAACAAACGACATGACAAGGCAAAGTAATAATGGAAATATATATAAAACTTACACCACAGCCTGTGTCAATGGCGGTTCTGATAGCTCCGGTGGTAAGAGGGATGAGTTCATTAATGTCATCGATATAGGCATCTGCACCACGAGGGAACATGGTGCCTCCCCCAGGGAATCTGAACCTGTCGCCCTCCACTTGAATCCAATTTTGAATAGCCTTCTCGATGCTGAGCTCTTTATGAGGAATGTTGTCGTACCAGGCGAAATCTCTGCTCTGAGGCCACTTGAAAGGCGTCTTGTACTTTGGGGGAGCAGGTATGAGGCAGAGCAGGAGTTCCTCCTTGGTAGGGCAATGCCGCTCTCGGTACTTGAGCATGTTGCGGTCGAACTTTCTCCCTCTCTGGGGGTGTTGACAGGGCGTGTACTCACTCAACAACATATTGCAAGGCGGTAACTTTCTGATTCCCGCTGATTGGTTGATGTTGACGGTGTGATGGCTTTCAAAGTCCAATGTGGTTGACGATGATGATGAGGACGATGAAGAAGAACCAATGCGGTGGTTATCAGCGTCGTCACAACCAATTCTATTGGACATCTGTGACGGAGGTGCGGGAGACTTGGCATTGTGCCAGGCTCCGAAAACGTAAGACAAAATGCAAAGGCCACTAACTCCTAAAATCCAAGTGAGTCGCTTCCTCTTCGACTCAAGATGGTGATGCTTTGGGGATCCACTGTAGTCCCGGGCCATCTCTCTCAAATACGCTGGCAACTGTGATTAAAAAAGTTTGCTTCCTTAACATTCAACATTCAACATGCAAACATTCAAACATGCAAACATTCAAACATTCAAACATTCACAGTAAGATCACATAGAAGCTATTGTTAACGTCTAATATTACATTAGCATCTAATATTATCATTTGTATGATTTCATTTTGGGAGTAAAAACACACATTACGCGCCCCACCCACCACACAAACATCTATACTAGTACTTGTTCTATATATCAACCATAATCAGTCCTCCATCTTCTATTTTCGGTGGAGAGAGTAACAACTAATAAGGGCCAAAATAAATAATATATATATATATATATTTTTTTTTAAATAAAAAAAAAAATATATATATATATATATATATATGCTTTCTATATTTCTATTTTATTAAATATGTTTTTCTGAATGAATTACTAGTCAAGGATCTTTTCACCCATCGTAGCATCCTAATAGCTTAACTCCGTAGTAGCTACTTCTAATGAATTTTTTTTACCCAAAAAAAAAAATTTAAAAAACAAAAGGGAGGAAAATTGACACAACCACCGGTTGAGTTACCTGGAAGAAGAGTAATAATGAAAGGCAGTCCAAAATCCCACTCTTAAATAAACCGAAAACGCCAACAGGAATTAAAAATCTCTCTTTTCTTTTTTCTTTTTTTTTTTTTTTAAATAAGGAAAGAAAGAAAGAAAAAGAAAAAATGATGAAGCTTCAACACTAGTAACTAATCAAACGAGAAGAAGAGAAAGACAACCAATCGGCTAAAAAAAAAAAAAAAAAAAAAAAAAAAAAAAAAACAGAGAACTTGAGGACTGACTCAGAGATGTTGGAATCTCCAAAACCAGAAACAAAAAAAAACACTCACAAACATGCCTACTCTACCACCACTTCTCAGCTTCACCTCCTCTCTCTCTCTCTCTCTCTCTTTGTCTCTCTCTCAAAAAACTACATGTCTTGCATTTTTTGCGCTTTTCTTTCTGGTTATCTTGTCCTTTCCATTTTCTTTCTTTTTTCCTCTCTTGTTTGTACTGTACTTGTTCTCTCTCTCTCTGTATAAGAAAAAGCTTATTCTTTTTTTTTAATTATTAATTAATATTATTGTCAGAGTAATAAGAAAAGAGGAACCAGAGGAAACAGCTAGTACTTGTATTTTTTCCAACAAAAAAAACTAACAAGTTATTTTTTATTTTTTATTTTTTTTTTTTGCAGAATATATCAGAGGCTCTTACTGTTTAGGAATCACGATTAGTATTTATATTTGTTTATTGGTGGGGGGGGGGGGAAAGGAAAAAAAGAAATAAGAGAAGAGAAAAACAAAAGAGATACGAAGATGAAAAAAAATATTAAAAAAAAAAAGGGAAAGAAAACAAAGCAAACCTGAAAAGCTATTATCAAGAGTGAGAGTTTCTGAGGGAAGCAAAATTCCTTGGCATCTATGTTGTTTTTGTGATTTTTAATAAAACAAATGCACAATCATTGTAACAATTCTTCTTGTTTTACTTAGGAAAAAAATAATAATAAACGAGAGAGAAAAAGAACTCAGAGGGCAGTAAAAAGCAGGGAAAGTTCAAAAAGCAGAGAGAGAAAAGGGAGAAGAAGGGGTAAAATGTTTAGTTCCTTAGTTTAATAGGGTTAAAAAAAATTAAAAAATAAAAAATAAAAGAGAGATAGAGGGAAAAACAGAAGAAAGTCCGGCATTAGAGGAGGAGCTGAACTGGTTTAAGGTGAAAACAGACAAACAAACAAGACAAAGGAAATTAAAAAAAAAAAAAAAAAAATTTGTTAGAGAAAAGGTGGTGGCTTTTTTTGTTTTTTTGTTTTTTTTTTTTTTCGTATAAAAGGTGGTTGAGGGGATTTGGTCAGAGTGAAAGTAAAAGGGGGGGGGAAGGTGGCAGAATCCGAGGCTCGAAAGGAGACCAACAAAGCCTCAATTCACTCCTCATCTCTCCTTTATTTACTAATGTCTTTCTATTTCTATTACGACCAAGCCAATCATTCTCTCCTTATCAGTTAGTTATTCTGTTTTGAGTTTTTTTTTTTTTTTTTTTTTTTTTTTTGCCTTTGTTTGGCTTAATATTCATATGTTAACTTGCGATTGGTTTTAGATTGTATGTCATATATCTATATATGGTATTGTCTGAATTGTATTGTTATCTTCTTTTTTGCATTTTTGCTCTTTTTGGCCTTTTTCTATGTTCTTAATCCAAAGACTAAACACACAATCGCATATCCAAAACTGCTACTTACTTCCATTCCCACTAACCAAATCTTTTCCCTATTTTTATTTTTATTTTTTATTTTTTTTTATTTTTTGGTGTAAAAAGGTTTATGACAGGAAAAAAAAAAAAAAAAAAAAAAAAAAAAAAAAAAAAAACAGTTGAGCTTTAAATTGCTTCAGCCCCCTAAGGGTTGAAGCCACATTTTCGGGTTTCTTTTCATTGGTTATATAAATTTATGCATTAAAAAAAGATTGAAAGATGACATGCCATTTGTGAAATGATACTTTTGTTTATGCTGATACTGACTAATTATGAGTTTGTGGTTCAAGCCAATTAAAAAAAAAATTCTGAGTTTGTGTGACAAGAACAAGTTCACATCCAAAAATCCAAAATGTTCCTTCTATATATATATATATATATATATATATATATATTTTATTATTTTTTTTTCTCTTTTTCTTTTGTTGCCAAATATGAAGCTTTTTAGGGATAGTGACACTTGCCCAATGGATTACATTAGAATATATTAGATTTTATATAAGATAAGATGGTCATTTACTCTCTGTGAAAGGGTTTTTTTTTTTCCCCCTTCTTCTTCTTCGTCCTTCTCTCAAGAGAAAGGAGACTGAATTGCCTGCATCGATCAAGATGTTTCTAATCCTGAAAGAAGAATTCATTTCATTTTTATTCTTTTTTGCCATTCAATACAAAACAGTACGTGTGCAGGACAGAAGAAATGTAGTCCTTGTGAAGACGAGGGGAAAACAAACACAAAACCCAAAGACGTGAATAGAAGTAAACCAGTATGCAAAAGGATGTTAAAGTTGGTCATGATGTCCCACGTGGCCTTTATTTCTTTGTTTGTTTGTTTCTTGTCTTTTAGTTTAATCATTTACTACGGAAGAAATCTACAATAAAATCACTTTTTTTATATCATATCAATAAAATTTATTTTTTAAATCATTTAAATATAGTAAAATGATTGTGGTATAATCGATATATATCTTATGTCATAGTATTATTACTAAAAGATAAGAAAAAAATTTAAAGAAATTAAAAAAAAAAAAAACAAACAAACAAACAAACAACGTCTAGATCCCCCACCCCACAACCCTCACCGACCGATCCCCCCACCACACGACCCCCGTTGGTAGATCCCCCCTCCTAACTTTCCACCAATGATGATGGTTGGGTTTTTTCTTTTTTTAATTTCTTTTGTTTTTTAAATTATTTATTTAATTTCTTAGTTAATCTATTATGAGATAAAATATATTATAATTATCATGTATAAATAACTTTTCAACCGTTTGATTACATGTAAATTGTTTTAAAATAAACTCTATCGATAGAGTATATAAAATGAGTTATATCACAGTCTTTCCCTCTATATCTAAAACTCTTCTCTCTTTGTTTAGTCAGACTAGAGCATTGCCCTTTCCCGCTTCTTTTAATTTCCCTCAAAATAGTAATAATTGTCCCCAAAAAAACCTTTTTTTTTCCCTCCTCATTTGCTTTAACAATAATTGGAAATCACATTCAAAAGAAAGAAAAGGCTTAACCCGTTTGGGTGTCAGGCGTCAATCTAAAATTTTCATCTGTCTTTATCTTTTTCTAAAAAGTTAATATAAAATTATAACTAATTTTTAAATAGTCAACTAACTTTAACCTAAAAATTTCATTCCAAACTCATAGCAAGAAAACAAGGAGTTTACTCTACATGCATCAACATGATATCAACATTTCCGAATATCACGATATAAATATTGGAAGGCAAGCCCCATGCCCAACATTAACAAGTATAATCCATTTACAGTGCTCAGTTTATCCACCAGAGGACTCTAATGATGTTTCCCAAAATATGCACCATAGGGAATGATTTTGCTTCGCGGAATACCATGTGCCTATGGGCTGTGGGCTGTGGGCTGTGAGCTGTGAGAAGCACTACAGTATGAGGGCTAGGATCTGCAGCAACGGACACAAAACCCGTCAAAAGAAGCTCCTGAAGGAAGAAGCATTTACTGTATGTTCTCCTCAAACTTCTCAAATTTGTTTGCAATTGCATACTGCCTCCGCCCTTTGAACAATTCGGTTAACGACCAAATTGCTTTGCGTATCATTTCTTTCTTTTTTTCTCCAACGGACTTGTTTTCATCTAAAGGCCGCGAACTTGATGCCGCCAGGAATGACAAACATAGCGCCTTAAACCACTCCTCAAGAAATAAGGCTTTCTGCATTGGAGCAGAACAAAGACTAATGAACCAAAGAGAAATTTAGTGAATAAATTAAACACAATGCGGACTCCTCCAGCTTTTCATACTTTTGGACAACTTCCAAATCAAACTCTCACTTTTATATGTGGATGTCCCTAAAGTTCTTAATATGATCAACGTTTCATAAACACAGTCAACAAGGACCAAAGACAACGCAACTGACAGAAATTTCACTAACAAGAAAAGCCAAGCAAATTATACAAGTTGTCCAACAGAAAATTATTTCATAAGCTATTTCCAACTAAAAAACACAGCCTATGACCAACTTGAATTTGTATAAATCCAGGATTAGAAGCAACAGGCCATTTAAGAAATACTTACTTTTATAAGAAAATCTTTCAGAGGTTCATGATCTGTGCTGGAAGCCAAGCTAAGAACGTGCAACAAAGTTGAGGTCATCTGAACCAAGAAGAACAACAAACTAATCAAGCGGTCCAGAGAGATGGAGTCAATCAATGACTTCCACAAATAAAAACAACTTCCAAAAATTTTACACTCACACATTTTGCACCTTAACCAAAATGGGATTAGATGCCAATGCCAAAAGTTAACTAAACATGATTCTTTTTGTTTGATATCAAGATTTGTTAACATGAATATTGGAAGAGCTGTATGAATGCAGATATCTTGTAATGGACATGTGTACGCCAGTTGCATATTTTGCCATGATAGTTGGAAAATGATAATGAAACCTTTAAATATGTTTCAAACTGCAACCGCTACATGTTAGCAACTCAGTCAGTCCTTGACAATCTAGCTTTATCCGACAGCCACATTTTTCATTAAATTTAACCATAAACCAGAAATCCATGTTTCCTTTGTCTTTGCAATGCACAAATAAATGCATAGCATAATTGCTCATTTGTAAAACCAGTCAGATTCTTGACCTGCTTATCAAGGGCAATTCTGTATTTAAAACTTGACGGTGCTGAAATCTGGTCTTTGTCTATGTTCTCTACTAAATGCACCAAACCCTGAACAACATCAGAAAAGGAATTTCCATAATCTGCAATAAATCAAAAGAGAGATCAAAGTTACCTCCGACTGTGATGTCACGTTGTAACGAAACAAGCAGGTATTTTAACCATGATATAATGAGCTCTTAACAAAACAAATCATCATATAAGAGTCAAAAGAATTTAACCTTGTCTGAGCACAAAAGGTACCACTGAAACCTACTACTCACCAACTAGAGACAATGGGACGGCCAAAGCCACTGCAGCTTGTATCCTGATCTTAAAATTAGAAGAGTCGCGTAATAGCAGTAAAAGAATACCAAACACTGATGGAGCCCTACAATAGCAAGTGTACATAATGCAATTATTAATGGACTTAAAATGTATTTGCGTGAGAACATCATAAAGTATTCCAATCTGTACAGGTCAAGGGTATATGTTCCACAATTTATTAATTGTATTGTTTACAAGAAACATCTGTGCACTGATGATAAAATGACTCGTACATATAAAAAACATGACTCATAGATAGAACACCCCCGCCCCCCGCCCCCCCCAACCAAAATGATTGTTGTATTATGTTTTTTAGACATCATGTACGGTTTCATTTGCTTCATATATCAATATATGTAAATAAATAATCAGAATCATAGACGCACAAACTTGTAAAAGTAAACTAAAGCAACCACGCAAAGATTAGAACCCCCATACCAATCCATTTCTTGCAGTCTCAATGTCTCATTTCGAAACAGTTTGCTCAATGCATAACAAACATTCCATTGAACCTGTAAAACACATTGTCCTGCTTAAGTACGGAGCAACAACTGCAATCAAATCAACAACATGTTCTTATCCACTCATGTCTAATCAGAAAGATAATTCCATTGTACCTTGACATTCCCAGTTGTAACACAAGAAATAAATGCTTGCACTGTTCTCTCAAGCCAACGTGGATCAACAGAAAAAGCCGGATGACATGAAGTTGATGCACAAGAATCACTAGTGGACTGCAACTCCTTAGGACTGTTGGCCCTCACAACTAAGCTGGTTTCGTGTGTTATCTTGTCTTGAAAACCAGATAGGCTTGTACAATTAATAAATCTTGAAAGATTTCCAAGAGCCCTCACAGCATTTGATTTTATCTGATGGTATCAAGGGGAAGAAATAAATAAAAAAAAAAAAAAGGAAGTTATTCAAATTGGTACTTGTACTGAGTGTAGACATCACTAACAAATTCTTTTCCTCCAAGATCTTATCTAGTTCCTAAAACCTGATGGGAGACTCTAATTTGAAAGATAAGGGTAACAGAAGAAGGGTTTTTAGGTACCGTTGTCCCCTGAACTTTTTTGACTTTGACAACTTGCCCCTTGAAGTTCTAATTTTGGCAATTTACCCTCCAAACTTGCTGTGCCCCGTTTTATTTATATATGTTAAATAGGGGATGTGAATTTTTTAGATTTGTTTTAGGGTTGGAATTGGAATTTGGGAATTTTGGCCAGACATGTATGGGGGCGCATGTGGGCTTTCTATCACAATTTAAAGAAACAGCAAAACGGGATACATCACTATAGTTCAGCAAGTTCGGGGGATATTTGCCAAAGTTAAGCTCGAAAAGTTCAGAGTGAAAATATGCAAAAAAAACCCAAAAGGGAATCAGGAGGATAGATGCATACTTTTAGCTAGTAACAGGTGTTCCTACATCCAAACGATAAGAAAGGCCATCTACATTCCATCAGTTCATCATGACAATAGAAAATAAGAATTACATCCTTGAATTCAAACCAAAGCAAGGGTAGGCACACCTAGGGTAATCTAAATCATGTATGTTGGTACACATGTCAATAGAAAAATGTGTAAATAGGACAAAAGACGTAATTAGAAACAACACATTCAATAGAGATATTTACCTTGTCTCCATCACTTGATAGACGTAAGGCGTAATCAGTTAGTAATGCCAATGATTGAGAGATTGTATTATAATCTATGCCAAAAAGTATAGCCAATCAACAATGAATGAAAAATAAAAGTTTATATGTACCTAAGATTAACATAATAAATAACTCATGTGACAGCATCCCACCTGCAAACCCTTCCAAGGAAAAAGTATCAATACAGTAACGGATAGAATCACAAATGTTTGCCAAAGCCCAAGAAGCAGTTATTCGCACCTGAAACAATTAATTTATATGAAAAGGCTACGACCGTGAGGAACAAATTAAAGGGTACTTGTAATTATTATATAAAAAAGCACCAAAACTAAAAAGAAATACCGAGACCGAGGAGTCACGTGTGTTAATCTCCACTGAATGGATGAACTCAGCAAGGATCTCTGCACTATAACATCCAAGTGTTGATTAATTTTTCAGTCGATAGTACAAGCACAAAGAGACAATAAGCATGAGAAAACTTTAGGATAACCTCAGGAACACGTGGGGAAAACATGAAATGACACCAATGGCTCGACAAGCAGCTGACCTAACTGAAGGAGCCTCATCGTGTTTAGCCGCATAAAACTACAAAAATTTTATTGCTATTATGAATGAACTTATCTTGACAAAATCTGTTTCTAATTGCCACTGTAAAAAAAGTAAAATCACATAACCAAACACACTGTGTCAGAATCAGAACTTACTAAAGAAGAAAAAATGAAGTTCTGTTTCTCCTTAACTAGAGAGAAGAACACAGAGGAAGTGATACCCGCAAAACATGTAACTGATGCAGCCCTCACCTTGCAGGAAAAAGAACAGAAGAGGTTCAAAAGAAATTATACACTATTGACAAGTCCAAACATGTTTTTTACCTTGTTTTTTCATGTTCAGTAAGCATTCAGATTTTCCTTCATTTTTTTTTTCTTTTTTATAAACTCCCTAAAACCTCTAATTGTGCTATAATCACAATATTTAGCAAGGGGAAGGACAGGAAAAAAAACTATATTTCCCTTTCATTGATATTATTCTTGCCTCTTAGATAAAGAATATTTTTCTGACTTTGAAATTATGTGCCTACGATGGTGGGGGCCTACAGAAACTCTGCTTGCAGTAGGAACATTGAGTGAACAGACTAAGTATAAATATGCATCATGGTAATACAGCATTAAAACTACACGAATATAAAGTACCATCTTTTTTTTTTTAATTGTTAAAAAAAGTTATAGAAGTAGAGGTTGGCATACCCAGATAACTCCTAGGGATGGATGCCTTAATGATGGTTAAATGTCTTCCGATTACAATGAGTCTTTCATTTTTATTTATTCATTTATTTATTAATTTATTTGAGAAAATAGTTTTTCAAATCCTCATTGAACGGACAAACCTCATCCTAAACTTTTTTTTAATTTTTCTAATAAATGAAACTAAAATGATTGTCAAAATTACTGAATAACAAAGTGAGCATGACAAATATTTTCAGCTTAAGATGGGGTATATGGAAGCCAAGTGTCAAAGTTAACCAACCATTGGAGAAGCATCATGCAGAATTAAAGGCATATGCTGCTCAAGTGCCTCAGACCACTGCATACTTCCTGACTCGACTACTCTGTAATCATCTTTAGTTTCTTTTGAGATCTCTGATTCATATAATGGAGCCGATGAAACTTTCTTCATCCTTATATAATCAGAAGTAAACGGGGTTTCCAGTAATTTATCATCAAAAAGTTCCTCAGTTCCTTTAAATCCAGATATTGCACGAAGACATGCATCCAAAACCTGATAATTTTCACAAATCATGATAGGGTAATTAATTTTTTGGACAGATCTCGAGAATCAGATCAGTCTTTTAAAGTGGGATCAATCATATCTCGTCAAGTGAAAATCATAATCAACTTGTGGTGTTTTGGAGTACGTTATATATGGCCTAATGTCCTTTAGAATTCTAATCATCAAAACTGTCCTCTGAAATTTTGTTTATGAATTGAATATCAATGTTTAGATTTTTTTCTTTTTCTTTTTTTAATCCTAACGAATGAAGACACCTCTACTTACCTCGTTACCTGATAAGAATGGTGTGTGCTATAGCACCGAGGAAGATTTTTCACCTCGCACCTCACTCTTGAATGTAAACTACCCGGATAAACAATAAAACTATTCACTCCCCAAAAATAAGAAACCAAAATCCCTTACCTTTATAGCAGCTGTAACAACTTTTTCGCCAATAAACCCCACCACTGTGCTGCCTACATGTCCCTTCCATGGTTTTGTATTAACCTCGGGAGTTGCTACCCTCAGAAATCCGTGAACCATGGTGGAAACTCGTTCCCAACAAGAAGACATTACGCTTGGGTAATTGTGGGACACAGCTCTAAGCGCCTAAAAGAAACCAACGGCTTCCTTAGTACATAAACAAAAGCATTAATCATTTGTTTATACAAGAAACGACAAACATCATTAATAATCAAAGGAATTACATCAAACAGAGGACAAGGAGTCCTCCTAAATTTAAAAAAAACAAAAACAAAAACAAAAACAAAAAACACCTGTAAAAAACAAACTTCTATCCAAGAGCCATTGCAAAAAGAATGCTCATTCCCTAAACAGATCCACAAAGGAAAAATCAACAAAAGTATTAATCTAATATCGATAAAATTTTAAGTTAAGCATATACTAAAGTATCAAGACCTCCTGCCATTTCTTCTATTTCCTTTATAACATATCACATAACCATCAGCTTTGAATCAAATTCACCATAGTTAAGTAATAGAAGTGGCTAGAAGATATCACATAAAGTGTTACTAGTCCAAAACCACATAAACATAAGAGTTTCTAACTCTATCGCAAGAATACCTGGAGAGCCTCGAAGCATACTGCTGAGTTGCTTACTTTTTCCGAGTACTGAAATAAAGTTGAGAGAACACCCGACTTCGTTTCAACCTCATGCAAACCTGCCACAAGGCCTCAAATGTATTTAAATGTCAGACGAAGAAACTCAGAAGGGACAAATAAATTTTCCAACCATAAAACAAAGATGTAAAATACAACATTTTACACAGACATCGAGAGATCTTCCCTGGTTTCAACTGATTCCATTTCTATATTTACTTTAGAACGTAAGTTTAGTTTATTGCCTCTACTGTCTTGCACCACTTTCTTTTTTTATTAATAGACAACCTTTTTATTGTAAAAATCAATTACAAAGTGGGGACAAGGAGTCCACCGATAACAGAAGACAGTGCTAAATCAAAAACAGCAAAACAACAAAAACAAATCAAAATCAAACCAAAACCCAATCTGTACATCCCAATGAAAATTTTTCCTAGTTCCCTATCACATCCTTCCAATTAAGAACTATCAAAGAAAAAGGAAATCCCTTGAACTCTTTATCTATGGATGCCCATAACAACGCAGAAAACTTTGCTTTCTCTAAAAGAATAGGTTATCAAAAAAGAAAAAGGTCATTCCAGATACCTAAATGGATGGAATGCTTTCGTGAAAGAATCTTTGGTACACAAAATAACTTCAAAAGATGTGAACCATTACTAGTTGACCAACCTGACCATCACGCCATTAAAAAAAAACAAAAACAAAAACAAAACAAAATAAAAACCCTCACCTGCAGAAGACTCCTTCTGAAGCATTTCTTTAACTTGCAATGAGCATGGTGAGGTAGATAGAGCCATTGTTAAGCAGCTAATAGAAGCAGTCTGTTGAAAGAGGTAAGTATTAGTCATGCATCACTTAGGAGGTAAAGCTTTTAATATAATACTGTATCCAAAAGAGAAAATAATAGAAGAAATGAACCCCTACCAGCAGACCTGCTTGATCACTTTTGAAGGGAAAACCGACTTCAATCCTTTGTTGCAGAGACGTAATTATTGTCGGCAACAGTTCACTAGGCATTCTTGAATATCTGTATACAAGAGACAAAGAATAATCACAGATGGCACACTTTGACGAAATATGAAAAGATGGTTAAGCATGAAGATACTTCAAGAAGAAGCATTGCAATTCAGTACTTGATACATAAAAAAAGAAATAATGAATAACACAGGAAAAGGACTGGTGGAAAACATTCATAATGCAATACAGAGTAATTAAAAAATAATAATAATGAGAACAGAAAGAGATTTATACGGTGTAGATGATATCAAAAGCATGAGAATCTTGAACAAGGACACCAGCAATCTACCATGATTTTCTCGCTGAATCAAGTAAAGAATGCCTGCGCCAGGTACATCCGAGGAAAAGGTAAGGTAATACTAAAGATTGTGCTTATTGCATCAATAGAGGGGAGGGGGGGGGGGGGGGGGGGGGGGGGGGGGGGTGGGGAGAGAGAGAAGGCTAACAGAACATCTGTACCTGTATGAAGCTGCATCAAGATATGTCCAAGGGAAATGGAAAGTGCAGTAAAAGATCCGCACTTTGAAGGTTCCCTGTATTCTGCTACCTGCAAAGACACAGAAGAAGGCCCATCCAACATGACCTCCAGGGTTGAGGCACATGTAATCCGTGCCTATGTATAACAAAGGGCAAGAGTCAGCTAGGAGTGCTGCTTAATGAACGGCCTTAACATTTTCGGGAGAGTCATGAAAATCGAGACTAATAATACCTTCAAATAAGGATCAAACACCAAACATGTCATTAGAGTTGCTTCAAACCTCCTGTAAATCGTAAATCAGCATAAAATAAGATAGTAAAGAACGAATGGGAAGAATTAAATATATATATACTGAGTAATTAGAAGAATTAGTGCTTCACCTTGGTTGTAATACATCAGAGGTTGGTAACAGTAGCATCCAATGTGTGGTAAATGATTTAGGATCAGCTTGACAAAGATCCTGACAAACAGCGCAGATGTTAAAAACATGGATTATATATATATGAAAAGAAAAGAAAGTTACCTGTATGCATTCCATAGCAGCTACCCTAATCCTCGATTTCAGAACACTGTCGGTGTCTTTCATTGGCCCATCACTATCACTGCAGTCTGAATCCGACGATGCAAAATCTAGTCTAGAAGATTCATGATCGGAGAAACTGTGACAAGTCGAGGCTGTTTGGTTCTTATTTAAAAGGTCCCTTTTGCGTAAGTGCGGAGGCCGGTATTTACCGGGCTCGGTTGTTTTAGGTTCTTCCAAAGGAGACTTGAAGCATGTCAAAGTAACTTCCTTCTCCGGAAGAGCGTTGACTGGATAAGTACTAAGTTGGGGATTTCCGGGAATTCCATATGTGAAGAACATACGCAAGGCAGCCACAAAACTTGACACCTGAGTTAACATAAAAGAAAAACATATACACATCCGAAATAAGGAAAGACAATGACTTGATCTTTTAGACTCGTAAGAAATAAGTAGTTACATGGTCAGAAAGGGAAGCCTTTGGATCTTTAAGAAGTAAAGGAGACAATGTAGAAGAGCCCATAGAACCTGAAAGACAAGGTCCCATAAAAAAATTATGAGTTTAAGTGGATGACCATACTGCAATTTTTGCCAACATGTATGATGGTTACAAAGGGGAAGCCAATAAACAAGACTCATAATAAAAGCTGGGACTAGTTTAGATTTTCATGATGAATATTGAGTAGTGAGGTGACATTTGTGTGTGTGTGTGTGTGTTTTTTTTTTTTTTTTTTTTTTTTTTTTTTTTGAGATAAAGTGTTGGTGTTGATGTCTATAGAAAATAGAAATGCAAAATAAGAAAATGCATTGAATTGGTAAAAGAGTATTCTATCACATTGAGAACCTGGTCATGACATTGTCTTGGATGAGGACGGTCTTGGACGTCAACAGATCCATAATTTTCCTGAAGACCTGTGATGAGATGAGAAAGCTAGGTTTAATCTTAGCTAAGCCTACATGTTTGTATGGTATTCACAAAAATATGTATATAGAGACATGTTTGTATGGTATTCATAAAACGATGTATATAGAGAAAGATGTAGAGGAAGGAACATCAATGGTAGATTTCCAAAGTTGAGCAGGAAATGATGATCCGAGTCTGGAGATGGTTTCGGCGAGTAAGGTAAGGGAAATGCTCTGAGTTTCCCACAAGCAGGCGGAGGCGGAGGCGGAGGCGGAGGCGGAGGTAGCAGATGATGAGATCATGACTCGAAGCAGGAGACTGAGTAGTTCAATGTCATCGGAAGATGAGATTTTCTTCTGATACCCACTCACAACACATCTACAAACCCAACCAAAAAATAAATAAAATAAAATAAAATAAAATAAAAAAAGTGTGAGAGTAGATGAATAGAGTGCATAAGATTATATAGAAGATAAAAAGGAAAGCAAAGAGGGTTGAAAAGGGGAAGGGTGTGCTACTTTAAGGTGGATAAGCAGTGGAGGGAAGAATGAGCGTAAGAAGTGGCAGTCGGGGATCTGGGGATGAAGAAGTGGAGGAGGCTCCCGAGAGAGAGGAGGAATACACGCCATGACGATGGATTCAGTTGCAGAGGTATTCCCTGGCATACGACGTCGTGGATAAACCGGGACAAAGCAGGGAATGCAATCTCCTTGAAATTATCATTCCACTCATCATCACCATCATCATCATTATTGTTGTTGTTGTTATTGTAACAACTATAGTTGTTATGAAGAACAACAACTTCCACCAGAAACACCAAATCCGAGGTCACCTAAACCAACAACAAACCAATTTGAGAAACAGTCATCCAAACAACAACAGCAGCAGCAAGAATCATCACTTGGTTCATGTGATTATTATTTTTTTTTTTTTTTTTAAACAAAAAACAAAAAACAAAAAGCAGAGTAATATTTATGAGATGACCTCGTGAGGAGGGAGGTCGGGAGCGGCGGAGATGAGAGATTCGGAATGGGAGAACACCAGACGATCCAGGAGTTTATTCATATTTGTATTTGTATTTTTGTTCGGAGAAGATGAAGATGAAGATGAAGATGAAGATGAAGATGAAGAAGAAATGAGAGGAGTGAGCATTTCGTCTCTCACACTCAGAAATGCAGTCCTCCATCTCCTTACTTGGTCCATTTTTCTTTCTTTCTCTCCTCCCCCCTCTCCTGCTGCCTGAGCCGCCCACCCACCCCCTATGTTGTGCTGTTTGTGTTTTCCCTCTTTGCCTTGTGACCAAATGAATGTGCTCCCGAGAAAGAAAAAGAGAGTTTTTTTTTTTTTTTTTTTTTTTTTTTTTTTTTTTAATTTGGGGTGGAGGTTTTGGGCCTAAAGAGAAAGCCCAAACACCGGAAAAAGGTGGACTGGGCTGTTGATGACCCTTACTTTGCACATTACAAGATTGCTAGTGGCGGTGGGGACCGGGGGTGGGGAAAAGTGAGAAGAAGAAGAAGAAGAAGAAAGAAGAAGGGTGAACGAGGGAAAGGCAAGGATGTTGGGGAACTTGTTTGGGAGAATGAGAATAAGGGGCATCGTCGGCGGCGCAACGGCGACTGCAAAGACAGCGGTGAGAAACATGTCGGGGAGTGGAGGGAGGAAAAGAGCAGAGAATGTGAGGAAAATAAATCCAAGAGTGAGTCCTCAGGAGGCTTCCTCTATCGCTCGCAGCCTCTACGACCTCCTCAACCTCCACGGCCCTCTCTCCATCTCCCATGCTTGGCTTCACGCTCAGGTTTGTTCCCTCCCCCTCTCCTTGTTATTTTATTTTATTTTATTTTTATTTCCTTTCATTAGTGTCTTTTTCAAAATCAATTTTTATGTATGTATCACCCAAACCACAAATCATCTTCAGATTTATTCATTTCGCTGCAATCTGCAATCCATAATTAGATTCATTTTAATTATATCTCAATTTCATGTTATGCCTTGTTGTGTTATTCGAATTGTTGTTCAATTACACATTACGCATACATACTACTCCACTTCACTATGATTTTTAAATCAGTTAACATTCTAAAAACAGAATCTTTTCTCATGAATCTTAATTCCTGAAACAACATGCTAATTATGTGTGCTTCTAATAGTCTAACAGACAAAAATGACTCAACTATTCACTAAGAATGCGTTTCGTACTAAGGTTTGGATCGCAAAATTTGGGTTTGAATTGAATTTAATGTTCAATGAGCTATTTGAATTGCTGGGGTTAGAAAGGGTAAAAGTTTGAAATGTATTTAGAACAAAAACATCAATATGGAACATGTTTCGTTCATCTCGAAATTCTATGTAATTTGAAATTTATATATATGTATATATATATATATATCATCTCATTTGGACTTGTATATGCAAAGTTTAGGACTTTTAAAATTTAAGTTACAAAACTATAATAGCAACTGTGAATAGTTAATTGAGGTTAACTTTTTTGAAAAAGACAAAAATTAAGTTGTAATTTGTGATCGTGTCAAACATGTGCTAAGACTATTCAATCTCTTAATTTGGTTTGATACACACCTCACTGTAATTTTAACACAAATTCATGTTCCGACTCACTCAACTTCTCCCCATCCATCCTCCCCCTTTTAAGACACAAACTCCTGTACGCATCACGGCCTTTCAAATTTAAAATAATACTGATTATTATTATTATTATTATTATTATTATTATTATTATTATTATTAAAAAGAAGTTGGCTCAGTGATGAATCACTTGGACTTAATGCCTCTTGAAGCATTAGGTCTAAGGTTCGATTCCCTTTGAGTGCTACCAATTCCTTGGGGGCCACCCCTTACGGGTTAAAGGTCCGAGATTTACCTAATCCATATGGAGGGGGCACTTTGCATGGGTCCTTTGGATTAGTCAGGGCAAAGTTTCAGACATCACGGTAATGAAATAATAATAATAATAATAATAATAATGGTAATAATAAAAAGAAAAGAAGACCAACTATTGTGTTCTCCAAGTCCGAGGGCTAGGTCTGCCTTCCGCTTAGACCACCCGTCTCTTAATCACAAGGAGGGGGCACGTTTTGGCTTTACTAATAACATAGAAAGGACTTTTCTCTTTATATCTAATAGTTTTCTCCACACTGAGTGTAGCTTTATCATGGTCGCATAGTCACCACAGTCTAACCTTTTTTTGTAAATTTTTTTTGTTTTTTTTTTTTTTTTGTTTTTTTTTTTTTTCGATTTCCTTTCCTTTACACGTTTTCTTACTAAAATAGGAGTACGATTGTATCAAGGAAAGGAAATGGAAACACACTTGAAGTAGGACAGAGAAACGAAGAAGAACTAGAAGAGACAGGAAATCTGAATGTTCAATAACATTGATCAAGTCCGAATTGCAGTGAAACCTATTTATAGGGAAGAAAAATTTGTGAGAAGGGGAAGCCAACAAATAATGGAAACTAACCAATTATCAGTAAAAGTCTAATTAAACATTAAGATATTAAAACTTAAAAGCGACTTTCTATCTTAATAATATTGGTCACCCTCCGCATAGTCTATGTCGTTCCTCATCAACTATTTTCAATCTTTCTGTTCATGACATTGACATCTAGTAAACATGCCCCCCCCCTCCCCCCGATGTAGTATTTATTATGGCCTGTCTTCTCGATCTGTGCATATCAAGTATGTTGAGATTTTTAGCTTCATACTTGTTGCATAATAATAATTCCAACTTCGTGTATTTCTCATTCAGTGAAGCTTCTTTGAGCAGTTTCATTTCAACTCACGTAGCATTCATTACGGTACATTGTATCTTGCATTATATGTAACCAATATAACATCACTCAACGTAACAGTAACACTATCACTTTCACTGACACTGTTGGCCTTGCCTTGGAATGTTTTGAATACCCTTTGCTTATTTCATAGGACCTGACCTGTATTGTAGCACCCAGCAGGCGTGGTTTATATCTGTTTCACATGAAGTGAGTGTAGTTTGGAGAACATTTTGTGGCATTCATAATCATATTTTTGTGTTGGAGTAGAACATTTTCTAAACCTCTGATGAAGATAAGATCAAGACAACTATGCAAATAAATAAATAATGCACTACTATTATGTTTCTGATTTCTTTTCTTTTTTTTTTTTTTTTTTTTTTGTTTATTGGAAAAAAATATATACATGTATATATATATATATATAAACAGGACGCTGGCGTGACTGGGTTGAGCAGCAAAACACACATGAAGTTAATGCTGAAATGGATGAGGGGAAGGAAAATGGTGAAGTTGTTGTGCAATCATGTTGGTTCGAGCAAGAAATTCCTGCTGTCTACGCTGCCTGAAGACCCTAAAGTTGAGGCTGTGGCTGACCGTGACCGGACAAATAATAGTGCATTGGAATCGAAAATGCAGACAAAGAAGAAACCTTCCCTAAAACTAAAAGCAACCAGAAAGAAGCAGACCAGATGAGAGAATTGGATCCAATAGTTTTTTCATATTCTCGGGTGGCTGTTATCGTAATATTCTTGTGATGGTCATGTTAGGTTGAGTTTGTTATATAAGACGGTTATGGGCATGTGTTGAATCATCAAGGAGAAGTATAATGTTGCTGTAGACAGGATGTTGTGATTGTTGAAGGCTGATTCAAGTCTTTGTCATTTTTATGTTCTAAGAGCCTACACTCTATTTTCTTCATCATTTTGCTTTAGACGAAAGGTTGGCCCATTACCATTGTTGGGAAATTTTTTGTTCATTTTTTAAATGATATATATGGAAGAGTTTTCAATTGTCATCTTTTTTTTTTTTTTTTTTTTTTTTTTTTTGGTAACCATCTATAGTTACAGAAAAGAAAAAAATTATAAAAAGTAGTCCATAACTTAATTATATTTACTAATGTGGTCTTTTTATGATTTATTATAATATGGGGGGGGGGGGGGGGGGGGGGGGGGGGGGAAAACAACAACAATAACGACTGGCTATCCTAAACGTTTAAGTGCAAAAACTTTTTAAAAGATAGACAATTGGATGTCTGGAATCAAGATCCAGACTCCATGATGGAATGGAAATTCTTATTTCCTTCATTATTTTATGTTCCATTTTTTTTTATTAATTTATTACAACTCTTTTTTAACAAATTTCTATTTAAAAAAAAAAGCATTAAAGTTAATTGAGGATAAGGGCAAAGCACTCTATCCTCAAAGCACTCCTAAAAGTCAATTATCTGCTTTTGACTCGGTCGACTGGATTGGTATAAGAACAAAAAAAACAAGTGGTGACACAGACGAGCAAATTAGCAAATCGCATCGCAAGTTGATTGACTATCAGAGAAGAGAATGGCCTTCGACAACGACAACAACAACAACAACAACGAGTGCCTTGGATGGGCTGCCACTGATCCTTCCGGACTTCTCTCTCCTTACCATTTCTCTCGCAGGTCTAATCCCTATTCCATTCCGATCTCTCCTCTTTGTTTTTTGTTTTTTTTTTTTTTTTTTTTGTTTTTTGTTTTTTTTTTTTTTTTTTTTGTCTTTTAAAGTCTTTTTTTAGGGTAATAATACAATTATGAGTTGATAAGTTTTAAAAATATATATATATATATATTTGAAAAAATACATATAAACACAACACAGGGCGGTGGGGAGCGAGGATGTTTCCATAAGAATAACGCACTGTGGAGTATGTTATCCGGACGTTGTGTGGACGAGAAACAGACATGGTGATTCCAAGTACCCCGTTGTGCGCGGGTGCGTTTCTGATTAAATATCATCTCATGTAAATAATAAAAGATCCATACATGAATTCCAGAAGTTTATTTGTTTGTTTGTTTGTTTGTTTGTTTTTGCTGATGGCGATTGTGGACTGGATAGACATGAGATTGTAGGAATAGTGAAAGCAGTAGGGATGGGCGTCCATGGGTTCAAAGTGGGCGACCGTGTCGGAGTTGGAACCTACGTCAGCTCTTGTGGACGATGCGAGTATTGCGCTGATGGCCTCGACAATTACTGCGAAAACGGAGTTCCCACATTCAATCATGTTGATTTGGATGGCTCTATCACTAAAGGAGGGTATTTGTTTGCGATTATTTAGTGTATATAAATCTACGCAAGTGTAAGTAATCGCACAAGTAATATAGAATGTGAGTTGAGTATCGTCTCCACAGGGATTGAATCACTAAAATGAATTGCAAAAGAAATAAAGCACAAATCAATTTGAATTCGAGAATTAAAATTAGAAAAATGCAATAAACTAATGAAATAAAATGGATATAATGAAAATGTACTAAAATAGATAAAAAGAACAATATCCAATCAAGAGTTTATAAATCAAGAATGAGAATTAAGCTAGGATTGTCAATTTCCCCTTAATTGCAAGTCTAACCCGAATGCTGTAGAAAATGCTGCAGCAAAAACCGTCATGTTAACTGAAATTCAGTTTTATCATAAAATTCTTCCGAATTAACTATGACTAAAAATTCTTTAAACATTTTTCAACATATTCCTATGCGAATCTAGTTCTCAGAACACAAATTCATGCACCAATTTCAATAGGTTATACAAGGCAAATAATATATTCTTACACCATTCACAAATCAATATAAACTTTAAAAAGCATATTGAACTTGCATCATCCAAGTTATATTCAGCTCAAATTAACCTTTCCAGAATTAAGTAAAGCCTAGTTTCCTATAAATTGATGGCCAATCAACAATAGAAATTAAACATTCAAAACACTTGGATGAACAGGAAAGAGATTTGCTCAACATTTCCACAAAACATTCAAATCATCCTCTCAATTTCAGGTTCATCAACAATCCCAGCTAAAGAAATTTAGCTCATGTTCAAGATTACAAAAACAAGCATAAATACAAATCCCATGTTCAACGGAGAATGGAAATTAAGAAATAAATCAAGGAAAGAATAAGAAAAGGAAAAACTCCAAATAGCTAGACGTGATCCTTCTCGTCCTTCCTTCTTCTCCTCAGCTCGCCCTCCAAAATAGGCGTGAAAATGGAAGCAAATCTGCAGCTCTCTCTCTTCCTGTTTTATTCTCTTTCCAGCTCTCTTTACTATCCCTAATCTCTCTATTTTTCAGCTCTTCCCCTTTGATATGCGGCTACTTCTCCCAAAAATTGTACTAACCCTTTAGGGCAAATACCACAGCTCACGCGACCTCCCAGCTGAGGTAGAAAATTGGTCCCCACAAGTATGAGCTGTAATCTCCTTTTCTGCTTTTTCAGAAAAATGTCAGCTAGACAAATTTGCTACAAGAATTGCTGCAGCATTTTTGGCCAGCTTCTTCCACTTTTTAATTTTGCATTTCATTCAAGAATTGAAGCACAAATTAGCCCTCATTTGACCAGAATTTGCTTCACAATTACCAAATATCAACCAAATACTAAACCCAAGATAAAAAGTTCATACAAACATAAAACATAGGAAAATATGCTAAAAACAACAAAATACTCTCTAAACCAATTTCATCCAAGTCTAAAAGTGCCTAAGATAACTCTAATTTCTAGAGTTATCACACCCCCAAACTTAGAACATTGCTCGCCCTCGAGTAATGACTCAAACAAAAGACAATAAACACAAACATTTAGAAAAGACAATAACAAAAAGAAGTGATGACAGCAGGAGATTTCCATCTATCAGTCATAACAGTAAAAAAGATATGCTATTTTCTCAGAGTTTTTATTTATTTAAATAAGCCACCAGCCTATGCTCAGCACCAACTTTCTTTAAATGTTAGGCCAACCTATCATGTCACTTGGTTTGACTGTTATCCCTTGGTGTGTGTGTGTGTGCACATCCTTTGTACTTCCTTCCCATTGACTTACTTCAAACTAGACCACATTCACCGGACCTCCATAAGTTGACTTATTGATTCCCTCTCCACTAATGTAAGAATACCTAGCACTAAGGATCAATAGGACTTTAATGGCTTGCAATGTCAGGCTGAGGTTAGGGCAGGATAAAGGATTTAATCTTTAGGCTCAACACCATAACACACAACTAGTTCTAAGAATCAAAATGGTCTTCCTCATCCTTTAGGACACTTGAAACCGAATACCTTCTTTGATCAACACTTCATACAACACTTTATTCCTTTTTTTTTTTAATTTATTTATTTTATTTATTTTTTACATTCCTCATGTCACTGTTACCTTTTTACGCGAATGCCAACATTGGTGATGAAGACACCCGGTTACTCAGCAACGTCACATTTCAGAATTGCTAACGCATACTCATATTCTAAATTGTTGTTTGACGCAAAAGTACACATGGGGCTCATGCTACTCCTGGTTACTAGGCAACTCAGAATAGCGGAGTACTTTTTTTTTTTTTTAAGGGTTAGTACAATATAGGCGTGAAAATGGAAGCAAATCTGCAGCTCTCTCTCTTCCTGTTTTCTTATTTTTCCAGCTCTCTTTACTATCCCTAATCTCTCTATTTTTCAGCGCTCCCCCTTTGATATGCGGCTACTTCTCCCAAAAATTGTACTAACCCTTTAGGGCAAATACCACAGCTCACGCGATCTCCCAGCTGAGGTAGAAAACTGATCCCCACAAGTATGAGCTGTAATCTCCTTTTCTACTTTTTCAGAAAAATACCAGCTGGACAAATTTGCTGCAAGAATTGCTGCAGCATTTTCAGCCAGCCTCTTCCACTTTTTAATTATGCATTTCATTCAAGAATTGAAGCACAAATTAGCCCTCATTTGACCAGAATTTGCTTCACAATTATCAAATATCAACCAAACACTAAACCCAAGATAAAAAGTTCATACAAACATAAAACATAGGAAAATATGCTAAAAATAACACAAATACTCTCTAAACCAATTGCATCCAAGTCTAAAAGTGCCTAAGATGACTCTAATTTCTAGAGTTATCAGTATTCCTCTTCTATTGTTGTTGTCCATCATAGGTAATATCCCCATTCGTTCGGTTTCTATTCCCTTACCTTCCTTCCTTCCTTCCTTCCATGCCCCCTCTCCTCAACTTTAAATCTTTTTCACTTTACATGTTTATTATCTACCTACACTGCACAACACAACACAAAACATTTTTCTTGAATCATGGAACCTTTGGTTATTCGAGAGGCAATGGGGAGAGAGAACGACCGACCAACCGACAGACTGACTGCCAACTCATTATCCACTTTTATGTTTCTCTATAATTTCATAACTTACTAGGTTCTTATGCGTAATCCATCACTGTATGGTACTACTTTCAGCTTCTTCTTCTTTTTTTTTTTTTTTTTTTAAGTGTTTCTTCTTTGACTTAACCACTCCAGGCAAATTGAAGTCTTTGCCAAGCAGCTGACAAAATGAACACCAAACCGTCAAGAATGTTTTGACAGATAGCGCTATTTCTGGGGTGGGAGAATTCTGATCAAGTTTTTGGATAGATTGAATGTATCTGATCACTGAGCTGCATCAAAGGGAATAATCGATCTCCCTACAAATCTAGCTAAACAACTTGGATGACAAAGTGACACTCTTCGTTTCTTCACAAGAATGATTTTGCAGATTTTACCACTACACAAATATCTTTACTTCTTGTCTTGATCTACAGATACTGCTTTCGAATACCTGATAGCTACCCGCTGGCCTCAGCGGCACCTCTGCTTTGTGCCGGGATTACTGTTTATTCTCCCATGATGCGTCATAAGATGAACCAGCCTGGTAAGTCTCTCGGTGTCATTGGACTCGGTGGTCTTGGTCACATGGCTGTCAGATTTGGCAAGGCTTTTGGGTTGAATGTCTCAGTTTTCAGCACAAGCATTTCCAAGAAAGAGGAAGCTCTCACTCTGCTTGGTGCAGACAAATTTGTAATCTCGTCTGACGAGGAACAGATGAAGGTAGGAATAGTCTTCAAATTGCCATCCTTTTTACTTGTATTCTTGGTTATGATTGACGTTTGTAACTTAAACTGCATCCTGCAAACCTTGTTTTGGGTACTTGAGAGCTCCATCAACTTTCTTCCTAATTCATTATGTTTATTTGGACACTTATTACGTTTATTTCTCCAACTATTGTAGGAAGAAAAGTGTTTGGGTATGGAGACTGCTAACTGTAATTTTTTTTTTTTTTTCATCTTTCGGCAGGTATGAGAACTATTTCCGGCAGTACAGTGGGTGGTACAAAAGAGACGCAAGAAATGTTTAGAGTACTGTGCTGCTCGTGGAGTATACCCTAACATAGAAGTGGTCCCAATTCAGTATGCAAATGAAGCACTGGAGAGGCTAATACGCAGGGATGTGAAGTACCGTTTTGTGATTGATATCGAAAACTCACTGAAATGAACCCTTGAAGAGAAAAAGGAGACTCTCTGGTTTGTGCAAGAACTCAAAGGATTATTACGAAATAAGCGAATGAATTGTATTTGCATTTAGGTTAGTGCTGAAAGGTTACATGATTAGGAAGGATCTAAATTATGACTAAAGTATGAAGCTTCAAGTATTCAACTCAAATCGTGTATCATTGGTAAAATGAGATTAGAGTAATGCAATAGCATGTTGTGTTGAATACGGTTATGGATTTAATTTGTCATTTAAGATGAACGTAGGCAATAAATCAACAAAATAATATGTCTTATTTAAGGTGGCTCAGGTAGAGATGAGAGTG
Source organism: Ficus hispida (assembly GCA_025413025.1). Lineage (NCBI taxonomy): Eukaryota > Viridiplantae > Streptophyta > Magnoliopsida > Rosales > Moraceae > Ficus > Ficus hispida. The sequence continues at coordinate 35,932,669 of CM046372.1, read as the reverse complement.
ATGCTAAATTTGTTGATGATATTTTTGCTTAAAAGCATGAGAAGACAACTCCACATGAGCCGATGACTGTTGAATCTAGGATCTGTGGTCTTCCTACCCTATTCTTTCTTCATGTCCTTTGATTAGAAATTGGATTCTTGACTAAGCCATCTTCCATGGAAATTTCAACTATATTGTTATTATCTGCGCCATTTTCGGATCCAGGCTGCTCATCAGCTACAAGATTGTCAGTCCGTTTTCCCCACAGCACGCAGTAAAGGCCCAGAACGACGGCGAAAGCTCCTACCAAGCTACAGCACCCATCCATTTTTTGGGTTCAGGAGTCTTTGACGTTTGTCATAATATACTATTACTTATTATTAACAAACAGTTAAACGTCTATGGCAAAGAGAATTAATTATGTTTAACCCACCTTCCAAAATGAAGTCGCTCGGCGAAAGCAATTGAAGAGGATGTTCCTACGATAATGAGTAGTAAAGGGCAAAACATAGCGGCAAAAACGGGTCCTCTGTTACTAATACACCAGGTTTGAAGGAAGTATACTAATGCTGAGATCACAACTCCCTGGTTTGTAGTTTTTTTTTTTTTTGAAGGGGGGAAAAAAAAAGTGAGCAGAACACTAAAAATAAGATGGTCTAGAAGTGAATATATGCAAAAGGCATAGTATGAGTGAGTACTGACACAGTAGACAATGGTCAAAAGCTGCAGATTCCAGTCGAGCCTCCACAAAGTTGGATTTCTGTCAAAAACCAAGGCAAGCAAAGAAGATTGCAGAGAAGCAAAGAAGCATATCATAGTATTGAGAGATAATTGAGCAGGGTACACTTTGGTGACCAGAGCCTGCAGCAGCAGTTCAGTCCACAAAAATATATGTTAAAATCTGTGGGATTTGACAAAACACATGATGATATGGAGTCTGGAGAAATGATATATATATATATATGTGTGTGTGTGTGTGTGTGTAAATATAGATGTAAAGATGATGACCTGGAGAATTAACCATGCACTCCATGCAATGAAGCTGGTGAGAATAAGGATCGATCCCTTAATCCAGCTTTGTTGATCATGCTTATTAAAACGATCACCGCTATTCATGTTAATCAAGGGCTTCTCGACAAAACTCTTAAAGAGGAAGCCTCCTTTCCAGAAGATAAATACAAGAGAACCGCCCACGCAAATAAGCGTACCGGCGACCTTAGCTTGACCTCTGACACTTGTAATCTTCACTTTTTCCATCCTAAGACAGACAACAGTGTTGACGGATGGAACTAAATAAATTAAAAATTGAGACAAGTAGTAGCAAGTAGTGAAGAAGATGAATCAGTCAGAGACATAGTCATAAAATAATGGAGGTAAAAAAAAAAAGGGAGAAAGAGGGGTGGTGGTACCGAAGCAGAAGAGCGATGACAAAGGTGAGACTGGGGATGACATTACTCAAGGCACCGGCGACAGTGGGAGAAGTGTAGGCCAAACCGGCATAATAGAGGTTAAGGTGAATGGTGGTGCCAAGGGATGAGAGCACAAATATCTTTGTTAATATGGAAACTGAGAGTGAAGGACGCTGCTTCCTGCAAGCAAACACAAGTAAGTTGAAATTCATGCCGAAAAAACCACAAGAAAAAAGAGGAAAAAATGAAGAAGAAACCTTTCAAGAGCATAAGCAAAGGGGGCAAGCAAAAGCAAAGCAATTAAATGCCTGTAAACAACAAACACAAGCGGATGGAGTCCTCTGTCGAGGGAAATCTTGATGAGAATGTTGGATCCTGCATATGCTACTTGTACCCCTATCATTGCCATGTAATACATGCATTCTTTCATACTTGGGAATGTTTTGTTTTTTCCAACTTCCAATTTTCTAAGTTGTTTGTTAGCTTCTAATTAATAAATTGTCTATCATTCCATCTCTTCATATTTATAGCCTATCGGAGTTCGACCTCTTCAACCTCAACCGCTTAAATTCAATGGGATCATATTAATTTTTATAATAATAGCTTTGTTAATTCTGTTGTCCCAATATTCCATGGAGGATGTGGTAATGTGCCTGTCCTCTTCTTCTTTCCTTTTTTTCTTTTTTTTTTTTTTCTTTTTTTATTTTTATAATATGCTTTTATTCCTTTTTGCAGTTGAAAGAAAGATTCATGATGGATGGATTGTGATTTGTGAGTGAGGAATAGTTCCTTCCCCTCTTGTTTCTCTTTTGTAACTTTTCATGTCTTCTCTCTCCATTCAATTACTCGACTCTTTTCTGTTTATTCTTAAACCATTTCTGTTGTAATCTAATCGTTGTCAACAAAACACCTTTTTCTTTTCTTTTTTTTTTTTCTTTTTTTTTTTTATTAAATTTTTGCTAGTTATGATTTATTAGTCTACTAGGCTAGCTTTTGGAATACGTCAAAAGTGTTTCAATGCAAAATGCAGATCATACGTAGGTGTATTTATATATAATATATATTTTTATCGGATCACAGTATTACAGACTGCTGGCTGAGTGTTGGGACTAGGGAGTAGCACACCAGCCATTTCTTCTAAAGGAAACTTTATATATATATATATATATATATATATATATATAAAGAAATTTGGCTGAGTGATCTTCTTAGGAAGGAACGGGACCAGGAACAGAGGAACTGAGGGTGTGTTCGTGTTGGTTGTTGTTGGGATTAAGGAATCAGCCAACGACTACCTTCTCACTGTCACCGTTCTGTTTCGATGCTATTTTCCACTACGATGCAACCTTTCTCACAATAATATTTAGTATTATCTTATTTCAATTTCAATAACATCGTATTTTAGTTCTAAAACTATCAAAGGAATTAGCTCCTTTTTCTTTCGTGCAATTTTCGTAGCTTACAAAAAAATAAATAAATAAAATCCCGTTTTTCCGTGTGTTTGGAAATCCAAATCACATGAAGTTGACTGATTTCGCCCAAATAAATGTAATTTGTGGTTTTATGCTTCAAATATTTGTTGTCGGTGATTACGTCAAATCAAAGTATTCCTTAACTTGTTCCTGCTATATATCATGACAGGGCCTTTCTCTACATTTTTATTTAGGATAAATCGTTTGTTTCGTCCCTAATTAATGTAATTCGAGGTCAGGGGCGGTCAAAACGACAACTAGTTTGGTATGTGAACGAAACGACACATGTCGTTTGTAGTATATGATGGTTATTCTCCTTCAAAAACGACATGTCGCTTCTATCACTGGAAATTGTTCCCGTTGTCAAAACACGACATGTCGTTTTGAAATTGGTTTTGGTCTATGAATAAACGACACGTCGCTTTAACGTTAGATACGAATGTTTTACGAAAAAGACATTCTTACTCCAAAAACGTCATTGTCGTTTAAAGTGTCCAGATTTTTTTTTTTTTTCTTTTAAACTATGGTAATTTGTTCATTTAATCCCTGAATTATGTATATTTAATCATTTTGGTCGTCAAACTTTTGATTTTGTTAAATTAATTCCTGCATTTTTTGTTTTCGACAGTTTTAGTCTTTGAGATTAAAATTGATGAAAATTTTTTTTTCTAATTTAGTATATATAATCGTGTTTTAACTCCACGTAAATACGAAATATTTCAAAAATATTACACTAAGTATAAAAGTTTCCTCCTTATGCTTATTAAAACCATTAAAATATAAAACCTTTTGAACTTAATATACTTTTTTGTTAATTTTTAATTATTATGTGATAGAAATACGATTATCTATGTTAAAACTTAGAAATCTTCTATCAATTATAGTATGAGGGATCAGAATTGCTAAAAAAATAAAATTCAGGGACTAATTTTTCAAAATCAATAAGTTAAGGGATTAAAGTGACAAAATATTCATAATTTAGAGACTAAACGGAAAACGTACTCAAAAAATAATCAACGGTTTAATGAAATTTGTCCAGTGTATTCTAATATCCGTTTTGACCGCCGCTTTTGCCATTATGCTTTCTTCAATTTTCATTTCCAATCCATTCATGTGATTTGTTTTGCGTTTAGGTCACCATAAATTAATGTTGATGTTAATTTACATATTATTTATTACACATTATATGGGTGGCTAATTCTGACAATATCCAAGCAAACTATTTCCTCGGAAAATTGCATACTATTTGTTTGATGACTGAATGTTATAAAATTTCAATGGTAATACTTGAGTTAATATGGCATATATTGTTGTGAGCACTCCATAGATGATCAAAACAACTACTGGCTAGCTAGAAAAAAAAAAAAAATATATATATATATATATATCCGTATATTAATTGTCTGTGTGTTCTAATAATCCTTTATATATCTTTCCTGTGTATAATTGTTGGGTATGCTAAATATTCCATAAATTAATTGTACTACTGTTCATTTTTTATTTATTCTCCCAAACTAATTTGATATTTTGATGGGGCAAAAAAAATTGAGACATAGAATATGGATAAAGTTTCAAAAGTCCCATTTTATTAGTAGCTGTTTCTCATATTTTTGTTGAGGCATGTCTAGTCACATTTGTTTTATTTTATTGAGACTGAAAATTTATTGAATGTCCATGTGCTTGCATATATGTTGTTGTTATTTGATATTGCGTTTCATGTGAGTGTAGTGTCTTTGATTATGTTAGAGAATATTGAAAATAGTTACGTTATGTGGACTAATAATAAATAATAAATTGTGATCATTTATTAACAAATGTATATCTATTGATCATGTTTTGTTGTTGTTAAAATTAACCTGTCGATAGTTTTATTACATGCGCCTTAGTAGTGTAGTACTGCTCTCTCTCTCTCTCTCTCTCTCTCTCTCTCTCTGATTGTAGATGTAAGCCCATTCTCTTTGATTGTCGTTTCCTTCATACGACGTTCTTCTACTACCGTTCCACACTAATGTCATACGGCATTCCACACCAATGTCATTCGGCATTCCATTCCAATAACCGCTCTCTTGTCGTTCTTATCATAAAACGACGTTTTTACCCCCATTCAACACCTCTATCACCGTTTCCAAAAATAACAACGACAACGTCTCCTTCCAAAATAAATAAATAAATAAATAAAATTACAACAACAACAGTATTAAGGGAGAACTACACTGATAAGTGATAACCCAATATTTTATCAAAATTACAAAGTTACCCCTTGATCAATATAAATTACAACAACTCCTTTGATTTTTAAAATAGTTCAAGAGACACCCCTTATTAGTCAACTATAACAAAAATAAAAATAAAAAAATTTGACCGTTATATATATATATATATATATATGTATGTATTTTTTTAATTACCGTAAATGCCCCCTTCATCAATCCCCAAAAGAAAATCAGTCCCATCTGTAATTGAAAGCTGCAATTCACAATAATATATGTTTTGATCAATGGAATGTCTATATAATTTTTGATAAAATCAAAAAGTATGGTAGTGTAGTTCTTCATAAAAGTAAAATAATTAAATGACAGGTATCATCAAACGGTTTTCAGTATGCCTATCTCAAATAGATGGAATGACAAAAACAACCTTAACTGTGTCATCAGCTCGTGATTAAAAAAAATGTGGAAGAGAGGAATGATTCTCAATATATTTGTTATGGTATTGTAACGACCAATGCCTTTTTTTTAGTATGATATTTTCTACTTTAAATCTCGTGCCAGCACATCTTAGCTTCATCTTAAAAGGTTTCAAACTATTAAGAGTTGGTCTCTTTGTTTATGAACCATCACATATATACATTCCCAAATGATATGGAACTGCACAGCTTATCATTTCCTTCCAGGGACTGATGACGACTGTCATATTCACTCTTCCTTTTGGGGCCCAACTTCTTCATTGGTCATACTTTCGATTGGGTAACCTAACTCTGATATCATTTGTAATGACCCATGTCTTTTTTAGATATGATATTGTCCACTTTAGACCTCGTGCCTGCACGATTTTGCTCTTAGGCTTACCCCAAAAAGCCTCAAACCATTATGAGGTGGTCTTTTTATTTATAAACTATCACATATGTCCATTCTCAAACGATGTAAGATTGTATAACTTATTATTTTCTTCTGGGAACTAATGACTTTCGTATGAAAGCAGAACTGATGTTAACATTTTTTTAATATATATATATATATATATATATGTGTGTGTGTGTGTGTGTGTGTGCGCCGATAGAAACGAGAAGGGTATGGCCTGCGTGAGATAGGGACTTTGCCAAGTTTTAATCGGATAAACACAAAAATACAAATACAAAAAATTAGGTTGTCCTGATATTATTGTCTACTTGCAGCAGCGACAGATACCAAACTAATTTAATTACCTGTTTCTGACTTTGTAACTTCAGTTGTATTTACATCTACTACTAAACATCAATATATATATATATATATATATATATGCATCTATACATAAAAGAAAAGTCCATGCAAGCCCTAGCCCTAGGCCTGGCTCATGGTGCAAGATCATGATCATGAGGAGTACAAGGAAATCATGGTCGAGAGGGCAGCAGAGATATGTGGGAGTGAGACAGAGGCCCTCCGGAAGATGGGTGGCCGAGATCAAGGACTCCGTCCAGAAGGTCCGCCTCTGGCTTGGCACCTTCGACACTGCCGAGGAGGCTGCCCGCGCCTACGATGATGCTGCTCGCACCCTGCGTGGTGTCAACGCCCGCACCAACTTCCAATTACCCCCCAATTCCCACCACCACCGCCGCCACCACCTCAACCACGCGCCTCCTCCAGAAACCCTAGAGCCCTTTTCTTTCGAGCAACTATCCTCATCGTCGTCGTCGTCGTCGTCGTCATCAGCCTCTTCATCATGCGCCGCCTCAAGTACCACTGACGGCCTCCTCGGCGCCCTCAAAGCCAAGCTCCTCCCTCGCGATGCAAATGCAAATGCCCCAAATGTTAATACCTATGCTAACGGCGGTAATACCTTCGAGGCGACGGCGACAGCGACGGCGCCCCTCGGCCATTTTCCTACTAATACTATTAGTACTAACTGTACAAGTAGTACTAGTGGTGGTAAGGGGCCATCGTCATCCATCCAAGTTCATGATCATGATCAACAATTTAATCACGATGATAATCAGCTGCAGTGGGCCGCCAACCATGGTGAACATCATCATCCTCCTCAGATTCATGTTGCAGCAGAAGCTGGCCATGACCATCACAACGACATTATCTGCGGCGCCTTAATCCCCGATTCTAATTATAATTACAATTACTATAGTAATAGCACTACTATTAGTGTGTTAAACAATATTATGCAAGGAAATTATGGGGAGACTAATAATAATAGTAATAGTAGTAATGATACGAGTTGTATTGGCGGTGTTTGCCACTTCTCCGATCAACATGATCAGTTTGAGCTCTCAGATCACAACACCGTCTTTTTCGGAGCTTCCACAAATACGACTGCTTCTGCTTCTGCTTCTGCTTCTGCTACGACTGCCTCTTGGGAAGCAGCTGTTTTTCATTATGTGTCTTCCGTCCTAGGTTGATGCCCTCAGCCTGATTTTTAATTAATGTTCCCAATCTACTACTGAGTTCATTTGTTAGTAATATTTACTTCAATCTCATTATTCTCATATATATTCATATATCTATATAAATTAATTATATATAGGTCGGATAGAATTATTTGTGTCTGCGCTGCACTTGTGCAATACACGTTAACTGATGAATAATGGTCATCTAGTTTTATATACTATATATTAGTGATTGGGGGGAAAAAGTAGAATATATATATATATATATATATATATATATATATTAGTAATTGTGCTTGTAAAAATTTTTACTGTCAAAGTAGCATAGAAGATCGGGTCCTTTTTATGGTACACTTTTTTTGAAATTCATATGTGATATATGTGTATAAACACACACACATATATACATACACGCAGAACCCAAAATTAGGGGTAGGAAACTAAGAATTATATACCATACAATACAAAATAGAATACACGAGATATAAATGTGGGAAAAGAATATGTATAAGATAGTACTACGTCCACAACTGGAGTAATGGATATATCAGCTTAATTTGGGGAGTACTGTTCTCATCAAATAATATATATCAAATCATTTATATATATATATATATATATGGACTTAGAATATATGCCTCTTGCTTGGCTCTGCATCCTTCCGCATTTCTTTCTAAATATTGTACACCCTTCTCTCCGTTACTTCTTAATTTAGTTTTTTAGCTTATACCAAGTCCCTAGGTAAAAATTTAAAATTAAAAAAAAATACATATATATTCTAAAAAAATGCATGATAATTGCATATTTAAATAAGAATACTACGTACGTCACGCCTTAGCTCACTGCAAGGGGAGTGGTGGTGGATGAAATTATCAAAGAAACATGGTCTTTGTTATTACCGATAATATTGATTCAACTAAAAAAACAACAATATAATTGATCATGATTTTGGCTTCTTTATACGTGTAAGTATAAATATTAATGCCTGCCGGCGTATGTATATAAAATATATATCTACTCATGATGCCGTACACAAACTAATGCTTTATGTTTATTAATTTGTATCGTGTCTTCATCATGATCGTCATCTAATTTTCTTTTCCAATTTGTAAATTTTATTCAACAATATCACTATTCCTGCATTTCTGTGCTAATTTTGTTTCCACTAATCTGTATAGATTTTTTTTTTTTGGGCATTCATACACCTTAAATTTATCGTAAAGTTTCAATTTGCAACCTGAATTTTTAATTTTGACAATTTGTACTCTAAAGTTATAAATATGTAGCAAATTACACCCTATTGAAAATAATATGAATCTTTTGAAAGAAATTGATATATGATTTGTACATAAGTTGTTAATTTATGACATAAATAATCATTTTTATTTTTGTTAATTAACAATCTATATGCAAGTGAAATATCAATTTTCATTAAAAAATCAATATTGCTTATCAATAAAGTATAAATTACTACAAATTTATAAATTTAGTATGCAAATTGTAAAAATTAAAAATTCAAAGTGTAAATTACACTCTATAATAAGTTTAGGATGCACCAATACAAAAAACCCTATATATATATATATATATATATATATATTTGTTTGTGATGATCATCTCCATTATTGCCAACAATTGCCAAACAAGGTATAAACACACAATAAGTTGGGTTATTTATATTAATGTCTACATTAAAGAATATGATTTAAAAAATGTTCATTTTTTCTTTTATTTACATTAATATCTAAATTGATACGTATTAAAATTACATTTATCATTTTATTAAGAATTGAAAATAAATAAATAAATAACTGATAAAAAAAAAAGGAAAGAAAAAAATCCGTAAAAAAATGTCAAACTAAGCAATTTTGTTTAAAGGAAAAAAAAAAGCCTTTTTTTTAATTAAAAAGAGAAAATGACCATAACAGATATGTGTATGAAAAATAATCATTATAATAAACAATTAGTCATTAAGATAAAATTCTTGTTAGTAATGTTATATATATATAATAATAATAATAATAATAATAATAATTTAAGTTGAAAACTGTTGCAAACAACTACTGGGTAATAATCACGAAAAGTTACAGATCACCTTAAACTGCTTCGAGATTTATAATTATATATGTAGATATATATTACTTGTAAAAGCCTCCAACAATGACAAGAGCATAGGAAGCCTGGGGAAAATGTCAAACCTATTGAATAAGACAGCCGGCGTCTTGTTTTGTTTTGCTATGCTTTGTTTTTATTATTTGAAGTTGACTATAGTTACAGAAAAAAGAAAAGCGAATAATAATAATTGATGAACGCCTAGCCTAACCAGTATAGCTTGTCTCTCTTGATCACGATTCTAGAAAGAGAATGCGGAGCTGAAGATTAAATCAAGAAAAATTTCAGCAGATAACCAACTTAGGGTCTTGTTAAAGATCCATATCTCACCTTAAGGAGAGACTGGAGAAACCATTAGAGATGTGTTGGCTCTTAGCGGCACACCTAGTCTGGGCGAACACGAACTTCCTTGCTGGCTTTCAAGTCTTCCTATTAACAAGATAGTTAACCTTAACGAGGAAAAGGAGGTTAGCAGGAAATCTCAAGGGACAACTACTATACTGATCAGACTAGTATGATAACTTATAATATTTTACCAGCAGAACCAAGATACCTAAATCGTTACTTAGGATTATAAACTATATATACAGGGACTCCTAAAGTATATCAGAGAGAGGTTTAGCTAGACATAATTGGGAGTCTGGAAAAATATTTTTTAACGGGAAATTTTTATTTATCTTTATTTTTCTTAAAATCGACTCTACCTTCTCGAGGAAGGGGAGAGCTCCTTTTATAGGAGGATATTCGACCTAACTCGGATTTGAAATCCGGAATTCAAACTAATATTACAAATAGTAAAGCTTAATAATTCGAGGCCTAATAGGTGGCCGACAAGATAAAAAGAAAAAGTAAATTACGGGCCAAAAACATGTGGCCGACAAAAGAAAAAGGGGAAAAATAAAGTCGGTTAAAAACATGTGACTGACAATATACTATTACGCTGATGCATATGGACAAAAGTGATTGAAGACAGCTGGTTGGAGGAATCTGTCTGTTTGGTGAAGGATGACGTAAGTGATTTCGTAGGGCGGCTGGATATCATAAGTGCTTACGTATTGGGCGTTACTGGTGATGTCTTTTGACTTGTCTTTCCTTTTCGATCCTGTTTGCTCGATCAATTGCTTCAAGAGCTTCAATCTCGTCGATGATCCTGAGGATCTCGTCTCTGATTTGTGGGTCTTCCCAATCTTCGTCTGTGAACCAGAGTTATTGAATGTCTGGTCTTGGTACTGGGACAGTATGTGTTTCTTGGGGACTGAGATTGTAGCTAATTTTGCAACTTTGTGTGACCTCTGGTGGAGATTCAGAAATTCCTAGGTTGGCTAGGCCTTCTGTATGGAATCTGAGCGAGTTTTCCCAAGGTTGCTGGGAGAACTCATATGGATCATTTGCAAACTGGTTGAATCGGAACTCTTCTTAAAAAAAAGGTTCTTTAGATTTGAATCAAACAGGTTGGTTTGCTTCAGGCTGCTGTATTGCTTCTGGGTCTGATTCTGATGACATTTTCCACCAAGAAGATGAGGCTCCTATTGAGGATGAGATTTCTGGATTATTTATTTCGTCCAGAATCTTTTTTATTTTTTCTATGTATCCTGCAGGAAATTATTCCCATGGGGTATCTTCTTCTGACTTGGGCCAACATTCATCTGGAATAGTATGGTTCGCTATGAACAGGTTCTTCTCGATATGTCTTAGTAGAGGATTTCCGAGAGAGAGAGACCATTCTTGTGAACCATATACTTCAATGCGAGGGGCAAAACCTGTGTCTTCTTTCCCTATCTTCAACAACTGTAGAAGATCAGAAGCAATTAAGCAAAGCCCATCATCGAGAGAGCAACAAAGTAGGGTAGTAATTAATATTAATTAAGATATGTATATTAAAAAAAAAAAAAAAAAAAAAAAACCTTTGAAAGAGAACCCACCACAAATTAGTATATTAATTATATGGAGAAAAAAGAATGGTACTCTATTACTTACGTAGGTGGGTGGGTGTGTGTGTGTGTGTTAGTGTATATATATATTTCCTGTTTCCTCTTTATTCATTTTTGGGCCTCTGTCCACCATGCTGTGCCTATGGCTAATGCCTGTGCTCCTCTGACGTAAATTAACTTTGATATTCCCCTACATCATCCTTTCTCCATATATATATATATATATACATACATACATACATACACACACACGCACACACATACACATACACATACACATACATACATACATACACACACGCATACACATACATACACATACACATACATACACAGCCTGTAATGTACGAGTACTTGAGAGAATTATCCTCGCTCACACATTAATTAATATTCTACTCCCACTTGTACACTAATTCTACACGCCTTAATTATGAAACACACTTTGTGTCTTTGCCAACTTATTCTACTATTAAAATTGTTTTTTACGCACACCTGACACATGATGAGAAGACCAAAGAAAGAAAGCAAGACTAGTCATGGCCATTTAATTAGAACAATTTTTACCTTTCAACTTGTTTATATCTCATGACACTGACAGTCTCCTCCTTTTTTCTATTTTTTTATCCTTCTTTTTTGTTTTTTAGTTTGAAGCTGAATTTATTGTATATTGACAAAGATGATTTAAAGACTTCCAATAATTCCAGATGATGAATTTTTTTTCAAAAAATAAAAACCCCAGTTCATGAGTTGTCCAGAGCGACTGCAGGGTTGGTGGTTTTTTTTTTTTTTTTTTTTTTTTTTTTTTTAGGGGGGCACTTAGTTTAGCTACAAAGCCAGAGGTGGTGGTCGAGTTTTTAAGGCGTTACGTGTAAATCAGATTAGACGCATTGTTCTGTTCTGGTTTTTTTTTTTTTTTTTGGTTGGAACTAGTAGCTTTGTACTGGCATAGGAGCTGCTCAATCTGTTCCAAAAAAGATGAGAAGGGGCGGGTATTAGATGCTCACCCCACCCCACCCCACCCCAGCCCCACCACCAGCATCCACAACAGGGCCAAAAAAAAAAAAAATGCAACAACAAAAAACACACGAGTATATTTCATCACCATCCACCAAATATGCCTCTCTATATCCATTTCCTAACTCTTTGCCAGGTATATGCACACACACACACACACACACACACACACACACACATATATATATATATAGAAAGCAGGTTTTCCCTAAAAAGATTTTGATGGAAATTGATTGAGTTTTTTTTTTTTTTTTTAGCACGAAAAAAATTCAAATGGGAAACTCATGGCCTATATAATCAACAAGACAAGACAAGGCAACTTGTGGACAAAAGATAAGATTTGCATCTTTTATTCTTCGTTGACGACTGTGTGTGTGTGTGTGTGTGAGCCTGCCAAATGATTCCCTAAACGCTTCTGCTTCTTTCTTTCTTTCTTTTAATGTATAAAGAAAAAGAACGAAAATAGTTTTGCATTTCACTGGTGATCAGAGGATCAGTCAAAAGAAGAGAATAATTGGCTAAATAATTGGCAATAGTTGGTTGCTTAAAGCATATGATTGTGGATTTTTATTTTATTTTATTTTATTATTATTTTGAATAATTTTATATCTTCCTTTCTCCCCACTTATTCTGGACCTTCTCTTTAAAACACCAACCTACAGATAGAAGAAACCAAAATAGTAATAGTAATAGTAATAGCTAAGTAACTAAAATAAATAAAGAGAATGAAGTTAGACAAGAGTCGCTGTTGTTAAAAGAGAGCCAGGCAAGAAACATCTTGTTAGGAGAGCCAAAGAGGAGGAGAAACTGAAGGTGATTTTTGATAATCCAAATTCCAAATGGCCGTATCTCGAAGCCGGAGTTGTGAGGAATGGAAGCCGTTTATAGCAATGGTAGGCGTCGACTCTGCGTTCGCGGTCGTGAATATTCTTCTGAAGAAAGTGCTTGACCAAGGCATGGACCATTTGGTTCTCGTAACGTATCGTCTGTCCATTTCTACCATTTTCTTAGCCCCAATTGCCTACTTTTTCGAAAGGTAACCTTCTCTCTTTTTCACTCTTTGCCCTTCTCTCCCCTTACCTATACTATATGCATATATATGTATATGTGTGTGTGTGTGTGTATATATATATATATATATATATATTAAGACATAGCTTGCTTTGCAAATTTGCAATTTTGCAGGGATAGCAGACCAAGGCTCACACTTCGCATCTTATGCTACCTCTTCCTCAGTGCCATTCTTGGGTTAGTCTTCTTCTGTTAATCCACATTATATCTAATCTATGGAATTACCTTCTTCTCAAGGCTTTTTACTACTTTAATATTTATACATATATATAAGACTTCTCAAGTCACATGCTGCTTGCTTGCTTGCTTGCTTGCTTTTGGTGGTTTTCATTTTATATTGTTCTCTCTAATTTGGGGCAGGGCATCGCTAACACAATACCTCTTCCTTCTGGGGATTCAATACACATCAGCCACTTTTGCATGCGCTTTCGTCAACATGGTCCCCGTCCTTACGTTTCTAATGGCTTTACCATTCGGGTTCGCCCCCATCTTCACCATTATTATCAGCTCTTCTTGTTCCATTGCAAAGGCTGTTTCTTAAATATTCTCTCGTCTTTTGTTCGCAGATTTGAGGCAGTGAATTTGAAATGCAGCAGCGGGAGAGCCAAAGTCATAGGTACGCTCGTCTGCATTGGTGGCGGTGCTTTATTGACGCTTTACAAAGGACCATCTCTATTTGACCATTCCCATATTACCAATCGAACAATGGAAACCACAATCAGCCTAAGCTCCGCCAAGAAGGCAGAGAGATGGACCGTTGGTACAATTGCTCTGGTCATAGGAACACTCTCCTGGTCTTCCTGGTTTCTTCTGCAATCAAGCATAGGCAAGAGATACCCCTGCCAGTATTCCAGCACCGCCATCATGTCCTTCTTCGGTGCCATTCAATCTGCCATCTTGAGTTTTTCTACAGGCAGCCCCCTCTCCGTGTGGGTTCTGCGAGGGTGGATACAAATCGCAACCGTTCTGTTTGCTGTAAGTTTACAAACGTTGGCTTCTTTTTTTTTTTTTTTTTTTAGAAGCAATTACACTAGCAAAAGTAGAGAGTAATAGAGGGGATTTGGCATGTCGCTCGAATTTCAAATGCAGGGAATGGTGGGATCAGGGTTGGGGTATGTGACAATATCATGGTGCGTAAAGAAAAGGGGTCCTGTCTTCACGGCCGCCTTTAGCCCTCTGGTTCAGATAATAGCAGCCTTGATAGATATCCCCGTTTTGCATGAGCGCCCCTACCTGGGAAGGTCGTTATTTTCGCTTATTTCATAATTCTCATTTCGCATGCTTCATTCCTACTGATTCTACGTGACCTCACTCCTCACTATTAATGCTGCTATGAATCCAGCAGTCTGTTAGGATCCATCGTTGTGATCATTGGCTTGTACATCCTTCTTTGGGGTAAGAAGAAGGAAATGCAGAATTTTGTAAGCAAACTGGCTCAAGAAGCTGAAGAGAACAAGACGCAGCAGGAGCCGCATTTTCAGGTCATTCCAGTCCCCAGTGATTCACGGCCTTCTTGATGCCAAAGTCGCAGAGCCATGCGTGATGTCCCCTCAATTCAGAAGAATGTACTTAGTCCACCTGATTAATTTCCTTACTAGTCTATCGTTATAACGTCAATACAGGCGTCAATATCTACTCGCAAAAGTCTGCCTTTCCTTTCAGAATAAAAACAACCTTACCTTTTCCATATCTGAAACTGTAGATGCTCCTCCAATTTTCTTTGAGACGGTCATGTTAATCAGATCGTTAATCATCTTCTGGAATTAAACACAAATCAATAAAATAATTGCTAAGATAAATTCTTCCTTCCATTTTCTTGTGAAGTTGGATCCTACCGATACATGTTCTTGTACAATGGCTGAACAAATTGGTACAGAACTAATCTTAAATTAGTCATCAACTCAGTTGGCTACGGCACACTTTGCCGCAAAAGCTCGAATGTATAAAATACCACGTACAGAAAAAGGAACACAAAATTAAATTAAACTCTGTTTGTTCGACTTACAAGCACCAAGATGAGTTTTCTTCCGTGCCTTAACAGCTATTTATGTTTTGGGGCGGGGGGGGGGGGGGGGGGGGGGGGGGCCGCGCCGGGGCGCAACTTATGGACAATTGCAGCTCAGAAAAAGTACATTCTCCTATACAAGGTCCAATTCTGTTGTTCAGCAACTTAATCAACACTGCCAAACAACAATAAACCGCTCTCAAAACATCGAGCAGTGTGAAATTTTGAGCTCGTATGAAGGACTGCCAAACTAAAGGTGCAACCACCAAGTCACTATCAAACCTAATAATAGATATATTTCTAACCACCACTATTCCACAATCCTTTTTTGTGGAGCAAAAAAAGTGTTATTTCCTCATCGTCTCTTTGAGAAACCCCATGATTCACTTTTGTTGGTGTTGCCAACCACTTCTCACCTTGACTTCATCTCCATAGTACTTGTTTTAAACTTTTGTTGTCAAGTCTGTTGCAATGTGCTCTGAGTTATCTACATGATCACCGTCCTCCAAATCCTTAATTGATTTTTCACAGATACAAGAGTGTGGAAATTCATGGAATTCACCCCGCCCAAGCCGCATCTCATCTGGCTCACCCATGAATCCTCTCTGGCATGATTTTACCTTTTTTGAGAAAGTATCCCAATCCATCTTATCCCTAGCCATGAATAAAGCACTAAGCCTCTTTGCATTTGGCCTGATGGTCCTCTTATGACCCATATACCTCCTGTGAACCAGCGGAAAATATATAAATTTATATATATATATATATATATATATTAATGCAGATATGGTTCTCTCTCCAACAAAAAGAAAACAAGCAAATAGACTAATAAAAAGTTTATACCTTCGACCTGCAAGAATTTTGGCCATGTTTCCATTATTATTAGTGACAAATACATCACTCTCATCACAGACAATGTAGTCAATCGCAGCTAAGCGTGAAGAAAATGGAAGAAAAGGTTTAAGCTCTTCATTTGCAAGCATCTCCTTTGTGTAAAAGTTCGGAAAGAGTTCCCTTAGAGGACGTAAAGTTTCTTCTCCACCATATATTTCACCAGAAGCAACATAAAGAAATGTGTCATTTGCAAAACCAAGGGCTCGCAGCATCAAACCCACTTCATGAGGGGTGAGTGGACATTTTCCTCGCTTTCGCTCTCCATCAGGGCTTAAATCCTGCATTAAGGTTAAAGAATGATGAAGAAATTGCTTAGATACAGAACACAGGGCAAATTTAACCCCCTAACAAGCATGGTATTTTGATACTTAAATATTACTGCAAAACCAATATCCTTGTAAAAAATAACCAATACACGTAGTATCAGATAATTTTTAACATTTCCAACCGTTCCAATGAACATGAAAATTAATGTCAGAATTCAATATATATATATGTGTTCTATATATTTTTTACAAAAAGGATAGTGACTCACAGGTAATGTCGCCCAGCGTTTTCTTATTTCGCCAAGTTCGTATCTCTCTTTTTCACCACCACCATAATAACACCCAGAAAATGCTAGCATATCCGGTTCAAACCTGTTTGTAGAAAAGATTCAGCCACATTCATGGAAATTCATCTATCTACGTGCAACTACATAAGCATATAATTTGCATACAGGGCATGACACAGTTGAGATAGAAATAGGAATCAGGAACTAACCTCAAGTGAACTGCAATGAAGTGGGTCGCCATATTTCGCATTCTCATGACAAGTTTCTGACCAAGCTCTCGTATGGGTTTTGTAAATCTCAAAGCATGATAATTAACGCGACAACGCAACTTCTGAAGCTCTTGTTCAAGGTCATTTGCAAGTCTATAATCAAACTTTGTCAATTGCAAAACCTGAAATCCTCCTCAATGTTAATAGTCTGCTGATAAGAAACTACAAAGAGATCAAGAAAGAATTCCCCTAAATTCCATATGCTACATGCATTGCTAAATTCTTGACTATACAACCAGGAAACCGAAATTGGCATTTTGTGTATGTTATACATCATGACAGTTGAGAAACGAAAGAATGCACGGGGGGCAAGGGGAAAAAGGAGCATTACACGTCTCCTGGAAAGAATTGGCAAGACTTGATCAAGATAATAGTCAGGGGCGGATTTCCGAGGAACACGCATGGTATAAGGAGGTTTGTCCATGGATCGCATGAATTTATCGGGAACTCTCTTAACGATGGTGACGTCCTTTGCAAGGAAAGAAATGAACCAATTGACATCGAAAATGTCTACAAAGTTGCTGCGAGAATAGTAAGCAAACAACCGAAAAGTTAAAAGAACAGTTAAGCAAAACAAAACCAAAATTTTCAGCCCCAGTGAACAGAAAAGAAGAAGAAAAAGAAAAGGAAATGTAGATGTAAACAGTGGGAGAAGCAGAGAGAGAGAGAGAGAGAGAGGAAAAACAAAACAAAAAAACAAACACCTGTCGTCTTTCCAAAAGGAATGATGATCCAATTGAGGCACAACTAATGTAGCATTAAGAATTCGAGCAACAATAACAGCATCTGTTATCTGACGACGACGACGACGACAACAACAACAACAAGAAATGAAAAGAGAGACCAGTAAAGTTAAAAAAAAAAAATATATATATATATATATATATATATTAATATGGTGATAGAATAGACTTACACCAGTTCTTTGTTGGTTGAGGCCTCCACTGGTCGCAATCAGTAAGTAGCCATTCGACGATCTCTCGCGTTTTGCCGCTTTGTTACACAAATAATTTTAATATATATTAAAAAAAAAAAAAAAAAAAAAAAAAAAAAAACAGACCATCACAATCACAAAGATTAAAGCATTTTGATTAAAGGGGGTTTGAAAAAAAGGGAAACATACGAGGAAAACGAGGGCCTCTTTGACTGCATCCGTAGAAATGATCGGAGTATTTGGATTTCCAGATATCAATGGGGGCACGACCTCCGAAATCCTACGCAAAAAAAAAAACAATTATGTTTGTGTAGAGTAATCGATAAAGAAAAAGGAAAAGAAAAAGGATAAAAGAGAAGACAGACCGCAAGGGAAAGGGAGGAGTAGAGAGAGCGGTTGACGAAGCGGTGAGAGTACCATTCGAGATGAGAGGACATATGACCTGTGAAGAGGGATATCATCCCTAATCCGAACAGCATTACTCCACACACTACTCTCCATGACCATGTCCATGTCCCTGTCCCTGACCCTGACCCTGACCCTGACCCTGACCCTGACCCTGACCCTAACCACCACAATGTCAACATCTTCTTTCCCTTACTACTACTACTACTGTTGTTATTATGATTACTAGCACTAGGATTATGCTGCCACAGCGCCGCCGTTAACACGCTGCTGCTGAGCCTCGACGGCTCCGCCTTCCCCACCACTGCCATCCTCCCTCCGATTTCATTCCATCTCCATCTCCATCTCCATCTCATTCTCATTCTCATTCTCATTCTCAATCTTTTTCTGATCCATCCGTGATCCAACCACCTCCAATTCCCGATCGATCTTCCCACCAAATCACGATTTCCGACTAGTCCAAGTTTTTCTAATTCTAGATTTGGAAAACCACTACCACCCCCCTCCCCCCCCCCCCCCCAAAAAAAAAAAAAAAAACTCTCCCTCCCTCCCTCCCTCTCTCTCTCTCTCTGCAGTGCAGGTTTTTCTAACTTTTTTTTTTTTTTTAAGGAAAATCTAGAAAGAAAGAGACCACTCTCCCAGTCTCCGTCTCCTGTCGCCTGTACTGCGGGCTTTATTTCTTCAATTATTTCTCCTTTTCCTTTTCTCCACTCTCCGCACAGATTTAACTTATTAAAAAAAAAAAAAAAAAAAAAAAAAAAAAAAAAAAGACCGTCAAAACTAGAAAAAGGGCAACACTTTCAGTCGAAAACTTGAAAATCACGCCTGCAGCTCCAGTCTGTGCGGATTGTGCAAGATCAAGCCCAATCCCAGGCCCAGGTCCAAGTCAAGTTTTAAACACTTTTTTGATACGATTTGACACGTCCCTCCTCACCTTTCACGCCTCTTTTTACGTACACATTCCTTTAATTACAAATGATTACAAATGTAATGTAACGATATTATCGTATCTAATTTTATCAAACAGTTTAAAGTTTGATTTTCGTATTTCTAAATTTTAAAAAAATTGTAAATTAATTATATTTATTTAACTCACATCCCTATATATTACAGAATTATCCATAACTAGTTTGTTAGGATAAACAATATTCTATCACTTTCTATTTTTCCACATCAATCATTTAATTTTATTATATTTACTTTATTATTCTCCATTCTCTCTCTCCTTTTTTTTTTTTATTTGTTATTAAATGTTTAATTATAAAGCGTATTTTTTTCATATGTAAAGCAAAATGAAAATTTTGAAAAAATATATATTTATTTATTATCTTTTTAAAATGAGTATATTTACACTATATTAAAAAGAAGTTTGCAAAAAGAAAAAAGGAAAAGTGATAATTGAACATTTAAAATATAAATACATTAATTAATTATCTTTTTAAATGAGTATATTATGTTCATTAACTTAAAATTTTTCAAGAAAAAAGAAGTTTGCAAAAATAAAAAACGGAAAAGTGGTTACTGAAAAGTGAAAAATAGGAGTCTGGTTATAGATTTTGAAATGTAAGGATTTATGCGGTTTTTTTTTCTTCTATAGCAAAAACTAAATATATATTATATAGTGTTAATTTAGGTATATGACATATGTGTCTGGTTATCATTTGAGTTTTTTTGTATTACCGTATAATGATACAATTAAATTATTGTGATTGTCCTTTTGATTTAAACATTTTAGTATATACATATATCTAACAATGAAAATGGCAAAATAAGATGTTAAAGCTTTGTTAGAAAAAAAAATGGTAAAAATCTACAAATGTTAATATATGTGTAAACTAATGCTATATTGTAAAATATTATACAACTTTTTCATAATTATATAAAGCATTGCAAAAGCAGATTCTGACTTTATAAAAATAAAAAATGAAATACGATTGGTTATTTGTTTTTTAAACGAATGATTATTTTAATTGAAGATGAGAAAATAAAAGGGTTTCTTTCTTTTTGAAATATATTCCTACAGTATTTTGAAATAGTCATTAAAAGTGAAAATATTTTAAATTTATTTGTGAAATTAAAAAATTAAATTCATTTAAAGAAATAGAAGTAAAAGTTTGGATTTTAGATTTAATAATAGAAATAACTTTCTTTTCTAACTATAGTAAGGGTCTTTTTGAAGTAATAAATTCTAAGTTTAAAGCAGTGTGTCAAGAATAAAATAGGTTGTGTGAACATAATCATCTTTTGATATTTGTGACTTGTTTTTGAGGAAATTGTGGGAGTAATCCTTTTGTGCACATATTTAGAATTTTTAACCTCACTTAATTACTAGTTTGGATTTTTATACCATTGATCAATTTTTTTGTTTGACCAGACACATTAAAAAGATAAATTTACCCTCACATCCTAAATATCAAGCTTTCCCACTCTCATTTTCACTCTGTTCCTCTACCAGAATCCTTTTTAGTTGGATCGGTGATATTTTTGAAAAGATATATACCATTAACCTTTGACTTGTCTTAAAAGAATAGAAAAATCCTGAAACCATTATAGGTAGGAATATAAATAGGAACCATACAGAAACCGATGATGAGCTCCCTAACAAAAAAAACTTACAATCTAGGCCCGTCTTCCAAAGTCCCAATCCAGTCCCCCCCCCCCCCCCTCCCCTCCCGATCTGGGTTGCCCTACTCCTCTGACCCAAAACCAAACATCATTACCCCCCCTCCCTCCAAACTCTGATCTGGGTTCCCCCTCACCCCCGTCGCCACCTGAACACTCTGATTTGGGTTTCTTCCCTTACCATCGCCGAGCCCAGGCCCAAACCCCCTTATCCAACCACCCCTCACCCCCGAATCGATCTTTTTTTATTTAGTAAATGTGAAGTTTCTTAGGACGTTGGCTTAATAAAAGAAAAGTTAAATCTCACATGAGAAATAAAGCAAGAAATAGAGATTCTAAAGGCAGTATAAGGAGCTACCAAGCCTTTTGTTACTACTTATCTCCGTCAAAAAGACTTGAAACGTTATATTTTAATTTAAGTCAAATTCCTTTCTTATTTCTCGTATTTTGAGTATATGAGGGTGGTTTTTTTTGGAGTCGTAGGTATCTGTGCGATTGTATAAATTTATCATATAGTGATTCTCTTTCTAAAGTTTTCAAGAACAAAAACAGTGAGTGGATCCGGTATCTTTTCAAATCATCATTGTTAGATTATTTATGGTTTTTTTTTTTTTTTGGATCTCTTCATGATTTAGCTCTAACTCCAACCGATATTCCCTTCAAAGGTGGCAGCACTGGTCGACGTCATCGCGGCCACAATCCCAACCGTAGCGAATGCCTTGGCAACCACGAACTCATCCACTTCCACTAAGGCAATGCCCACACCCATGCCCACGC
Source organism: Ficus hispida (assembly GCA_025413025.1). Lineage (NCBI taxonomy): Eukaryota > Viridiplantae > Streptophyta > Magnoliopsida > Rosales > Moraceae > Ficus > Ficus hispida. The sequence goes on along the minus strand of CM046372.1, from coordinate 35,910,628 downwards.
CCTCGACGACCGAAAATGAAATTCTTGAATGCAGTTTACCTGACTCATTCGACTTCCTTAATTGACCTTACTATTAAAAGATTTGTCCCACGTGAACAAAGGAACATTTAACCCCGGATCCGTTGTCCACGTGTGAATCACGACAATGACATGGATCTTTTTCAACTCACTCGTGTTAGATTTTTACAGTATTTTTCTCTGGGAGTGTCTGTGGTAGAGACCCTTTACCGATACATTTATTTTTTAGACCATTCAGATTTAATCGAACGGTTGAAATATTATTGGAGTACCATACATATCATACACCTTACCTCACATAATCTTTCCCACCTAAAGTCTTCTCCGTCGCCGGCGATCTTCTTGCCGCCGGCGACGGACGCCGGTGACCCATCTCTGACCGGCCACCGGCGACCATTTTCTCTCTCATCCCCTTTCTCTCTCTTCTCTTCCCTTCTCTCTTCCCCTTCTCTCTCTTTCCCTCTCCCCCAACACCGGCGACCCACCTCCGGCCCCCCCACCACCGGTCCCAGGGCCGGCCGGCCGCCGGCAACCTCCCTTTCTTTCTTCCCCTTTCTCTCTCTTCTCTTCTCTTCTTTCTCTTTTCCCCTCTCTCTCTTCCCCTTTCTCTCTCTTCTCTTCTCTCTCCCGCGGCCCTCCCCCGCCGGCCCCCAGCCCAGTGAGGCCCTCACTCTGGCACCCCCCTCCCCCCGCCCTCCGACACCCTCTCCCCAGGCTTCACCCCACCCCCGACCCTCGGCACCCCCTCAACGACCCCCTCAGCCGTCCTCTTTCTCTTCCCCTTTCTCTCTTTTCCTTTCTTCTCTCTCTCTTCCCGACCCTCATCTCCCCCACCCCTGGCTGCCCTGTGCCCCCGCTCCGCTCCGCCCCCCACCCCCACCCGCGACTCCCCCTCTCTTTCTCTCTCTCTTCTCTCTTTCTCTCTCTCTTCTCACGTCGCTTTCTCTCTCTCTCTTCTCACTTCGTCGGAAGGTCGTCGAGGGGAGGGGGGGTGCCGGGGGTCGGGGGGTAGGGGAGGCCGGGGGAGGGGTGTGCGAGAGGGGCGGGGGGTGAGGGAGGTCGGGGGAGGGGGGTGCCGAAGGTGGGGGGCTCACCGGGCTGGGGGCCAGCGGGGGAGGGTCGCGGGAGAGAGAAAAGAAGAGAGAGAAAGGGGAAGGAAGAGAGAGAAGAGAAGAGAAAGAAAGGGGAAGAGAGAGAGAGGGGGTCGCCGGCCGGAGGTGGGTCGCCTGCGTCTGGCGTGAGTCGCCGGCGTCCGTCGCCGGTGGCGAGAAGATCATTGGCGACGGAGAAGACTTTGTGTGAGAAAAATTATATGAGGTAAGGTGTATGATATGTATGGTACTCTAATAATATTTCAACCGTTCGATTAAATCTGAACGGTCTAAAAAAGAGATATATCGGTAGAGACCCCCTTTTTCTCTCTCTCTTTTTCCTTTTTTACGTTTATTTTTACTCATGGGTTTTAGGACGATGGTTTTTAGTTCTTTATTTTGAAAACCATTTACTCTCTCGTAGAAAATTAAAATTCTCTCTTTTATATATATATATATATATATATATATATATATATTACTTTTGACCTCGGGCGATAACACCCATCAACTTTATGTTGATCATCATGCCTTCATGCTTTATCAATCAATCGTTTTAACTTGAGAAAGAGTGGGCCTTTAATTAACAGAAAATACACAAATATAACATAATTTGGATTTCCATTGATATTATAAAGCATCTTTGACTTTTTATGGAAAAAAATTGCATATTAACCATTTTGTGTTTGGGGGGGGGGGGGGGGGGCGCATAACAACATTTGTATTCTCCATTTTACCCATTTTCTCTCCTCTCTCTGTGTACTCCGACCGGCGACACGTCGCCGGTGACTGGGAAGAAGTCGCCCTCGCTACGAAATCCCGACGCCGACGGGATCACGACGAGATCCTGATGCCTACAGCATCGCGACAGATGCGTGGCCGTCATCGTCATCGTCGCGTGGCCGTCGCCTCGTCGTTGGATGGCCGTTGCAGTCGTCTTCTCCGGCTGTAGCTCCGTCTGCGACAGCGGATTCGCGATGGCCACAATAGCGTGGATGAGATCCCGCGATAGCCGGAATCATGAGTGTCGCGATCTCACACGCGACGGTATCCTCCCTCCGGCGAAGACAATTGCTCCACGAAACGATACAAAATACTAATAAATCATATATTTACTAATAAATGTTCGTATTTACTATGCATGTTATTTACTAGTAAATACTAAGATTTATTAATATTTTTTTATTTACTTGATAAATTTATAATTTTTAATACAATATAAACACCGATAAATACTAGATTTACTTAGTATTTATTAATAAACATTTTGATTTACATGACAACTTGATAGGTTTTAAGACAACGTAAATTACCAGTAAATACATAAGAAATTGACAATTTTTAAAACATTGTAAATATTGGTAATACTATAATTTACTAGTAAATACTAAGCTTTACTTAGTATTTTATATTTTATGTAAAAAAAAATATATAAGTTATATTTATGATTTAAATTATTTGTTCAAAATTTAGTGTTTTTTTTTCCATACATCTTCACAATAGAAAACTTCAAAGCCTGCTTAGTATGACATTAATTCTAGAAAAATCATTCTTTCATTTTCTTATTCCCAAACAAATTGTGTTACATCACACGTCAATTCTTGCTTGTTTTGTTTAAATGCTGATATTTAACTAATAGTTGATTTGTATAAAAAAGACCTGATAGATTACTTATTATAGATATGTCAAACAAGAAAATATACAAAGAAGAAGAAGAAATATGAAGTCCAATATAAAAGTGCTGACCGATCAATCTAATCCAAAATCCAATCCAAACCGATCATAAATAGATTGGATTGGATTTGATATATGTTATATTATTAACATATTTGATTGAATGAGACTTTCAAAAATCGATATTTGATTAGATCAGATGTTGTACGACTAAAATATGATAGATTCTATTTGATGAACACTCTTAGGTTTTATCACATATGGGTCAATTGATGAGTATATGTGATTAAAATCGTTAAATAAATTTATTAGACAATGATAAAGCATACCTAAATTTCAACTTTTGATGCAAGTTTATGGAGGTTTTGTGTCATTTTCAGTTGTTGGGGCTAATTCTCATTAGCCGGAGCCCCTGGATTCAAGCCCCTCACTTTTCTTTTTCTGAGAAAAAAAAAAAGAAAAAGAAGCGTATAATTTTGAATAAAGTTTCATAATAACCCTTTAAAAATGAAAAATTGATCATGCTTGGTGTAGTTATAGCCGTAAGAAAAATTTCGTGGTTTGTCACCGCTTTCACGGAAACGAAGGCAGCATAATATATATTAACACCAACCGCAGTTCCATATACACACATGCAACGTGTAAAATATTTCTTAGCGTTTGCACATCATCATTAATTAATTTATAAAGACGGAAATAGATAAACCGTAGTTGATCAACAATTTACATATACCCTGCACTTACTAAAAGAAAAATATTAAGGACAACTCTAATATTAATTTTTGATTATTAATTTATGTGGTATATAAATTGTTCTTTTTTTATTGATACATAGTTAAAATATTATCATATTTTTTGATTGTTTTTACCAATAAAAAGTTGGCACATGAGTTAATACTTAAAAAATCATTATAAGAATTGGTATTCCTAGTACTATTTTTATTAAAAATGTCGAATCACCGATTCAATTCCTCTTAAATATTTACCATGTCATTTTAAATTATTAGCAACAAGTACTACTGCATTACTATTTCTATTCTAAGAAACACGACTAATTAAACTGAACTGGTGATTTAATTTGTCCCCCAAAACTCAGAAAATTAATGGATATATAAGAAGAATTTTAATCATGCTACAAAAACAATCTGAGTTATTTCCTAATTAATTACTTAATCAATTAATTTATATATTGTAACAGAAAGAGAGCACGGAAACACATTAACAGTACTGAATAGTGATTATCTAATTATTTAATTATATGCATCCTGTTGAGAGTGCAACTTATAAAAATATAAGTTAAGGAGAAAGGAAAAAAAAAAAAAAAAAAGTTGAGAAATGTAGAAATAATTGGGGGGGAGAAAAGCAAATGACGAAAGGATTTGGACCCCACAAAATGGATTGGTTGATAAGATTATATCATATTATACACACACATACTCAATTGTGGGCCATTTCTACTATAAGTACTTGATCGTGTCTAAATCGGAAGCAAAATCACTTCGACCTTAACAGTGCCTATACTTCATACAGTATTTTACGAATTAATTTCGTATATGTATTCAATAACAAAATCTCCAATTTTTCTTTTTTTTTTTTATTTAAATAAAAAAAATTGATAATATTTTCCTAAGAAAAAAGGGGTCAAGATTTTCCTCATCGGATTACTAAGTGCAATATAAATAATATGTAGATTGTTTTGATTTGTCCGGAATGGTTAAATTTAACAAGATTACTCATGGATAATCATGAAACGTTCTCTTTTTTTTTTTTTTTTGGGTGTATTAATATTGAAAAAAATATTGGTTAATTGCGCTGTGTGTCTCCTATAAGGAAGAAACTGGTTTGGTTTGTTGTTAAACCACCTAATTAAACCACAAACGATAAATAGTACATATATCCTTTTTTTAAAGATGATGATGTTAGAAATCACTAATTTTGAATTTGGTCAACTGAAATTTAACAAACGATCGAGTTAATATTTTATAAGCCTTTAATTTGGACCAAACTAGTTGAGCCGCTTCTAAGTTTCATTTTTCACATGATCATTGATAAGTTAGTAGTGCAAATTAATTAGTGGATATATATATATATACATATACATATACATATACATATAAATATCTATGCACAACAACAACATGATAAGTAAGCAAGTGGTTTGCCCACCAAAACAGGATTAGCTCACCAAAAGTCAGAATCTCCCATCCTTGCACGGCAGAATCTTCTATTCTTCCATTTTTGCTTTCTCATTTCTTCTTGGTCACTACAAATTCCATCTTCTTCCTTCTTTGATTATCCATCCCCCACCAATTTCTTTTCTTTCTTTTCTTCTGTGTGTGTTTATATATGTGTGTGTACACACACACACACATATATCATCTGCACAACAATTAACAAACTTTTTTTTTCTATTCACTAATTTGGGGTTTTTCTTAATCCGATATATATATATATATATATATATATATATTAAAGGCTCTAATTCCCAAATAACTACCACGTCATGTTTCCGTTATTCAGTTACTACGGCCGCACCCTCTTCTCCTCCTTGATGTTCCTACTTCTCTTTCTTTCTCGGCCTTCCTCTCCGGCCAGGCTCTTCCCGCCCGACCAAGAAGTCTCCGTCGTAACCACTACCACCTCCTCCGACGACACCCACAAAAACGCCACGTGGCATGACTTCACGAGGTTCCTAGACGCCGTCAAAGGCAGCCACGTCGCCGGCATGTCCGACCTCAAGGAGTACTTCCGCCGCTTCGGCTACCTCCCCCCCTTCTCCAGCACAAACTTCACCGACAATTTCGACTCCGACTTGGAATCCGCCGTCCTCCTTTACCAAACCAAGCTCGGTTTGCCCGTCACCGGCAAGCTCGACTCCGATACCATAACATCGATCATGTCCCCGAGGTGCGGGGTAAGAGACCGGGACACCACGGCGGCGCGTGACGATCAAGAACATGAGAATCATGATCAAGTGCACGACACGCGCCACTTCGCGTACTTCTACGGCAAGCCTCGGTGGCAGCGGAGGTCGCCGATGACGCTCTCGTACGCCTTCTCTCCAACAGACGTGGTGAAGTACCTGAGCCTGACGGACATACGGTCGGTTTTCAGGAGGTCGTTCTCCCGATGGGCGGCCGTTATCCCGGTGAAGTTCAGGGAGACGGAAGAGTACTCGTCGGCGAACATAAAGATAGGGTTTTACAAAGGGGATCACGGGGACGGAGAGCCGTTCGACGGGGTATTGGGAGTGCTGGCACACGCTTTTTCGCCGGAGAACGGGAGGTTCCACCTGGACGCGGCGGAGTCGTGGGCGGTGGATTTGGGAAGGGACAAGTCAAAAGCAGCCATAGACTTGGAATCGGTGGCGACGCACGAGATTGGACACGTGCTTGGGTTGGGTCACTCGGCAGTAAAAGACGCGGTAATGTATCCAAGTTTGAGTCCTCGGACCAGGAAAGTTGACCTCATCATTGACGATGTCCGTGGTGTTCAGGCTCTTTACGGCTCCAACCCCAATTTCAAAATTAGCTCTTTGTTCCACGCGCCTCCTCTGGCCTCCTCTTCTTTTAATTATAACCAATCCTTTTCTCCTCCTCTCCCCAGTCTCCTCTCCTTGTTCTCGATTCTTTCTTTTTCCTTTTTCCTTTCTTTCTTTTTTTTCCTGCACATCCACTTGTAGGATTTTTTTTTTTTTTTTTTTTTTCACGCACGCACACACAATGGTTAACCACTTTCTTTCTTCTTTCGTTTTCCAATTATATTCTTTTTATAATACAATACTGGAACGAAAAGACTGTCCACGTATACTCAATTATTTCTTCTTGTCAAAAATAGAACAAATTAAAAGAAATTATTTTCTTTTTTATTCTCTCTTTTTTTTTTTTTTTTTACGACTGTTTTTACTCATGATATTTCTAATGCGTCCTATCATATGGACTGGTACGTACATACATGTATATATATATATATATATATATATATATTGACTACTGCCATGACATTAAAAAATATATATATAACAAGAATATTGTTTACTTCAGTATATAGTTGACTGGGGACAAAAGTTGGCTTTTCATATGCATGTGAAGATCAATCTTGTAAAAAGGCCGGAGAAGAAAAAGAGCAAAGTGGACAAGAAAAGAGGCCAATTATCAATTATGAGTTAATCAACGAATCAAGATTTAAGGGTGTAGTGCTGAACATCCCTACCTACCAAACCATTACCCAACTATATTCCATATATATAATATTTATAATACGTGTAGTTTATCGTGGTTTACCAATAATATATTTTTGTTATCGGTGACGAAGCCAAGAAACTTATGTAAGGGGGCTTAAATTCAGTTAAATCTTGAGGACAGGTTAGGGGGACTTCAAACAATTTTTTTAAGAGGGTTAAAAATAAAAAATATATATATAATTTTTTTTTTTTTTAAATTTCAATGGGCCACCATGGGCCACTGTTTGTTATGCTTAACCTGAATTTTGGTATAACCAAGGTATCACTTGGCAAGGTGAACAGAACTAAATAAATATCTTTATATACAGGGTTTAGAATGAAATTTTTAAGTTAAAATTAATTAATTTTTTAAAAATTAGTTATTAATTTTATTGATTTAAATAAAATAAAAAAACTGAGATAAAAAATTTAAGTTTAGATCTAACAGTCAAATAAAAGCTTAATTGTGTAAATATATATATATATATATATATTAACAACAAATACTCCAACTTGATAAATTATTTTAAAAAAAAAAAAAACTCAGTAGTGAGAGATTCAAACTCTTAGGATAAGTCATGCATGAAATAATCAGTGCACTTCAAATTAGAAAGTGAGTTTAAGTCAAAGGTAAAAATTAGGGAAGTATACCCCTACCTTCCAAAATGAAATTAGCATAACATTCTTTTTAATTTATTTTCATATTGAGTGCCTAGCAAGGCACATAGTACGAAAGTAAAGTGCATCAGGTGCGTTGAAATCATTTTATAATTAAATTTATTAAAAAATATCATATAAATGATAATATCTTAGTAGGAGGTCGTTTTTTATCACTTCGAGAAAAAAAAAAAAAAAAAAAAACTAAACTAAACTAAACTAAACTTTTGATTTTAGAGTAAATGACAGTTTCTCGAGTTTGTGACGGTCCATTAATAATGTTTGCAATGTACCAATAGTCCTTTAACAATGTGCCAAGAGTCCATATCGTATACTAACGACGGACTAATAAATTATTGCCTCCCATTGGTTAACCATTGAAATCAAGTACATAAACCATTAAATGATGAACCATTTTTTTTTTAAAGGACATTCTTCTAAATTAGGAAAAAAAAAAAGGACATTTATTAAATAAAAGATGACTTTAAAAATGGGTATTTTCCTACAAAACCCTAACAATCGATTATAAAACTAACGGCGAAAAGGGAAATTAAATAACCTTTGATGAACGATAAGCCAACCGCACCTTTCCTCTCTACCCAGCACTAAACGAAACACGTTGTCGTTTTCTTCTCAGTACTCATCTAGGGATTAAACTGTTGATGGAAGACCTTGTAACATCACTATTTCATTACCCTTAAGGAAGATCTCAATCGTCCATTTTAATCTCAATGGCCTAACCTCCTTCACTTTTGATCTACTGAATGACCCAGACGTTCCCTATATATATTTAAGATTCTCCAAACACATACAATAAAATTCTTGCCCTAATAATATAATAACAACAACTTTGGTGAATATTCTTGATTATTCTTGATGAATATTCTTGATTTTGCAATAAGAAATTCATTGAGTTTTAATGGTGGTTCGAATATGGGGGACAAAAAATTGCACAAGCCAATCACATTAAAATGTATCAAGTAGAAGACGAAGGTCGGAAACAAGTACAAATTTCTTACTTTGATCACAACTACTGCTAATTAATTCCACAACAAATCAAGATGGAAAGGAAAAAAAATCAACATTTAGGTGTCAAGAAATCGTTTTTAAACCTCCCTCCACAGTTTGGGCATCGGCTAGATGTAGATGCTGTTTATCTATAGTCAAATTTTAGCTGGAGTTAGTCAGAATGAATAAAACAGATAATAGATTGGGCCTTTGTAAATCGTTAATGAAATTCATAAAGCAATACGGTATGAAAATAATAAATCAAATAAGATAAGAACATAATCAATAACATCAAGATTTAAAGAGGTTCGCCAAACGTATGCTACGTCCTCTGAGAGTGTGGTTTTTTACTGTATTTGAATGTTCTTGAATACAATAAGTTGTCTCTTTCTCTGTAAATTTTGACAGCGTAAGGGTAAGTGAAATCAGACAAAAAGCAGGTCCTTGTCTGAGGGGGGTCTCCTCCTATTTATAGAGGAAGATCAGTGAGTATGTGCCCATAATTCCAGGTAAGTAGTTATCGCTTAAATGTCTTTAGAGACACATGTCATGATATGGACTTAGTAGTTATTGGGATGTCTCACAGACAGTGGGTTTAGCAGTTATAGATATAACGTCATTGTCAGTTTTTATAAAAGGTCTGATATGTCATTATCCACAACGGGCTTGACGGTTATGGAAAATATACCATGCATTCCTTGTCAAGAACGAGTGACGAACGATGTGAAAGAAACAAGGCCTGAACCGTATAAACGTGTCATTCGTGGCTTGTAACAAATTAGATATACGCCCAATCATGGCTGATCTGAATAGTTCAACGTTCGAATTCGAACGATCATAATCCATAACGGAGAGGGGAAGGATTACAAATTAGGTTCGGCCCAATAGTATGAACGAGAGTCGCTCGTGAATGAGCAGAATAACATCATAAGTTGAGTCCGGCCTAAAATATATTAAGATATTATAGATTTGATCTGAAAGTTTATCGTTCGCTCAACAGATGTCCGAAAGCTAATGGTGTAATGGGAAGACGAAGTATAACTCCAACAGATAGTCCCCCACTCTATCGAGCGATGAATCTTCGATAAAGTGTTTGATCGTGGGCGAGAAAATGCATCAGTCGTGATTTCATCAAATCAAGGAAATCTGAATGGACTGACGAGTCACTTGACTAAAAATCTCGAGCCCAAAAAGAGATGTCATTTCAAACACGTGTCATGCACTGATTTGGTATTCTGAAGCGATGGTTTCGCCTTTTTCAAAATTCAAACCGTTGTGACATCAGATCAATGAGTGGGAATCCAAAAAGTTTTATGTTTCACGCCGTTTGATCAGGCATTATCTCGAAATCAGGACCGTTGGTTCTATTGGTGAAGCTATATAATGCTTCGTATTCCCCTTTTTCCCTAACTCCCCTATTTGTAGGGAATCTGATACGTTGGTGATAGGTGAATGAGACTGCCTTTATTGCATGAATCCAAGGCCTACCAAAGATGATATTGTAGGCGGATGGGCAGTCTAAAACGAAAAAGGTGGTTAGCTTGTTCTCTCATATCATAAAAACAGGAAGTTTGATTTTTCCAACAGCAGCGGTTGATTCTCCGTTGAAGCCAGTTAAAACGATCATCGATCTCTCAATATCCGACTCAGACAACTTCATTTCTTTCAATGTTGAAAGGAAAAAAACATCCATCGAACTCCCAGTATCAACAAGAATCTGACCTACTTCATAGTTAGACACGTTCAAAGTCAGAACCAATACGTCGTCGTAAGATCGGCTAAGGCTCGTAGCTTCACTGCTGTGGAGTATGATGGAATGCTCGACAAGATCGTCAGGGAGTGTCGTCGCGATCGGCTTTGTGGCTCTCCTATGGTGGGTTTTAATCGAAGTTATAGTTTCTCCGCTGTAAACGAACCCCCACAAATAACCCCAATTGTCTTTCGAACTGATGGAGGTGAAGGTGTATTCTCAATCTGCTACATAATTCTTCGTTCTTTAGACTCGTTGTCAAGTCCATATGTTTCTGTTCCCCTCTCTGTAAGGAACTCACGAAGATGGCCTTTCTTCAGCAGTTCGGCGACTTCAGCCCTCAATGCTCGACAGTCGATGGTCTGGTGACTATGATCTTTGTGGAATTCGCAATACTTCGTTGTGTCTCTGGCTAGATTTTCTGGCAGCTTCTTCGACCATGTAACGAAGTCTTGGTGCTTAAGGTGAGCGATCAGCTCTGATAGGTTGATGCCGAGTGCATATTTTGGTGGTGAAAGTGGACACTTGTGATTACACCTTCCAGTTCGTTCAACTCGGTTCTCCGTTCTACGTGAAGGGTGTATGCGTTCACCTCTGAAAGGCTTCTCTCTCTCTTCGCGATCTCTCAATACTTCTTCCTCTGTCCGAGTAACATTACAATCATCTTGTTCATTCTCCTCCTCTAGTTTGATGAATCCTTTTGCCCGGTGCAAGGCATCTTAGATAGTTGGAGGATACCGGGTGCAGATCTCCTTTTTGAACAAGGACTTGTGTTTTAAGCCTTTCTTTAATGCTTCTCTCGCCGTTCCATCATCAAGTCCTGAGATCTCTAAAATCACTTTGCTGAAGTGCTTTATGTAAGCGCGCGAAGCGATTCATGTGGCCCTTGAATCACGCCCCAAAGGTCTTTGGTGGTTTTCTCAGAATGAATGTGAACAGAGTAACTTCTCATAAATTTGAGAGAAAGTTCATCGAACGAATCGATGGATTCTGGAGGGAGGTTACAAAACCACCTAAATGCTACTCCTTTCAGACTCTGTGTGAATAACTTGCACATCATATCATCAAGCATATCAGTCGGAATATTCGTCGACTGCACAATATGCTTATATTGTAGAAGATGATAATGAGGGTCTGACATTCCATCAAACCTAGGAAAAGAAATGTTGCCGAGCTTCGGGATGATTGTGTTGGTATTCCACTTCATAATGGGCGTCTCTCGGATACCACGAGCAAGATCGTCGAACCCCGATGTGGAGGTAGTGGCACGATGTATTTGGGAAGAGAAGCGCTGCTCCATCTGAGCCTCTAATGTCCTCATTTCCTCAACATTATGCTCCTCATCATCTCTTCAACGTTCATTGTCCCTGGTGGAACAGGACCTTCTTGTTGTACTGGAAAGTCGGGCATCAAACGCCGTGTTGGATTTGTGTTTCTTCTGGAGTTGTATCCATGTGCTGGATATTGCTGTTGCTGTTGTTGTTGTTGTTGTGCTCACCCTTCGTTTCCCATTGTTGGGTTTCCAGGTATGTACAATGGTTGCATGGGAGCTATGGAGCTGTAAGCAGCGTTCCTCATTCGTTGAAGATACTGGTATGCAGCTTGTTGCTAGCCACCAGCGCTCGTGTATTGAGGATTGTGGGACATGGCTTGCTGCCAGCCCCCAATGATCGCGCCTAAGGAATACCCGACATGCGAGTTGTAATAATATGAGTAAGCGGCTTGTGAGTTGATAGCCATCAATTGATTTTTGAGAACTTGGTTCTCTGTAGTGATGCTCTCCATTTGACCTTGTTGGCTATCATGTTTCCGGGTAAGCTCTTCTACCAATTACGTTAGATTAGCGATCTGGGTATTTGCTTCTGACATAGAGGCTTCTGGGTGATTCATAGGGCTTCCATGTGAAAGTTCCTCATGCTGTTCACGTTCTTCTGCCATGGTTGCTTTATAAATTTCTGGTGTTAGATGGCCAAGAGCCCTACGGTGGGTGCCAAACTGTAGATGCTGTTTATCTACGGTCAAATTTTAATCGGAGTTAGTTAGAATGAATAAAACAGATAATAGATTGGGCCCTTAGAAATCGTTAATGAAATTTATAAAGTAATACGGTGTGAAAATAATAAAGCAAGTAAGATAAGAACAGAATCAACAACACCAAGATTTAAAGAGGTTTGCCAAACATGTGTTATGTCCTCTGAGAGTGTGGTCTTTTACTGTATTTGAATGTTCTTGAATACAATAAGTTGTCTATTTCTTTGTAAATTTTGACAGCATAAGGGTAAGTGAAATCAGACAAAAAGCAGGTCATTGTCTGAGAGGGGTCTCCTCCTATTTATAGAGGAAGATCAGTGAGTATGTGTCCGTAATTCCAGGAGAGCAGTTATCGCTTAAATGTCTTTGGAGACACATGTCATGATATGGACTTAGCAGTTATTGGGATGTCTTATAGACAGTGGGTTTAGCAGTTATAGATATGATGTCATTGTCTGTTTTTATAAAAGGTCTGACATGTCATTATCCACAACGGACTTGACGGTTATAGAAAATATACCATGCATTCTTTGTCAAGAACGAGTGACGAACGATGTCAAAGAAACAAGGCATGGACCTTATAAATGTGTCGTTCATGGCTTGTAACAATTTAGATATATGTCCATAGCTAATCTGAATAGTTCGACGTTCAAATTCGAACGATCATAATCCATAACGGAGAGGGGAAGGATTATAAACTAGGTCCGGCCCAATAGTACGAACGAGAGTCGCTCGTGACTGAGCAGAATAATATCGTAAGTTGGGTCCGGCCCAAAATATGTTAAGATATTGTAGATTTAATCTGAAAGTTCATCATTCGTTCAATAGATGTCCAAAAGCTAACGGTGTAATGGGAAGACGAGGTCTAATCCTAACACTCGACTTTTTATTTGCATGCCGATGACTCAGGTGGCGCTTCAGGTTTGACTCATCCGAATGATAGGAGCAGTAACGACAATATTGCTCTAGCAGGGGGTCGGGGTCGGGGTCGGTGTGGGGATGGCGGCGTTGGTGGTGACGATGCTGGTGACGGTGCCCGTGTTGATGGAATTGGTGGTGGAGGTGCCAAGTGGGGCGGGGTGGGGGCCGGGGCGGCCAATACGAGACTCTCAAAGGCATCATCCTAACGACCAGAATCGATAGTTTGGGTAACAAGAAAGCCGGGTGTGCTCCCCCGACTGATGGAAGAGGGGTCATTGAAATCCCATCACACCGCAGTGTGGTGGTGGTTGCGATGGAGGGTCGGGTGGCAGTGGCGGTGGGGGTGCCGGTGTTGATGGTGAAGGCGTCAGTTTATTATTGTCGAGGCAAGGCATGGGTGGGGACGGGGACGGGGACGGCGTAAATGGCAGCTTTGGTCCTCCCCCGGCCGGTGGAAGGGGTGGCCATCATAAACCCAGCACACTAGTACCGTGTGGAGGTTGTGGCGGGGGAGACGGTGGCGGCAATTCTTTGATTTCTTGGTCACCGTTGGACCTCTCTCTGTAATTCTGAAAATGATCACCGCCGTATAGTGGTGGTTGCGGATGAGGGCCGGGTGACAGTGGCGGTGAGGGGGTCGGTGCCCGTGCCGAAGTTGATGGTGGAGGTGTCAGTTTGTTATTGTTGAGGTAAGGCATGGGCGGGATCGGGGATGGGGACGGGGACGGGGACGTCGCAACCGGCAGCTTCGGTCCTCCCCCGGCCGGTGGAAGGGGTGGCCACCACAAACCCAGCACACCAGTACCGTGTGGAGGTTGTGGCGGGGGAGACGGTGGCGGCAATTCTTTGATTTCTTGGTCACCGTTGGACCTCTCTCCGTAATTCTGAAAATGATCACCGCCGTGTGGTGGTAGTTGCGGTTGAGGACCGGGTGACAGTGGCGGTGGGGGGGTCGGTGCCCGTGCCGAAGTTGATGGTGGAAGCGTCAGTTTGTTGTTGTCGAGGTGAGGCATGGGCGGGGTCGGGGATGGGGACGGGGACGTCGCAACCGGCAGCTTTGGTCCTCCCCCAGCCGGTGGAAGGGGTGGCCACCATAAACCTAGCATACCAGTACCGTGTGGAGGTTATGGTGGGGGAGACGGTGGCTGCAATTCTTTGATTTCTTGGTCACCGTCGGACCTCTCTCCGTAATTCTGAAAATGATCATCCATGGCACTCTGATCTCTCTCTCTCTCTTTCTATAACGTTAAGCGGTAGGCTGAGAAAATTAGTGATCTTCAATTCAAAGCTTCATGTGTGAAATATACACACGTACAAATTTATAAGCACACGCTATGCACGTGCGGTGTAGTTTTTTTTTTTTTAATGGTAAAAAGGATCTTTAAGTAAGGATGTATTTGAGGGGAAAAAAAGCATTTTGATTGAAAAAGTTATAAACAAAAAGTCCTTCATTAACTTAGAGTTAAAATAGCAAAATTAAAAGAACATAAAGATTATTTGTATTTGAAAAAAAATCATAAATTGTCACAAATAGCTTTGCCCTCTTCGTTGGGTTTTTAGAAAACTTAAATAATAAAAATAAAGAGTTGGCTCTAAAAAGATAAAACTAACGTTAAATCTATGATATTTTAAATTGTTAGGATATGGTTTGGTGAAACATGTAATATCCCAAAATCTACGTAGGGCCGATTACGTAAACGTGGGCCATTACTTTACTTACTTAACTTACTTCTTAGTTTCTAATACTTGAACTATCAGAAAATTTCAGAATAAAAAAAAAATTTGTAACTTAATTAAACTTATCCATATGGGTAAACTTTACCATGCATGCCTATTACTTATTAAACTGATTAAAAGGTCACACATAAGCCTTTTAAACCGGGGTTTTGAAACATCTAAGACTTAACATGGTACATATTACTTAATCATACATCATACATGTACTAGTTCATAATTTAAAGAGTTTGTGGAAAATCTGTGTAGTAATATCCCACATTGCCTTTCACTTGCTGCATCGTCTCCATGGCCCACCAAGTAAAGCTGCAAGCATCTTACCTACAGTATGAAATATACTGATGAGCTTTCACCCAACAAGTACAAACATATTCTCACAAAAACATAATAAACATCATATAACTTATGCATGATCTAATTATGATCGATTATGAATGTCTTATGCTCCATTATAAACTTATTATCTTGCATAACATATGGGCCCCTTGTGTACGTACCGATTGCACGCATTCCACAGAAAGTTAAGGTTTGCAAGGCCCCTAACAATTCTGGGAATCATGAAACATAACCCTTCTGCAGCAACAGAAGGTTTGAGAATTTTTTTTGAACATACATGATCCTTTACGCATCAACGGAAAGTTAATGCTGATTATACCCTCACGCATCAACGGGAGGTTGATAATCATATATATAACCCTTCACGCATTAACGGAATGTCTAAAAATTTTCTTGAATATACATGATCCTTTACGCATCAACGGAAGGTTGATGTTGATTATACCCTCACGCATCAATGGGAAGTTGATAATCATATACATAACCCTTCACGCATCATCGGAAGGTCTAAAAATTTTCTTGAATGTACATGATCCTTTACGCATCAACGGAAGGTTGATGTTGATTATACCCTTACGCATTAACGGGAAGTTGATAATCATATACATAACCCTTCACGCATCATCAGAAGGTCTAAAAATTTTCTTGAATGTACATGATCCTTTACGCATCAACGGAAGGTTGATGTTGATTATACCTTCACGCATCAACGGGAGGTTGATAATCATATACATAACCCTTCACGCATCAACGGAAGATCTAAATATTTTCTTGAATATACATGATCCTTTACGCATCAACGGAAGGTTGATGTGGATTATACCCTCACGCATCAACGGGAGGTTGATAATCATATACATAACCCTTCACATATCATCATAAAGTCTAAAAATTTTCTTCAATATACATGATCCTTTACGCATCAACGGAAGGTTGATGTTGATTATACCCTCACGCATCAACGGAGGCTGATAATCATATATATAACCCTTCACGCATCAACGGAAGGTCTGAATATCTTGAACTTGAAACATGTATAATCCTTCACGATCTGGCGGGAGGTTGGTACGACACCTTACTTGTCTTATCTTATAACTTAAAATATGTTCTTACCATATGGTTTAATATTAGTAAACACGCTTCATGATGTCACTATAATGTAATATATAACATAACATAATATTAACCACAACACATGGCATATGTTAAAACATGTCATATCATATAAACCATAGCATACATGAAAACATGTCATACTTGAAAATAGTATTTACTATTTTCCATATTATAGGTGAGGTTTGTACTTACCTCTTATGCACGTCCTGAGTTTGTTGCTCCTACTGATCGAAATAACAGGTTAACTTCTTCTAGCTCTTGGAGATGAATCACAAGCTTGGGTTCCGAAATTTTTTTCTAGCTTTCCTTCACTAGAAATCCGGCCACTCTAGCTTGGTTTTTCTCTATTAGGGGTTCAATTTTCTTAAGGGGAAAGAGAGTGTGAGGTGAAAATTGCGTATAATTTTGGTAAGGTCACACAAAAATGCTTTAAAATCCACCCCCCCCATTACCTATTTATAGGTGTAAATTATTTTCTTTCTTGATTTATTTTTATTCTCTAAATTACACATCCAGCCTTGAAGCAAAAATAATTGCTCATTGGTCCTCAAGAGGTGGCCGGCCATGAGGTTGTCTTGGAGGCCAAATTATTTGCTTACATCATGCTTACATCATCTTACTTACATCATCATGCTTATTTTTTTAAAAATTACACTTTGGCCCCTACGGATAAAATATTTGTAATTTAGTCCCTGAAGGTGGCCGACTATGGTGGAGCCACTTGGCTTCCAATTCTTGCATAATTACCCACTTGATTCTAAAAATCCATTAATATACTCATGCAGTCTATTTCCTTACTAACTTAAATAATATTAATACAGTTTTTTTTACCAAAAATAGTATTGTCATACTGGACTACAGTTCAGAATTCATCTGCATAAAATTGGACTGCGTATCGGATTTTCTTAGGACTTGAAACTATTTAGTCCTTATTGTCCTAAATAATGTGCTTGATTTTTCTACAGCAATCTCATACCTTATTCTTACTTCTTCATCCGTAATGACAGTTAACTGCAGTATAATTTTAATACTACTTACTATACTACAGTACCGTCGTACTCTAATCATAAGTTATTTTGGTTATACTTATGCCAGAATAAAACGTAAATCATGATTATGCCTTTTTACCAAAAGGCCTCGTTCTTGACTTAATAAACATATTATTAAGTCTCATAGTTAATTACACGAGAACTCAAGCATATACTGATATTAAATTATGAATTTCATATTGATATTTATAATTTTCATGAAACATCACATAAACACATAATACAGACTTAAATTCCTATATGAAATCACGAGTCCGTTCAAGAATTCGGTTATTACAAAACATAACCGATTTTTAATTTAACGCTTAGCCATTAGATTATCAAAAGAATGTCATTGGACACTACTCGTGCAAACTCTTAAAGAGTCTCTATCATGAACTTTATATTTTTACACATCTAGATACTTATCTTATTTTCGAAATAAAAATATTTTCACATTTAAAATAAAAAAATTTCCTTTTTTAAAATGGACATATAATACAAATGAAGCAAAATTAGATAGCTAAATTCTAGTTGATAAGGTAAGGATGTTGATTAGTTTTTCTTTTTCTTTTTCTCAATTTATTTTGGGTGAGAAGATGGTGTTTTTTATTTTATTTGTTTTGCGAATGTTGAGAAGAAGATTTATATTTATATATTTTTTTTTTGATTTAGGATATGGGATCTAGAAGTAAATAGTTTTTATTTCTTTGAAAGAAATTTAGAAGAAAAAAAATCGACCATGAAATTAAAAAAACAAAAACCTCGTTGATAGGATAAATAGTGCCGTTGGCAAAAATAATACGTTTACGTTTGGTATTTAGCTTGAGTTTGAACTCAACAGTACTTTACGACTAGTTTTTTATCTTTTTATAAATTAATAAAAAAATTAATAAAAATTAGTTTTTGAAAAGCCAGTCAACTTTAACTTAAAATTTTCATTATATTTCAAACTTAACTCGAACACCAAACATATTCTAAATAGAAAAAATTAAAATTTTTTATTTGAAAAGAAAGAAAACATTATTAAAGTAATAATAAATAGGGAGAGACGGTGGTAGAGTCTCTCCCAAATGAACCTATCGATAGAGTTCTTTTTTTAACCGTTAGATTTAATCGAACGGTTGACATATCATAGGTATACCATTGTTATCATAGATCTTACCTCATATAAATTTTCTCACCCCAAGTCTTCTCCGTCGCCCGTGACATTTCTGCCGCCGGCAACCGACGCCGGTGACTCACCCCGACGTCGGCGACCCACCTCCGGCACTTATTCCGGCCGCCGGCGACCCCCTTGCTCTCTCTTCCCCTTTCTCTCTCTTCTCTTCTCTCTCTTCCCCTCTCTCTGATGAACATGCATGAATGTTGTCTTATAGTTTTTGAAAAACAAAGTTAAACTGATGAGGGGCACAAAGTGGTAAAACAAGACATTTTAGTGACATAAAAAATTTGAAACTCTTAAATTTATTAAAAATGGTGGGATATGTCTACCGACATGTTAAAAAAGGAAGTAGTGAGAGTAAATTTTTTTTTTTTCCCTCTAATTTACAAATTTGCATAATATGTTAGCTTTTTATTAAAACTATGGTTTATTTTTTCCTTTGTCGATTGGGTACTTCTACCGAACCATCTATTGGACTTAATATTAGAGAAATTAGACTCGGTCTAAAGATTATATGCAGTTTGGCGCTGTTGGCGTTTCATGGCATTCTGCAATGAAGTTTAATCAAGTTAAACACATTGGGTGTATATGATGTTATGCATGAGAAGTTCTTGGACCTGAAATTATTAATACCACATACAGAGTGTTTCTGTGGTTCTTCAAAAGGATGGTTGATAGCTGTTAATAGGGACTATTCGGTGACACTTTATAAACCTTATTTTATGGCTAAGAATGAGAATAGTGGTGCAAACACAAGTCTTTGCCTTAATCTTCCAAGGTTATTTCCTCGTTCTCCTGAAGATGAAGAGTGTTTTTCATATCCTATTTGGAGTCATCACGTGTTTAAAGCTATAATAACAGCTGATCCATTAGAAGATGCAAATGAATGCATAGTTTTGACTATATTTGGCGAGTACTTGCAGTTAGCTTACACTGGATGTGCCAAAGACACAACATGGACCATGATTGGTGTAGAATATGGTCCATTTGATGACATTTTATGTCGTAAGAATCAAGTTTATGCACCAAGTTATCATGGTTATACTTATATCTTTTGATATTATAGATTCGGGAAATTTAATTCCAAAGTTCGTTGTACCCGGTATATCACCAAGACAAGTTTGGAGACATAACTGTATATCAAAAAGATATATTGTAGAATTATATGGAGAATTTTTTCAGGTTTTTCGGTATATTGATTTTCATAATACCATTCGTCGGACGGTGATGTTTGAGGTATTGAAGTTAGAATTTGACACGGAAAAGTAGATACATATAGACAATCTTGGTGATGTTTCTTTTTTCTTAGGGGACAATTCTTCTATAGCCTTCTTGGCTTCGAATTTTACTGAATGCGAGCCAAATTGTATATACTTCACTCAGGATAAAGATGTTTGTTTTGGATCATTTGTTTCTTCTATTCGTGATTTGGGGATATTCGAACTTGAGAGCAGACATTTCAAATTGTATTTTAATATAGGCTTTACTGCTCTAAAGAAAATATTGAGACAGCCTCCAATTTGGATCGTGCCCACAGTTGACTTGTACTAGGAGATTATTTTTCTTCTTTTTTCATCTTTTTTGGTCTTTTTTTTAATTTCATTCTAAGGTTTATGAAGTTAATGTAGACGTGATACATTATATTTGATATTGAAATTCAGCCCAACAGTTATATATGATTTTCATTTTATTTTGTGCAACAAGTGGTAGAATCTGTCTTGGAAAGCAATTGTTTGTCAAGTTTAAGAATCTCTCATCTGTTCTCGATAAAAAAAAAATAATAATAAAATAAATAAAATAAAATAAAATGAAGACGATTTGAGATAATAATATCCTGGAAAATAATATTGGATCCGTTGATGGTTAACATCCCATTCTTAAAAGGTGTCATATTTAAAACAATATATTTTTAGTTGTTTCCATATATATAAGTAGTGGGTGCATACTTGTTGTTATTTTTTTAATTGCCAATTTTGAGGGAGGAATAGGCGTGTGACGACATTAGAAGATGCGATGCCAAAAATTACCGAATCTTCAAATGCAAAAGCATTAGAGGAAGGCACCGAATTAATAATACCTAATTAATAATTACTGCTTTATTTTTCCTGTTTTAATTAGGGATTTATATCTAAATAGCCATTTCTAAGAATGACTGAGATCTTTAACTATTAATTAAAAGGCTCGATATGTGGTTTGAATAGAAGTAAATAAATATATTTGAAATTTTTGAAATTGGATTTGAAGGTATTTTAGGAATTATCTAATTAATTATTTGATTTAGATTTTGAATATATTTGAATTCTAAAATCTGGTTTAGATTTAAATTTAAATTGTAAAATAAACATGAGTAGATTCTGTAATAAGCATATAAATGTGAAGCCTCATTCATTGTAATCCTATTCTCTTGTCCCTAGCTCATGGGCAATGACATATCTATGTTAAAAATATATGCATTTATATAGTATTAGAGCTTAAGATTTTATACCTCAATACCCAAGACAGTTCTACACTTCCCACCATTTTTTTTTTATCCACGTACCTTCCCTACCCCCAAAAACACATTCCCCTTCACCACTCCTTCTTCACATAATCCTACATCCCCTTCGACCTTCCTCACGAAAGCTCACCCTGCCCACGAACATAATCCTCCCAACCTCATCTATCACTCATATATATATATATATATATACACACACAAACAAAACAAAAAGCAAAAAACAAATCATCTTCCATTTTATTTTCATCTTCCATAATTCTTTGATCCTTTACACCATTGTGCCATCTTCTAATGATTGTCATCTCTATGTCGTTGCGTCTTATTTTGACGATTGTCGTTCCAACTCCTATGCATCTTTTCTCCTTGACGATTGTTATCCCCGTGTTCAAGCACTCTCTGCCTTCTCCTTCATCTTCTGATGATTGATATCTCAGCCCCTAAGCACCCTCTCATCCCCTACACCCAAGTTCCCATTTTCTTCTCTCTCCTCTTCTGAGGATTGCTGTCTTTATGCCCAAGCGCCCTCTCTTCCACTCTCAACGCTTGTGCTCTTGCGCCTCACATATTCTTTTTTTTTTTTTTTTTCAGAAGTTTGAAAAAGAAATTATTTATTCAAGTTTCTTTTTTATATTATAGTTTAAGCTTGGACATCTTATTAGAGCTCCATCTTGTGCGGACATATAGGAGGAAATAAATAGTTATAATTGCTGATTATTTAGATTATATTCAAATCTATTTCAGAAATTATCAAAGTTATTTAGTTTAGATTTTGAATTTATTTAAATTCTAGAGTTAGGTTTAGATTTAAATTTTAGTTGTAAAATAGACGTGAATGGATTCTGTAATGTATATATCAATATGAATTAGAAATAAAAATTAAGCTAAAAAAATATAATTTAATTAAAATTAAATTAAATAACAAACCGTCCCTAAAAATCATAGGGTGTTTGATTTGATAAAATTAAATGCTATTATAACGGTGGTGGTGGTAAAGAAAACAAAAAAGAAAAGGGCGCATAGGGCCTAGTCGTCAGAAAGAAAAGAAGGAAAACCCAACCCAATTGAATTGAAGGGAAACACTGGTTTGGTTGGCTTGTAAAACCCCCAAACCCCAATAGAATTTGAAGGAAGGAAGGAAGGAAGGAAAAGGGTGTTTGGTGTTTGGTTGCATTTTGGAATTTGAGAGATTGAGAGCGGAGATGGCGTCAGTGTGCGGCCGAGTAGCGAACAGAGGAATCATCAAATCCGCCGTCCGAACCTTAAATGGAAATGGAAATGGAATTGGATTCAGCCTCCTTCACCGCAACGCCAAACCTCCCTCGCCTATTCCCTACTCCTCCTCGTCTTCTTCTTCTTCTTCTTCTTTTTCTGCTGCTGCTGCTCCTCGTCCTCTTCGCAGTCGACGCTTCTCTCTCTCCAGGTATCGGCTCTCTCTCTCGCGCTCTCTCTATATGTGTGTGTATATATATTTATATTTATTTTCAATCTATATATGTATATGTATATATGGGCAAGCTATTTGCCAAAAAAGTATAATAGATTATGATCGATGGGGGAATATTGAGCAGGTGTCCAATAGAATTGGGAAGCGTGGAGTCGCTGATGCCTCTTCACAGCGCGGTGGCCGCTGCCAGAATGACGGCGTGTCTCAGCACCTCTTCCCTCACCTGCCGCTCTCTCTCTCAGGGTACTCTCTCTCTCTCCTGCTCCCCCCACCCTCTAAATCTAAATCATTAATCTTTTATCTTAAATTTAAACCCAAATGCAAATCCAAATCCAAATCCTTCTTTGCAATTATCGCTTTTGCTTATCAAAATCCTTTCTTTTATCAATGTAACTTCTCCATTCGTACTCCTTAATCAAACATTAGTCTCTCTCTCTCTCTTTATGTTTTTATTTTTAATTTATCTAGTATCTACAATCAAGTTTTAGGTTTCACTGGATTTTAACATCAAATTCCTCCCATTGTGTTTCCGAGTTCGAATTTTGAAACAGAAAAAAAAAAAAAAAAATCCTTTCTTCATAATTTGTGCTCGTTCCAACTAATTAAACACATTTAGTAAAAGTAATTCCAACGCTACAGCAAGTCTTGAGTAAACACAGCTTGTCGCCACCCTCTACTGTCCACACGCACGTACTAAAGTCTAAATCTAATTGAGGCCAGTACTTGTAAAAGGGCGGATGGATCTATTAAGGAAGTGAAACAGACACACACTCTTTTAAGTCTAAAATTTCAAACGGGGAGAACCGAGGGGGTAGAAATGTGGTTATTGGGTTCCTCTGTAATCTGACAGACTGCATTAATTTGTTGGTGCAGGCACATAATGTCAGTCAAATATCCTTTAAAGAATAAAAATTCCAAAATTTACAAGACCCGCCCCCTTATCAAGTATGAAACCACGTGTTTTCCTTCCCCCCTACAAACCTTAGGACAACTAATGTTATTTTGGAGACTTATTTCTTACAGAAACCAAAATCTTAGTTTTAAATTTGTGTTTCATTTTCGTGTACCACGACTTTTGATAGTTCAAAAGAAACTTCGTATACATGCATTACAGATGCAAGATTTCTTGCGATTCATTTTTTGTCTGCCTCGCCTGTTTGTTTTTAAATTTTTCTTTGTTTTGTTTTTTCCCCTGCTTTTTCACTTCATTTTACTAGAATGTTTTGAACGGTGGTGCTTTTCTCCCATGCTATAAAGCTTCACCTTTCTTCACTCTTCAAGTTCTCTTTTCTATTCTGTTACCGTAGTGTATCCAGTTTGTTACTCACCCCCATGTTGCGTTAAACATTTGTCCCCATAAACTTCTCTAAGTTTCGGTAAGACGTTTACTAGGATTTCCAACAAATAAGTGTAGGAAGGTGTCATGGTAGAAATGATCTTATTACTAATGTTAGGAGAGTTTCAAAACTAACAATATACATCAAGCACGTAACAGTATGGTCATAGCTTTCAATCTTGCAATTTTTTTTTTTCACTCTTTTAGAGCAAGGATTATGCTTCCTTAGCAGAGTGGGTAGAATCTAAAGGACTAAACAAAGAATCCATATTTCTGGTACTAAAATCTTGGCTTGTATTTTTGTACTTAAAGAGTGGTTTTCCGTTTGTTAGTGAATAAGAATAAGCCTGATAACATAGATGCTCCTTTTCCCCAGATGGAATTGATGGTACGTGAGACAATGTGTGCCGTGTCCTATTTGGAGGTGGGCGCTGTCATCTATATATATCCTTCATTTCCTACTTATTAAAACAATGTGGAAAACTAAACTGCTATAGATAAAATCTGTTTCTTGTCTCTTTGTTATTCATGAAGCCTGTCCATCTAGCCGTTTGAACTGTCCAGTGAAACGTTGTGAAGTTCTGGACACTGGGGCTGTTTATGTTCACCACCATATCTTATACAACTTACCATTGGCAAATTGAGAAGATTCATGTTGTCGCCAAATTTATAGTTGCAGGTTCACATGAACTTTGTTTGTTTGTTTGTTTTTTTTTTTTTTTTTTTTTTTTTGACGAGATTAGAGTTCCAACTTCTGAGATCCTTTGCATAATTTTGCATATTTAAAAGGTTTGTGTTAAGTTAACTAGAGTGTTCTGATCCAAATTATTGTGTGTGTGTTGATTCAGAGCTTGGGTTGTCAGTTCCAAGGTAGACTTTGCAAGCAGGCTGTCACCATGAAGAGAGGCTGATTTTGAAACTCTTGAAGAAAGGGGAAGAAAGATACTTGATAGCTTTTTTCTCATTGACATTCCGGCAATTTTATAGAAATGTAGTTTGAAAGATTACAATTCTAATTAGTCCAGCAGAGTAGAGACAAGTTGTGCTTGAATGGCGAAAATAAGGATTATTAAATATATTATAAGTTTGTGCTGTTCAATAATCAATACCACCCCTTTTCGTCCCCCATTTTTATGCATTGTTTTAAAGGGCGGGGGCAAATCACAAATGTTTGTGGAAACTGGAAAACTAGTTCCACTTCCCAGTCTACAGTCTCCAGAGGGGACTGGGGAGGGGCGGGTGGGCTCGCTCGGGCACAGATATATGTCGAACTTAATTTCCAAATTAATTTAATTTTCGATTGAAAGGTTTTAATGTTAAATATTATTAGTTATGCGGAACTCTCCTCCTAAACCTAAGAGCTTGAGAATCACAAAGTTTTTTGTCACATTTTTATTAGGTAGTATTGTATGGAAAATGAGTGTCGAAAGTTGGGAGGCGGTTTTACATGATAATAAACTACTACTACTTCCATTACCATGCCATGACCTGTGACCTTCAACTTGTACCATGCCAAGACCTCTTTAGGACCATTTTCATGAAGTAACACACACACACACACACACACACCAAACAAAGAGGATAATGTTTTTTAGTCTGATTTCTACTCCCCAAAAAAAAAATGGAAAAAGAAAAAGAGAGAGAGTTTCTCATACTGCGAGTGACCAAAAAGATTATTGGACTTGATAGTGGGGGAATTAGAATCGTCAAAAGATTATTTGCAATTTGGTGGTGTTCGTATTTCATGGCATTCTGTGATAAAGTTTAATTAGATTAAGCACATTAGAAAAACAAGGCGCCATCATCAAATGCCAATACTTTTTAGTCCCTGGTCAACAAGAAAATACATTGAATTAAAACGATGTAATGCATGATAAGTTGTTGGACCTTAAAAATATTACTACCACACATTAAGCGCAAGCGCTTGAGTGGTTTTTCAGAAGGATGGTTAATAACTTTTAAATGCTAATAGAGATTATTCAATGACACTATACAAACCTTATTATATGGCTAAGCATGAGAATAGTAGTGCACATACAATACAAGCCATTGCCTTAAGCTTGGAAGGTCATTCCCCCCACCTCCTGATGATGAAGAGTGTTTTCCGTTCCCTCTTTGGGATCATCATGTAATTAAAGCTATAGCCATAGCTGATCCATTAGAAGATCCAAACAAAATGCACAGTTCTGACGATATTTGACGGAAACTTTTGAGTCATCTTTTATATTAGATATGCCAAAGGCATTTCATGGATCACTATTTGTACAGAATCTCGTCCATTTTGTTGACATTTTATTTTGTAAAAAACGAGTTTACATCCTTAACAGTTTTGGTACTCTTTATATCTTCTGATGTTACATCTACTGATGTATATCTTCTCACCTACGTCGATTTACAAAGATCATCGGCTAGCTAGCTGCTCGTATCTCACTCCCCTCTGTCTTTGTTTTCTCCACCAATATAATACAAATAATTTTCTCATAATTTTACAGGTAGTTCATAAATTTTCTCATAAACTTGCTGTTAGACTACTGAAAAATAAAAATAAATGAAAACAAGTAAATGCGGTAGTTCATAATCTCCTCATAAATCTTGGGAGTATGTTCCTCATGTTTACGGGGCTAATTATGTATTTTGCGCTATAATTGTATATAATATGGGCCAAAAGACAATTAAAGAGCGTGGTTTAATTAATGGCACCAGCAAGGGCGATGGAAATGGCTTTGCAAATTGCAAGCGAGGTCGATTCAGATAAGCCTCTCTTTTTAAGTTGATAATTTGTATGCCACACACACACACACACGCACACACTCACACACACACACACACACACACACACACGTCTGCATAGCTTTGCTTTTTATTAATCATCTATGTTATGACTTACCAATCTTACTAGGCCGCGGCTACCTACGAGGATAGCAATGAAAGAGAATTACTCTCATGCGAACACATGTTTATGCCTAATTATGCCCAACTATACCTTTATATACATACATACATACATACATACATATATATATATACACACACATACATGTTGGGGACGAATTTGTTGAAGTGGAAGGATTTGAACTTTGAAAATTTGATGGAATGTATGTAGAGAAGGAGAAGGTTCCCAGAAGTACTCCCGCAGATATGGATTCGGAGTAGTGGCAGATACATTAAATTCTAACTCCCCAAAATCTGACTTGGGATTTAAATTTTGAAAATCTAGAAGATTTTCTAAAGAACTCGGTCAAACACTAGAATCCGCCCCCTATTTTTGCTAGAAAAGAATGATTTATTTTCAAAAAACGTGCATCCCAAGAGACAAAATATATATATATATTTTTAAAGAGAATTACAGCGATATCCTTTTTGAGTAGACGAGTAACTAAGAAACATTATTTGGATCCTGATTATGGATAAAGGTAGAACATCCAAACATCTTAAGATCTAATAAAGAAAACAATCAATTTTGTGGATAAAAACTGAGAAGACAATTAAGGGAGTTTGATACTGCAAGATACGAGCGGGTGACCTATTGATCAAATAACAAGTAATGAGGACATCATCCCTCAGAAATACTTCAGCACTTGTGAATTGAATAACAACGAACAGTCGACTTCTAAAAGATGACGATTTTTTCACTCGGAAACCCCATTTTGTTGTGGGGTATTAACACAAGAGCTTTGATGAATAAGATCATGAACTGTTAAAAAACTTTCAAGAATCAAATTAAAATATTCCATTTCATTGTTAGTCCGCAAATCCTATCTAATGATATGGAAGGGGATTGTCAAGTGCAATCTTCATCAGTGCGGGATTGATTTAGCTCAGAATATGCACTAAGTTATGATGATATACTTATATATTTTGATATTACAGATTTAGGAAATCCAATTCTAAAGTTCATTGTATCCGGGATATCACTAAGAAAAGTTAGCGGGGATAGCCACATATCAAAGAGACATATTGTAGAATCTTATGGAGAACTTTTTCAGGTTTTCTAGTATTTGGATTTTCATAACAACATTCGTTGATGTCCGAGGTTTTCAAGTTGGAATATGACACGGAAAAGTTGATACGTATAGATAGTCTTGGTGCCGTGTTGGCTTTGAGTTTTTCTGAATGCGAGCCAAATTGTATATGCTTCACTCAGGATAAAAATGCTTATTAAGGATCATTAGTTTCTTCTATTCGTGATTTGGGGATATTCAAACTTGAAAGCAGATGTTTCAAATTGTAGTTGAGGCAGCCTCCAATCTGGGTTGTGCCCATGGTTGATTTATACTAGGAGATTTGTTCTTTCTTTCCTTCTAAGGTTTATGGAGTTAATGTACACTTGGTACATTTTATTTGATTTCGAAATTAAGCTCAACAGTTAGATATGATTTCATTTTATGCAACAAGTTTTAGAATCTGCCTTGCAAAGCAATTGTTTGTCAAGTTTAAGAATCTCTTATCTGTTCTCGATTAAAAAAAGGAAATTAAAAAAAAAAAAAAAAAGAGTACAAAATGACAAAATAAGAAAAAGAAACAAAAAATCGAAATTCTATACGAAACTTAAACAACAAAAACCAAAGTTTCTTAACAAAATCAAGACGATTTGAGATATAATATCCTGAAAAATAATTGGATCCGTTGATGATTAACATACCATTCATAAAAAGTGATATAGAAAAAAGAATATATTTTTAGTTGTTTGCAGATAACTAGTGGTTTTTTAATTTTATTATTTTTAATTGCCAGTTATGAGGGAGGAATAGGCGTGCGACAATACTAAAAGATGCGATGCCAACAATTACTGAATCTTCAAATGCAAAAAGCATTAGAGTAAGGCACCTAATAATTACCGTTTTGTTTTTCCGATTTAAGTTACTAGGTAATATTAGGATACGTTGAAAAGGCCACAATTTTTGTCTTTCACTCTCTCCTTCTTTTTGTTATTACTAGTTTAGCACACATTTCGTGGGTATGAATGATATATTATATAAAATATATAAGCATTTAAAGAGAAAATTAAAAAGAAAAGAATAGAAAAATTACAAAACCACAAAATAAGAAAAAGAAATAAAAAAAAATAAAAATTCTTTACAAGACTTAAACAACAAAAATCAAAGCTTCTTAACAAAATTTAGACAAAAACCATTTTCAACTATATTAATAAAAGATATAAATTATTGAATAGATATATAGAGGATCGTGTATATGTATATATATGTGTTTATGTAATGAGAAATGAAAAAGATAAAATAAATTTACAAAAAGAATAAAAGCATAAAAGAAAATAAATGAGAGAAGAAAAAGAAAGAAAAAGGATGAAAGCAAAAAAGAGAAGTAAAAAAGGGAGGGGGTATTCAAAATAGCATAAGACAATACATTATTTTAAAATTATAGGAGAATTTAAAACATTGTTACTAAATAGCATATTTAAGACATATAAGAAGGTGAAAAACCCAAAATACCCTTGTGTATATCTCTCCTTTCTTTTCTATCTCTTCCCTCTCTCTCTCCCCTCTGCACGTCTATTTTTCTCTCCCTGTTGGTTGGAAATCAATACATAACCAGTGATGGCATTGACGCCGAGATCAAGATGCCAACATGAACCGGAATCCCATTGACATCACGATCTTCAGACTCTAGGTTGTGAAGAATCTTGTCGAGGATATCACGATTTGAGAGAAGATCAGAAGGTCGCAATCTGATGGAGGTTGCGATGGCCAATCATGAAAGATAAATCCTCGTGACAAAAGGAACCGCGATGAAATCCGACGAGATCTCGTCATCGTGGGCCTAACATCTTCGGCAATCCCACGATTCTGTCTTTTCTGTCCCCATGACCGAATCCTCAGACGGCTCCGTGGTCGACACCGGTGGCTGGAATTAGAGAGTTAGAGTTAGAGTTAGGATTAGATTAGGGGTTGAATTTGGGGATGAATTGGGACACCTTTTTAATATTCAAAACTTTGGAGAATTAAAAATAGCAAAAAGTACTCTATATTTGTAGATATTTAGTGTGAACCAATTAGCTTGTAAATCAAAAAGAAAAAAGAAAAAGAAAAATGATATTTACCTATAAATAATTGTATTTACATGATTTATTTATCAATTAATCTCATATTTACTTGATAAAATGTGATATTTACTTATTAGATAGAACAAAGTAAATAAAGATATTTACATATAAATAATGGTATTTACATGATAACAATGGTTTATTTATCAATTAATATCATATTTACTTGATAAATGTGATATTTACTCGTTGGATAAAAACAGTAAATAATGATCTTTACTTGTAAATAATGGTATTTACAAGATTTATTTATCAGTAAATCTGATATTAGCTTGATAAATATGATATTTACTCATTAGATAGAAAACTATAAAAAATGATATTTACCTATAAATAATGATATTTTCCTGAATAATTATATTTATCTGAGTTATTTTATTAATAAATCTAATATAAATATAATATTTACCTGTTATAATGGTATTTACCAGTATTAAACGAGGTAAGTCTCATTATTTACTTGGATTTAAGTAGTTTACATGTATTAGATTTATTAGTAAATTTCTAGATTTATTAATAAATATTTGGATTTATTATATTTAAATTTTACACAGTAAGATATGTATTAGTATTTATTAGTAAATATCAATATTTACTAATATCGAAATATCTAGATTTACTAATAAATACTTGGATTTATTGTATTTAAATTTTACACAGTTATTATGTTCTAGTATTTATTAGTAAATATTAGTATTTACTAATATTTTTTTTTTAATTTGTTTCGATTTCTATAAGTACATTCCATACCCCTTTTTTTTTTTTTTTTACCAACTGACGCCATAATTCTTTGATATTTACAAAAACTCCATGGAATTAGTTAATAAAATAAATTAGCCCCATATCAATCAACCCCTAACCGCCGCCCACTGCTACTTGCCGCCCACCGCCATTGACGACCATGCGAAGGAGGCAATATCGCGACTACTAGGTCACCGTCACAGCTCCCATTCTGCTAGAGATTGAAGAAGAGAATCAATGCTATCGCAGCCCCTTTTCCACTGGAGATCGAAGAAAAAAACCAACAAAAACCACAACAATGGAGACCTGCAAAAATGAAAAACCAACAAAACCTAGAGAATCGCACGCAAGAGAGAGGGAGAGAATCCAAATTTTCCATCCGACGATTCTCACGATTCCTTTCATCGCGATTTCACGGCCAGTGATCTCGCGGGTGAGGGGGGATTTTGTTGCTTGTCACTCGGGGAACTCCAGTGATTGCAATGCTGTTGACAATTTCACGTGTCTTCTCCGATCAACGAGAAGAGAAAACGAGAGAGAGGAGAGAAGATGGATAGAGGGCATTGAGAAAAAGAGAAAGGGGAGAAAGAAGAGAGAGACACATTAGATTGTATAAGAAAATAAACATGAGGGATAAAATAAGAATTTAACCTCTTCAAAAATATAAATATGTTATAATTTAACAAGAATAACAAAATAGGCTATATATTTAAAATAGGTATAAAAAAATATGCCATCTAGTATGATTTCAAAAAAAAAAAAAAAAAAAAAAGATTGACACATGATAGAATGAGAGAGGACATTATTGATTTTTTTTTATATAAGATTAAAATTAGAAATAAAAAGAAACGGATATATATTTTTTTTTATTAGTTTCTACTGAATTATTTGGAAATATGATTACAGGAGTTTTAATTTTGAGATTTGTTGTGTTTTCAACTGATTTTTTTTTATTTTTTATTTTTAGAATAACGATTTAGAAAATATATTCCTAAAAATTTAGAAAATTCATATAATTTTCCTTTTTCTGAAAATGTATTAAAATAGCATTCAATTCCTCAACTTTTACGAGGAACTAAGCGAAGGATCAACTCGAATCACATAACTAAACAATCAGTATTTATAATGTTAAAGAGTCCTACATCTCTAGTCCGAGCACAACACTGGATACGAGATTGAAGCAAATTATTGTATTTTTATTCAATTGATTTTTGTATTGTTATTATTTTTCAGATCTTTTGTAATTAATTCATATGACATATATTTTATTCTTAAATACTATCATGTTTTATAAATACAATCTAATAATAATACCAAGTCAGACTCCAAAAAACTTAAAAAGTTCAAATCCCATCTCACGTTTTAAAAAAATTAAATAAACTAATAAATAACGTTTTAATTAATATGATATAATGTCATATATTATATTAGGGGAAAAAAAGTAAGGGCCGCGTAAAGATGGTTAGATTTTATGCAGTAAACTGCCAGTCAAAGCAACCGTGCCTTGGACATTGTCACAGGGTCAACTTTCAGGTTTGAGGGTCTTACAAATATCTACCTCGCACCCTTGGAAGACCTAAAGCCCCAAACCTAATACTCACCATTAAAGTCCAAATTCTACGCCGTTGTTTCGCTCGTCTACACCTCTCCCAACAAAAACACCTCTCCCAACAAAGTGTCCCCGTCGAAGAGTCCCACAGTGGTGGCAAAATCCACTTGTAAAATAATCCGATGAGGTTTCAACGTCGATGAATCGATAGAACGCCATTGTGCTCAAGATTTAGCTCCGGAGGAGACGAACCATTTTCGTGGACAAGAACGAAGGAGAAGTCTACGTCTCTTAAGGACCTTTAAACAAAAGTCCTGCCCTATTAATAATATAAATAACAACAACAGCTTTGGTCATGTTCATAGGTTTGCCACGGCTTCAATTCAAGGTAGCACATTATAAGGCTATATTTGTTTTTCTCGTTCGCGTTAAGCAGTGTGTTTAGAGGGGTGTTCGTGTTAAGCAGTGTTTAGAGGGGTGTTTAGGTCGAACAGACAAGAGTTAATTATACTGATGATGTTCGAATTTGGGGACAATAAAAAGTAAATAGCAAATTTACACAAGCAAAATATTCAATTAAACAAAAAATAAATCAAGTACAATACTAACTCATCTGGTCTGAAACAAGTCCAAATCTTTGATCACAGTGCTAATTAGTTTTCACTATTATTGAGAAATCATCTTTGAATCTGTACCTACACTTTAGACATCGACTTGATTTCTTGTTTACGTGCATATAGCAGGTAACGGTGGCGGTTTTGATGACGGAGGCATCAAACTAATATTGTTAGGGGCGGGGCCAGAGGTGGCCAAGAGAGGACTCTCAAAGACGACATCTTAATCAGGGAAACTAGCAACTTCAGAACCATGAACACCGGGTGTCCTTGGAAGAAGAGATTGGAAGGAGAGAAAATTAGATAATGAGCAATATGAGAATTTACCACGGCCTTCACATCACACAGATTTTTTCTACTACTACATTGACCAATATACCCACATTACACAAACATACAGCAACTCACACCCTTCTACACTAAAAAAATATGAAAATCAAGAGAGAAATTTAACTAGAATCAAAAAATAAAATGGTTGAAGTGTTTTTGACTTAGACAATTAAAAATTGTTTTTGGATTCCTTGTATAACCTTCAAAATCTCTTTAACTCTTGCTTCCTTTACGATCTGGGACTAAGCTCTCTATTTATTAAGCCAAAATCCTAAAAGCCACCACAAACCCTGCACACCAATACCGTGTGGGGTTGTAGCGGAGAGACGAAGAGGGAGACGGTGGCGGCAAATCTTGGTTTTCTTGTTCAACGTCGCCGTCATTCTGAACCTCGTCGGATCTCTCTCTGTCATTCCCCAGATGATCGTCGATGGCAGAGGATGTTCTCATTTCAAGTTGATTGGGCGTGCATGTGTGAGGTTTATATAAATAGGCTTGGATAAGGTTATACAGACAAGATTTTGTATCTTGACAACTTGTTTGATTGAGTGCTTTATTACTAATATATATATATATATATATATAGCGTTAATGGATTTTTAACCTTTTTTCCTTTTGTTTTTGTTTTTTTGTTTTTTTTGTTTTTGTAAGTTTTTGTAAGTTTTTGGGAAACATATTCCACTTGAGAATTTAATCCTCATATAAAATCTAGTCATAGATTAAACTCTTCTTATAGAAAGACTTTCGAACTTGTATTAATACTTCAATAAAAATTTTATCCAACATTAAACTCTTAGAAAAATTAATTGGGGTTTGGAATTGAAATATCGTAACTCACAAGCAAAATTGATCAAATTAAGGACCTTTGTGTTGGAAAATAATAAAGCATAAATAATGAACAAGTATAATATAAGGAAAAAAATATCACAACTGAAATACAACCTTAATTAGAATGAATCAATACAAAGATGAAGAACGTCGAGGTACATGAATCACGTTTTTCTTAAAGTAGATTTGGCCGCTCTGATAAGTGCACTAGGTATCAATGAACGTCTATCTCCCAAGATATAATGATGAGCAATGGTAGTCTAATACGATCGAGAATCACTTCCAGTGAACTTAAAACCAAAGTCTTTCATCTCTCACTAAAACTACAAAAAATCGATTACAAGAGAAAAACAACAAGAAAATGAGAGAGAAAAGAACTTGTGATGTGTATTATGTGTGTGTTCATCATGCTTGTGGAGCCTCCTTTTATAGGCTTCAAGAGGAGATGTTACAAAATCAAAATCAATAGGTTTTAATTCGGATGAATGAGAGATAATGCAATCTATTCATATTCAGATTAATCCTTTGATTACTTCTAGATTAATCATGCAGTAATATTCATATTAAACTGCACACTAAAACCTTGGAATATTAATTGATATTCTGAATTTATTAATTCGGATTTATGTTGAAAAGAGTAAAAAAAAAAAAAAAACTTGCAAAATGAAGCTTATGCGAGGGCAAGCTCAATGGACCGATTCGTGTTACCCACGTCATGCGGGCATATAAATTGAGCCCCTAATCTACCAGGGTGGCGATCTGGACCCCCTATATGTGAGAGAGCCTCTTGGGTATATCACCTTACCCAAATCCACAAGTGCAAATTTATATAAAGCTCATCAAGTCTTTATGTCTAAATAACGTGAGACATTACATTGATAAATAATTTTTCAACAAAATTTTATTACATTGGGCACATTTTGAGCATCAATTTCTCATTTATCTGAATACTATTTTGAGCGTGTAAATCCACCAAGACCCAATACTTTTACTAAATAGGTCTCACTCAAATGTGAACCTCAAAATGGTTTAAAATCATTTTTTCCAACACTTTGTTTATCAGGTGAATCAAGATCGAGCACAATCTAATACCGAGGCCACAACTACAACTCTTTTTTAATCATGCGATGTGAACTGCCTTCCAAGCACTAGTTTTTTTTTTTTTTCGTACAACTTCGAAGGCTTAGTTTAATTAACACTCTTAAGAGTTCTTTGGCAGGTGATTAAAATTGAGAAAGTGACGGTCAATATATTAAGAATATGATGGTTCTTTTCTTGTCCTACCCCTACTCCAAAGGTGTTGCTGCCTGCTCTCTCTCTCTCTCTCTCTCTCTCCTCTCTCTCTCTCTCTCTCTCTCTCTCTCTCTTAATGTTGAATTAATTCAACGACTACAACAACACTTTCTATTTAAAATGTGAAATAAAAAGTTATATGGTAAAAACTCCCCTATTATCTACTTTGTTATCCCATGTCATACATTTGGTTATTCGGATTTCGGAGAGAGGAGCTTTAAGTTTACTACACACAAGCACAACAACGTGTATTAACCAAAACAAGAAGCAAACATATATTAACTTTTTTTTGTTTTTGTTTTTGTTTTTGTTTTTGCTTGATAAATTACTTTATTAGCTATAGTAGTACACATTCATGTACAACGACTAAATGTAATGCTGAATCATGAATTTTTGTGACCAGATGATGCTTTCGAAAAAAAAATTAGTATTTAATTTGTTAATGTTTAATGAGACTTTGTGACCCAAAATATGGGAGCGATTTTTTTTATGATTTAGTAATGAGCACGTGCTCTGTACGAACCACTCACTGTTATAAATTAAAAAAAAAAAGGTAAATCAAATAGAAAATTAGCTATTAAGTACTTAAAAAAAAAAAAAAACAATAGTTGGGAAGATGATGGGATAAAATATTTAGATAAGAATATGTTTGAGAAAAAATCATTTTAATAGGAAGGAAAACAATACGAAAGAGGAAAGAGATTGAAGAAAGTTAAAAAACGAAACAAAAAAAATTAACAATAAATAAAGGAGGGTGGAGGAAAGGAAGAAATCTCGTCTTTAATATAAGTTATTTATAAGTATTTGTAACTAATATAGATTATTGAAAATGAACCGTATTGAAGTAGGAATGGGAAAAAAAGTGAGGAAAAAAGATGAACACGAGAGTTATAAGTGGAAAAATCTCCAAACAAATTGGAGAAAAAAACCACGGGCAGACTGTAGAAGAATTTCACCACGGCAAAAGGATTACAACAATTTCTCTCTAAAACTAAGGAGAGCACAATGACAATAACCGCTCTCTCATAACAAATTGGAGAAAAAGACACTCTTCTGTTCTCTAACAAACAAAGGAAAGACTCCTTGTATTTACGATAAACCTCTCTCTTACCCTCTCTTCCTCCTCCTCCTCTTTGTCTTCTTTGCTTACCAAAAATGCGCTGGTGCTGCAACAACTACCCATATACATACATATATATATATACACACACACACACACACACACATATAGGTTCAAGGTGGCGGTGCTTTTGTCGCAGTAAATAACAAAATTTACAGCCTTTATATTGGCTGTATATTAGCTGTAATACAGCCACCGCTTATAAAAGCTGTAATACTTTTTCAAAACTTTAACCATGAAGCAAATGTGTTATGAAAGCTGCTGCTTATTGGGCTTAACCCAAATCCACAAAAGTGGCTTTCCTGCCACTATAACATTATACAGTTTAAAGTAATCAAGTTTTTAACTCCTTCAATTTACCCCCACAAAAAAAATTAAATAAATAATAAAGATTCCTTTCTCTTATTACAGATGATTAACTCCTCCTAGCTATTACTCCTTCAAAGTAGCCAACATGACGTTGCTGACGGAAAAACAAAAAAAAAAAAATTAAAAAAAAATTAAAAAATTAAGACGAAGGCATGAAAAACAAAATTTGTGTTTCGTTCGTAGTAGTACATGAAATTTTTATATTAGAATTGATTAATTTTTTAAAAATTAATTATAAATTTATTAATTTTTTTATAAAAAGATAGAAATTAAGATTAAAAATATATAATTTAATTGAAATTTAAGTCAAACTCCAAACAAAAACAAAAACAAAAGAAGAAAATGAAATAAAGGAATGCGAATATGTAACCGAAAGCAAAAGACTGCTCTACCAAAAAAGAAAAGAAGTTAAAAGAGTTGTAAATATTAATAGCCCTCAATAAAAGTCCAAAGGACAAAAAAAAAAAAAGAAGAAGAAGCAATCGTTACTAATGATTTTATGTTAAAACAATTAGATAAAATGATAAAACACAACAAACCCATTTTTAACAAGAGCAAAAAAAAAAAAAAAAAAAAAAAAAAAGGGGGGAAAGGAAACTTTTGGACAAGTGTCAGGTGAAGAAGAAGTCTCACATCGAGTCTTTTATATATGTTAATAGATTAGATTAGATTATGTTGTTCAAACAGTACTAGGAGTTTAGTTTGCACTTTCAAATGCGTACGTGCTTTGTTTGTTGAGATTTTAAATTATCGTTTCTAGGCCAAGAGAATTAGTGCGACTATATTATTATTTTATGCCCTGACTCAACCCATCTTATAGTTACAAATCGTTCCTTTTTATCCTCTGATCTTCAACTCAAACACATAATTGATTCACGTATGAAACCGTAGAATATGTCTATATATATATATATATATATACATACTAATTTATAAGCACGTGCATATATGTATGCTTTAAGTATGGATGTATTTGAGGAAAAAAATCATTTTGATAGTAAAAAATTATAAATAAAAAAGTCATCCATTAAAATATAATTAAAAAAACAAATTTAAAAAAAAATTAAGAAATCACAATGAGAAAAATAGAAGGCAAAAGTGAGGATATATTTTAAAAAATAATTATTTAAGAGGCAAACAGACAGGAGAAAGTATAAGGTCTTAGGAAAAAGAACAAAAATTAAATATACCATTAAATGATCAAAATAAAAGGACAAAATATTTCAATAACAAGTAAACGAAACAATTATATAAAAAGTTAACTAAAATATATATGAGAAAGAAAATAGTGTTTAAATAATTTAAACAGAAATTTATCAAAAGAAATTTAATAGGACATTTAGAAAAATTTTAATTGAGATCAATTATTAAAGAAAATTATTATATAAAAAATATTTTGTTACACACATTTAAAATTATAAGTATATAAGATTTTTAAAAAGAAAAGCTCAAAAAAGGAAAAGATAAAAATATATATATATATATATATATATATGCGCAAAAAACAAGTAAAAGGCAAAACCCGCGAGATCAAGAGAGAGAGAAGAGGGGAAAAAAAAACATAGAACCAATACGCTCATTTCAATCAAAATGAAATTAAGTTTGTGTTTAGTTTGTCAATTAAAAATTAAAATTTTAAGTTATAATTGGTTGGTTTTTCAAAAATTAATTATAAATTTGATTAACTTTTTAAAATAAAATAAAATAAAAATTGAGCTGAAAAATACAATTTAGTTAGAGTTAAATTTAAACTCCAAACAAAATCTAAAAAGAAGTTGGCTGGCATTATTATATATATATATATATATATAATTGTGTACTCCACCGTTGAAAAAAAAAGTTAAATATATATATGTACTCTTTTTTTCATCACAACCATTCTTCTACTTTTTATTTTATTTTATTTTTAGAAGAAGCAGAAAAATCACTTCTTTTAATACTTGTGATCGGTCCTTAAGTTTGAATTAAGCTTGTATTTAGTTTTTTGGTTGGGGATAAAAATTTTTAAATTAGAATTGATTAACTTTTCAAAAACTAGTTATAAATTTTATTGATTTTTCAGAAGAAAAAATAAAAATTAAGATAAAAAAGTACAGTTTAGTTTATAGCTAAACTTGAATACCAAAGTTTTTTGCCTCAAATTTATTAAGTGAAATTTCTAATTTCCTCACAAGGAAAAAAATAAAAAGAGGGTAAGGCTGTGGTAGAGTCTCGTTTAAAAACTCTATAAATAGTGCTTATTTTATAAATAATTCGATGAATTTTAACTGTTTAGATTTTATTTATACATGATAATTATAATGTATCTTAATACATATTATTATATGCTAAAAAAGAAGAAATAAAAAAAAAGCCCCAAGACGACGGCCAAATTCATTGGCCTGCAACCCCTCGCCCCCCATTGCCATCTCCAGCGAGTAAGTGACCAGATCCCGGCCTGTAACCCCCCTTCGATCGTCATCTCCAGTGAGAAAAAAACTAGATCCCACCGACCTGCAACCCCCCGTCGCCATCTCTGATGAGAAATGGTCCCCCAATAGCCTTCCGATGCAACCCCCCGCCCTTGCGTTGCCAAGCAAAGTTGCTCCCCCGCCCCTACCGACAGCCTCCTGGCAACCTCACCCCACCCCCTTCACACGACCTCCAGTAACCTCTCGAACCCCACCCCCCCCCCCCCCCCCCCCAAAAAAAACCCCCCCAAAAAACCCCGACGGCCTTTCCTTTCTTTTTTTTTTTATTGTTTTAGTTCAAACTAATATGAGGTAAGATGTTTTGTAATTATTGTACACAAGTAATGTCTCAGCCATTTGATCATGTTTTAATGATTTAAAAAATGAATTATACCGATAGGGTATATGAAAAGAGATCTACCGCATATTTACCCAAAATATAATTGCATGCAAAGAACAAGATAAATAATTCAAATCTCTTTCAGCGAGTTAAAAAAAAACAAAAAAAAGACAAGAAAGGAGTGTCTATTTTGTAGTTGGACATTCAAAAATTTGATTTTATATATGACAATGTTGTAGACAGTTGATGCGATCTGAAGTCATTTACCTTATATTTGGATGAGAGATTTAAATGTTTGGAAATTAGAAAATTTTTGCAAAATAGGGTTTTTCCTTTTTTTTTTTTTTCCATCATTATCTCAATTTGAAAAAGAAAAACTATCTAGTTTTTAAAATTATTTTGTACAATATCCTTTTAAAAAAAGAAAAAGAATCGTTTTGAAATCTTCTCATAATGTACTATTCTCAACATCATTTTTTTCTTATTCTAAACAACTTGTTTTCTTCAAAACTTTTTTTTTTTTTTTTTTTACATATCCAAACACTATCTTATTTTCAAAATGAAAAAAAATTTATAATTTAAAATAAGAAAATTTTCCTTTCTAAAAATGAACACGTAATCTAAATGGAGTAGAATTAGATTACTATTTTTTGTTGTTGAATGAATTAGATTGCTAAATTCTAGTTGGTATGGCAAGGATGTTGATTAATTTTTTTTCTTTTTTTCTTTTTGTTAGAAGAGGGTGTATTTTATTTTATTTGTTTTGCTAATGTTGAGAAGAAGATTTATATATATTTTTTGAATTTAGGATATGGGATCTATAAGCAGAAATAATAGTTTATATTTCTTTAAACAAAATTTAGAAGGAAAAAAAATCAACCACGAAATAAAAAAAAAACCCCCTCCTCTCTAGCAAAAAATAGTATTAAATAATAATAATTTTTTTTAAGAAATAATAATAATAATAATTCACAGTTCACGCACTAAAGTGATAAATGGCTGTTAATTGTAAAATTAGAGACCAAAAAGTTGGAATCACCCAATCTCCATTACCAAAAAAAAAAATAAATAAATAAATAAAAAGAAAAATAAAGCAAAAAAATAGAGTGGAAATATATTTGGTATTAAAAAAATGTCAAAAAAGGGAACAAAAAAAAATGAAGCTGCTGGTGGGGTTGGGTGGGAAGTGCGAAACGAGGGATCTCCTATGCTCTGGTTCTCTCTCTCTCTCTCTCTCTCTCTTCTATTCTCTTCTCTTTTCATCTCTTCTCTGCATCTGTCAATCTGTGATCTTTTGCGGGAATCGTCGTCTGGATCTGTAAGTGTAACTTAAATTTTGAATCTGTTTCATTTTTTCCCCCTTAAATTTCTGTAGTATAAAACCCAATTGCTTCCAAGTTTCCAATTCCAAACCAACGAACAACACAACATTCCCGATTTCTCCTTGCTGGAATTGCAGACACCTCTGAAACCCCAGATCTCCATTATTTCCTCCTTTTTTGTCTTCCTTCTAAAGGTTTCGACCTTCAATTTTGTCTGGATCTGGACGCCTGAGCTCGATTTCCGAGTGATTTTGGATTTCTGGAAAAAAAATAAAATAGAAAAAACAAATAAAGGCGTTATCTTGATACTTATAATCCTTCTTCCGAGGGGAATTGGGTTAGAAGATCGAGAAATTTAGGCTTTTTAGATCAATAATTGATGGCTTTTAATCCTCCTCCATTCGAGCTGGAGGATCAAACGGACGAGGACTTCTTTGATAAATTGGTTGATGACGATGATGATTTAGGCCCCGTTGAATCGGCCCCGAAAGTCTCCCAAGGGAGCCATTCCGACGACGCCAACGCCTTTTCTAATCTTAGCATTGCTGATGTTACTGAGGATTCCGTTGGGGAACCTGGATTTGAACCTACAAACGACAAGGGTTTTGTCGATTCTGATGCCGATGATAGGAACTCGTCAGTTTCAACCAAAGCAGTCGTGTTAGATAGCGTACCGGAGCTGAATGATACCGGTGCAGGATCTGAATCGACGTCCGATTCACTGATCGGCAGCAAGAGTAACGAATCTGGAAGTTCTTCGGGGTTCAAGGTGGTGGGGTGGAGTTCGTTTCATGCCGATGCTGCTCAGAATGGGGGTACTCATGGGCTTGGATCGTACTCAGATTTTTTCAATGAATTGGAGGGTGATGCGTCTGTGGAATTTCCTGGGAAATTGGGCGATAATTCGACGGCCGTAGAGAAAACTGTGGTTGGTAATGTAGAGCATAGAGATGATAGTCTGAATGGTGTGGTTAATTATACGCAATTTCCGGACGGCCCGGTTTACGGGGCTCCGGCAGAGCACAGTACAAATGGCCAGGATCTAAATTGCAGTGAGTACTGGGAAAGTCTTTATCCGGGATGGAAATACGACCTGAACACTGGGCAATGGTACCAAGTTGATGGTTTTGGCTCAGCAGCGAATGCTCAAGGTGGCTCTAGCACGAATTCAGTCAGCGATACTGGTGCTGTTTCTGAGGTGAAAACCGAGGTTTCTTATTTGCAGCAAACGTCCCACTCTGTCGTGGGAACTACAACCGAGACCAGCACAAGTCAGAGTGTTTCCAACTGGAATCAGTCCCAAGTGAACAATGGGTATCCTGAACATATCGTCTTTGATCCTCAATATCCCGGTTGGTATTACGACACAATTGCACAAGAATGGCGCTCATTGGATGCATATGCTTCTACGGTTCAATCAACAGTTAATGACTATGGTCAGCAGAACCAAAATGGGTTTGTTTCGAGTAATGTTTATTCTCAGAATGAAAGTAGTTCATACAGTGATTATGGACAGGCCGAAAATTATGTGTCGGGAGGCCTTGGTAGCCAAGGTCAAGGTGGAAGCTGGGGTGGATCTTATAGTAATGATAATCAAAATAATGTGAACTTGTGGCAAGCTGAAGCTGTGTCTAAGGCTGCGGTGTCAATGATGTTTAGTAGAAATCAGCAATTGGATAACTCGTATGGTTCAAACTTTTCCGCGAACAAAGATCAGCAGAAATCTTTGAACTCTTTTGGAGCAGTCCCATCATACGACAGAGCTAATCAGGGACACAATGAGGCTAACCAGATTTTGGGGTACCAGAGCTTCAATGCTGAGTTACAATCATATAATCAAGCAAGTCCGAAGCTGAATGACCAAATGCAGTTCTCAAACGAGTACTATGGCAGTCAGAAACCTGTAAACTTTGCTCAACAATCTTTTCAGAGTGGCAATCAGTTTTCTCATTCTCCTACTGTTGGAAGGTCATCGGATGGGCGTCCCCCGCATGCCCTGGTGACTTTTGGGTTTGGTGGAAAACTCATAGTAATGAAGGATAATAGCAACCTTCGGAACTCATCATTTGGAAGCCAGGTTAGAACTCAAAACCTACTCCTTTTATGGTTTTTCTAATTGCTCCTTCTTTGGGAGAGAAGTTAAAAAAAAAAAAAAAAAAGATTAAATTGCATGAGTTCGTTGACGTAAATTAGTCATGTATGGTATATATGCATTAGGCTTGTAGTCAGACAAGATTTTACTTTTTTGGTCCCACCATCCTACTTTCAATTGCAAAATTGGCGAAAAACCAACTGTACTTGGCTATTTATAACATTGATGTCATAAAAAGGGCTAATCATTCCTGTTTATTGCTTCATGTAAAGGCTCCTGTTGGAGGCTCGGTTTCTGTTCTGAACTTGCAAGAAGTTGTAACGAGGAACGCCAATGTTTCAACTAGTGGAAGCCAGGAGTACCTTCATGCTTTGTGCCAACAGTCCTTTCCGGGTCCATTGGTTGGTGGAAGCGTTGGAAGTAAAGAGTTGAATAAATGGATAGACGAGAGAATTGCAAACTTTGAAGCATCTAACATGGATTACAGGAAAGCCCAGATATTAAAGCTGCTCCTCTCATTACTTAAGATAGCTTGTCAACATTATGGAAAACTTCGTTCTCCCTTTGGTTCTGAAACGGCATTGAGAGTAAGTCACATTCTCATGCGCTGAATTTGCCTTTCATTTGATACGCTCTTGTTATATTTTCTGTTTATCTTTGTTGAGTAATCTGTTCAAATCATCACTTTCATTGGTGCTATGGAGATGACAAATCACCATTCCGTCTATGATCTAATGGCAAATCACTGTCACTGTTTAACAATTTGTTCAAATCACAACTTTCACTACTTTGATAGAGGGCTTGGTTTGCGCTTCTATGAGATCTTTGATATACCGATCTCTAGTCTCCACTCCTCTCTTTTAATTTGTGTGCTGCGTCCTTGAAAAGGTTAAGTTTGATGGCAGTGGTAAGAACTGCCTGAAAAAAATAAAAAAAATAAATTCTTGTTGTTGATTCTTTTAGTAGCAGGGTAATTTTGGCAAGAAAAGAGTGCTGTATTCTTGGGGGATTTTAGCTTAATAAAATATTGTTTTAATGACATTTTACTCCCGAAGACATTGTGCCTGAAGTAAATTCAGATGTTGATATGGTGTCTCTTTTACATGTCATATTTCATTATAATAGTGGTAATAACAGTTAAATTTGAGACTCTATTTTTATTTTTATTTTTATTTTTTTTGGGGGGGGGGGGGGGGGGGGGGAAGATTCTCCAAGCTCGTTCCTTTTCCCATGCCACGTATCTGTATGATGAATTCAGCCTCACATTCACAAATGTGTTCTAAATGTTTTCATCCATGCAATGCAGCTTGACAAATTATGCATCTGCCAAGTCTTTGAAATTGTTCTGTTTTTTTTTATAGGAAAATGATACCCCGGAATCAGCAGTTGCTAAACTTTTTGCTTCTGCAAAGAGGAATGGTGCACAATTCAGTGAGTATGGTGCTCTAAGCCACTGCTTGCATAAACTTCCTTCTGAAGGAGAAATACGGGTATGGAAACATTTCTTCTTTAGGTTTCTCCTCTCCTCCTTCCCCTTGTAGTTGGCAATGTTTATTATTTTGCAATAAGATGAATCAACGTTGTAGGCAACTGCTTCTGAGGTGCAAAATCTTCTAGTTTCGGGTAGAAAGAAAGAGGCTTTACAACGTGCACAAGAAGGTCAACTGTGGGGCCCTGCACTTATTCTTGCTTCACAACTTGGTGACCAGGTTTGTTTATCTGAGTTCACACATCTGAGAAACTCAATTCAAGTACTTGCATGCGTGGCATATGCAGTCAATATTTATACACTGACGACC
This sequence comes from Ficus hispida, assembly GCA_025413025.1. NCBI lineage: Eukaryota > Viridiplantae > Streptophyta > Magnoliopsida > Rosales > Moraceae > Ficus > Ficus hispida. The sequence goes on along the minus strand of CM046372.1, from coordinate 35,865,692 downwards.
TTTTTTTTGTTTTTTTTGGAATCTTGTGTTTCAACTACTCAAGTTCTATGTCGATACTATCAAGCAAATGGCACTTCGCCAGCTTGTTGCAGGATCCCCTTTGCGGACTTTGTGCCTGCTTATCGCGGGGCAACCGGCTGAGGTGTTTTCTGTGGACAACACAACTGATAGCAACCTTCCAGGCAGTGCTTTAATGCCTCAACAGCCTATGCAGGTGAGATATTTATTTAAGAACCGTCTCTTTGGCAGGTTTGTGCTAACATCATGCCATATATTCATCCAGTTGCCCATCAGTTAATTTGGTGGTTGTCTATTTTGTCAAGAAATGATTTATTTAGGTATTGATGTTGAAAAAAGGTGGTGGAATGACAATTACCAGTAATAATAAAAACAAAAGCCATCAAGATAATTCTGACAGAGTTTGAAGCATTTGTTTTAAAGTCGTGGATTCTCCGAATTATATACATACATGCATACGAGTCAGGCGCTAAAACTAGTAACATAATAAAAGAAAACTTAGCCATTCCCGTTTTAGGATTCTTATATAGCCTTGTTTTCTCCGTGGCAAATTTTAAATGTGTACCAATTTTTGTAATATCCTGCTTTGAAATCTAATGCAACAGTTTGGTGCGAGTAATATGCTTGATGACTGGGAGGAGAATCTGGCCGTAATAACTGCAAACAGAACAAAAGATGATGAATTGGTAATCATTCATCTTGGAGACTGCCTATGGAAGGAAAGAAGTGAGGTAGGATATGTATATTATGTAACTTATCTGCTTTAGAGCTTTTTAGAGGATTTTGCGTTCTGTGAACTGACATGAGAAATCTTTCAGATTGCTGCAGCACATATATGCTATTTAGTTGCAGAAGCAAACTTTGAGCCGTATTCAGATAGTGCAAGACTCTGTCTTGTTGGAGCAGATCACTGGAAATTTCCTCGGACCTACGCTAGCCCAGAGGCTATTCAGGTTCTTTCTAATTTATTTCTCTTGTTTGGTTTTATTTGAAAATTCCTTGTCAATGTATGTTCTGCTTGCTTTTTAACAGGCTGCGTGTTTTTAATTCTTTTTACTCGTTAGCTGAACCATGAACACAAGTTGTTTATGCCTTCCTATAGTCTCGTGCTTACTGGGTTTCACACCTCTCTTCTGATCCCGAATTGTGCTTGCTATGCCAGATATCTTACTTCAGCAGTCCTAATTTCATTTTTTAATTGTGGACCCGGGTGTGTGTTTGGGGTTTCTTTTTTCTTTTTTCTTTTTCATTTTAAAATTTCCCTTCGTATTGTGTTTCATATTGTTGGGAGTAGTCAACGTAAGCTCAGAATATTTGTTGTTGTTGCAAATCTAGCTTATCTCTCTCTCAAGCGACCAAACTGTTCTTCATTATTCATGTGTTTTTCTAAGCCCTGTTGGGTGCTTTTACTGAATCTAACCTAATTGGTGTTTGGACAGAGGACAGAGTTATATGAATACTCAAAGGTGCTTGGGAACTCTCAGTTTATCTTGCTACCGTTTCAGCCATATAAACTAATCTACGCACACATGCTAGCTGAAGTTGGAAAAGTTTCCGATTCTTTGAAGTACACAAACACTCTCTCTCTCTCTCCCCTTTTTTTTTTTTTTTGTGCATTGATATTCATACGATCTCTCTACTTGTCATAATATTGAGTGATTCTTTTCAGATACTGTCAAGCAATATTGAAGTATTTGAAAACTGGTAGAGCACCTGAAGTAGAATCGTGGAAGCAGTTAGTATTATCACTCGAGGAGAGGATTAAAACTCATCAACAGGTACTTTCTTTCCCTTTTTTTTTTTTAAATCATAGATAACCTGTATATTCTGTCGCCTTTTTGATTATTAAAATTGAACCGTTTTTGTGAAATTTGATTTGCAGGGTGGGTATGCCACGAATTTGGCTCCAGCAAAATTAGTTGGAAAATTGCTGAACTTTTTTGACAGTACGGCACACCGTGTTGTTGGTGGATTACCACCTCCGGCACCTTCAACATCACAGGGAAGCGTCCAGGTTAATGAATATTTTCACCAGCAGGTGGCCCCCAGAGTATCAAGTAGTCAATCAACAATGGCAATGTCATCTTTGATGCCTTCCGCTTCAATGGAGCCTATTAGTGAGTGGGCTGCTGATGGCAATAAAATGACGATGTCTAATAGAAGTGTATCAGAGCCAGACTTCGGTAGAACTCCAAGACAGGTGTGTAATTGCTCCTTGATGCATTTTTAAAGTCTACCTGTGTTAACAAAAGCTGTATTGCATCTGCACTCAGATTTTATGCAGTAACCTCAAGAAGTATCTGACTGATTATAACTTTCAGGTTGACTCAACCTCAGCTGATGCACAAGGCAAAGCATCAGCCTCAGGGGGTGCATCTCGCCCTTCTCGATTTGGTTTTGGGTCGCAGCTATTGCAAAAGACTGTGGGCCTAGTTCTAAGGCCTCGACCTGGGAAACAGGTAGTCTGTCAAAGTGGTGATTTTTTTTTTTTACGGGTGCCCTGTGAATTCTTGATGGCCCATTCTAAATGGTCTTTGTCTTGCATTGCTACAAAAGGCAAAGTTGGGTGAAGAGAACAAATTCTATTATGATGAAAAGCTGAAGAGATGGGTGGAACAAGGCGCCGAGCTTCCTACTGAAGAAGCTGCCCTGCCGCCGCCGCCAACAACAGCAGCCTTCCAGAATGGAATGCCCGATTACAATTTGAAATCCAGTTTGAAGAGCGAAGCATCTCCTCCTGATGGAAGCCCAGACTTAACAAGTTCAATTTCTTCCGAGTATGGTTCGGGGATGCCACCTATTCCACCCAGTTCAAATCAATTCTCAGCTCGTGGGCGGATGGGTGTTCGTTCGAGGTACACGACTTCTTTCCCTCTACTTTTTGCAAGCGTTTTTTAGGTGTAATTTGCTCTTTGGTTGGCCTGGCCATTTGAAATGAATGATTAAATGGATGTGGCAAGTGGGCATATCTAGCTTCGGGTTCAACAAATGTGAAGCTTTGCATAACCAAGCCTGTTATAATTATGCTGAAAATTCACATCCTTTCCAGCTTCCACATCAATTGCCTGGATCAAATGAGGGGAGTGTATTTACCGTATTCCTTGTACTTTTTGTAGGTATGTTGACACTTTCAACCAGGGTGGTGGAAGGCCGGCAAACTCCTCATTCCAGTCACCATCTGTACCATCTATGAAGCCTGCTGTTGCTGTGAATGCAAAGTTTTTCATTCCAACGCCCACATCAGGTGAACAGACAATGGAGGCAATAGCAGAAAGCGTGCACGAAGGTGTTCCAACCAGTGGGGATGCTTCAACATCTGCTATTAACAATGTTTTACAAACTCCAACACCGTCTTCATCAGCCATGCAAAGGTTCCCAAGCATGGATAACATTCCAAGCCAGAGAGTGACAGCGAATGGGCATGGCTCCCTTTTATCGCAGCACTCGCGACGAACTGCCTCATGGAGCGGAAGTTTTAGTGATTCTTTTAGCCCCCCACCTAAGGCAACTGAGGTAAAACCTTTAGGAGAGGAATTGGGCATGTCCCCATCTTTGTTTATGCCTAGTGACCCGTCTTCTTTGAGGCGTACGCAGATGAATGGTGGCAATTTTGTTGATGACCTTCAGGAAGTGGAACTTTGAGCAAGTCATGAAGATGTAAATAATGAGTTTTTGTTCCTCGTGACCAGTGCAATACTTTGGGGTGACAGTTCCTGCGCTTGCATTTCGCAGAAAATCGGAATAGTGGAATGGATGGGCTGGAATCGAGTTTATACGAGAAGGAATGGTTTTCCCTTAAACCTGCCTCGCAACTGTGCCATGAATGATGGAATTAAGCACAGTTTTTTTTTTTCCTTCTATTTTTTCTTTTTAAATTTTAAATTTAGTATTGAGCCATGTATTTTATCAAAATATGTCCTCGGAAGTTGCCGACCATCTGAGGATTGAAGAGCTGGTTTAGTGTGGGCACCTTTTGTAGTTTGTACAGTTCATTTATTCATTTGTTGGAAACCAAAAAAAGAAATAGGTCCTTTTTGGGGGGTAGACAAAAAGGAAGCCTCTATAGATCTGCTCAGAGAAATGGGTGTATTATTATTGAGTTAGAAAAAGAAAAAGAAAAGAGGAACAACAAAAACAAAATCAAATAAATCTATCGTATTTGTTGCCGCAATTTTGCTTGAATGATCAGCTAACTGTTCTTTTTAGAGAGAGAGAGAGGGAGAGAGAACTGTTCTTTTTCGTATGATTTTCATTAAATTTGCATATTGTTTATTCTCGACATGATGCAATTTAATGTTTAAAAAAAAAAAAAAAAGAAGAGTACACAATATCAGTAGAGTAATGTGTGATATTCCTAGCATAGAAATTACCAAATAAGAGACAATACTGAAAGCAAGTTACTGAGTTTTAACTAAAACTCTCTGAGAATTCAAATTTAAATCAAAAAGAGAAAATAGAGATACCGGTAAAGCGAGAAGATCCGGTTGGAGATGGACCATATATACATACATATATATATATATATATATATATGTATCTGAGCTTGGCAAAATGGGAGGGGGCCATTCACGAATGATTTGCTTAAAATTCAGCTGAACCAGGCGTTCTTGGGAAGGGGATTGCATCTCTTATATTCTCTACTCCAGTTGCAAATTGTACTAGCCTTTCAAACCCCATCCCGAATCCCGCATGAGGAACTGAAGAACGACACAACAACAATATTTCAACGACCAATATTTCATTCAACATTACGGCTAACTTTGGCACCTGTTTTTACTTCAACGACCAATATTTCATTCAACTTTCAATCATGAACAAATTTTAGGAAAAAAAAAAAAAGAAAAGAAAAAAGAGCAAGCTAACGGACATTTCACGAGTCTAGCTCCTGATATTTTCCAAATTGCTTATGACAGAAGATTCGGCAAGCAACTTGAGAAAAGCTGTGGAGACAAGAAGTAATGACCTGAACCGTATCGACGCAAATCAAGATACCACCAGTAGTTGTCCTTATTCAGCTTCAGCTGATCCAATCTATCCTCCAGATATTCAAGCCGCTCTTCCCTCTGGCTTCCACCAATAAGCTCACCCACCTGACAGACGGATCATCAGAAAACAAACACACCAAATATCAACGGACAGGTTTTTATTATTCTAACAGATTTATAAGCTAAGCTAACTCTCACATGTGAACACGAGGGGCAGAAACTAAAAATAAGTACGGCAAGCAACGCCATAGCTAGCCATCATGAAAATGTGGATTGATTGCATTTCGCGTTAAACCTACATTCTGGTACTTTCAGAACATTCTATTCTCCCTCTTTTTCAATTCTTATGACTATTTTATATAACTGAATCAACATGACATAAATGACTGCAAACTAAAGAATATATTAGGTTTGAGAAACCAAGGAACTTCACACTCTTGAAACTACTTCACAACGTAATGATAATGAATATCTATAATATACTAATAAGAATTCTTAAAGTTACCCGAGGCACTAGCATATCCATGGCTGCAACAGTCTTCTCATCATCATTTTGCCGCATGTAGAATGCTTTGATCTCCTGAAATGTTGATACGGTATATCTAAATGGAAAATATGGAAGTGAAAAAGAAAAACCAATAAGAGAGAGGGAGGGAAGCATGCCTTCGGATAGTCCCTGATTATCACTGGACGTTCATTGAATGCCTCTTCAGTTATATAGCGTTCATGCTCGCTCTGCAAATCACATCCCCACTCCACCTAAAAATAGGAATTTTACAAAAATGATCAGAGAACAGCACCTGCACCTTTATAATACATCATAATAATAATAATAGTAATAATAACCATTTGGAAAGGTACTTGACTATATGGTGAAGGAAAAAATAGTAGCACTAGCACAAAAAATTGAAATGTGTGATGAGTTTGTTCGTCTTGAAATATAACAAGAAATCATTAGATTCAGATCCTCTTTGTTTCAAACTTAACTAACACTACTTGTGGAACTATAACTATCATGTGGCCCAAAAAATGAGTTTTTTCGTATTGAAATTTTATTTTATTTTTTTTCAATTTCCATACAAGAAGAGATCTACCTCACTAGGAAAAGCACGTTATACTAGCAAAAATAAATCCAGGAGAAAAGAGAAATTGACTGGTATGGAGAACACAAGTTAATAAACCAATAAATCTGGTTCTCTATCATAACAGATAAAGATTGGAGCAATATGGATATTTTTTCCAAATATGAATAAGCAAAGCATAGCAAGTTATAACAATTCATGGTGAATGAACTAGGCAGGATGATATGAGAAGTTTAAGTAGCTGGTAGTACAGGGAATTCAAATTTCTTGTTTGTTCTTTGAAGAAGTTTGATCGCATCGGTATAAGTCAACTGTACAAATTCTTTATCAGCAACACCCTGTTGACCAAAAACAAAAGTAAAAGGAAGATGTAATAAATAGATAGAAAAGGAAAAGACAATTAACAAAAGAAAATATAAGAAAGAGATTAAATAGGAATAGAAAGGACTAAGGTCAAGTTACACTGAGAGCTCATACACTCAATCGATCAATTATGCCCTTCTCAATCCATGTATTGAAAAATTCCATGTCCTCCTTGCAATTTTCAAGTACATATCTCACCTTCAAAGATGGAAGCAAATGTCAAGTAAAATAGAAAGAAAATGAGATCATTCATATGTGTTACCTTCTGTCTTGAGTTTTTCCACTATGTTCTAACAACTCTGTCGAAACAAAAATAGTTTTGGGAGGCAACGTACTACATACTGGAGATAGGCAGTTGCACAAGCCATGTCATCATTTAGATCAGCAAATGCAAGTTCGGGTTCAATCATCTGTAACCAAAGGCAAAGAAAAAGAAATTATAACATGCTTGATTAATGTATATAAACAGAAGAGCTAACTTTTGTCTCTAAAGTAAAACGCTCACCCAAAATTCAGCTAAGTGCCTAGAAGTGTTTGAATTTTCAGCACGGAATGTAGGACCAAATGTGTACACCTGAAAAAGTCGATTTTTACATGGCAAGATATTAGGAATTTTGAGCAAATTTATAACTTGGATGAGTACATGTTTTAAAAATACGTACATCAGAAAGAGCAGTAGCATAGGTTTCAGCATTAAGCTGGCCAGAGACGGTCAAGAATGCTGGTTTCCCAAAAAAATCCTGATACATGGGGGAAAAAAAAACTAAAAAACAGAATTTCTGCAATTGGCAACAATAAAGAAAAATGCTTGCTATGAATCACAATAATTATAAACTGATATAGTTCCAAAAAGACCAATGAAAAGAGAGAGGAACAACAGAAAATGAGCTCAATAAACAGAAAAATTTCAACGAAGATCAACCCAGCAGTAACTGACTCACTTGTGACCAATCAATTAGACCATCCTTTGTTTTTGGAATGCCATTCACAGGAGAATCAACGACATCTCCGGAGCTTGGCATCTGGTAGTTCAAAGGGATTGTGTTATAACAAGCTCAAGCGAAATAGAGAAAAAATAAAAACAAAAATAAATAAACAACTAAACAAAAGCAGGAAGATTTGCATGTTGTGCAAGACTAAAGGAAAATATAAGACATCCACAATGGCCATCTCCATAACTGAAATCAATCATGCAACATGAAATTGTCGTTGAGAGTCTATATTCAAGCCATGAATGCGTACCAAAGTAGTCACACAGAACTGTTCACCTGCTCCTTCACAATCTGAAGCAGTAATAATGGGACTTGAAACCCAAACAAACCCATTTTCTTGGAAAAACTTGTGTGTAGCATAGGCCAAAGCATTCCTGACCCTTGCAACCTAAAAGCAAGCACGTAAATAGAGAGACATCAAACTGAACCTCATCACATTAATAGCGTAAATTTAGTTTCATAGAGCCAGAGCACAAAAACCAAAGAAGCAGAATCTTACCGCACCAAAAGTGTTTGTTCTTGGTCGAAGATGAGCTTTAGTTCTCAAAAATTCTCTGCTTACCCTTTTCTTTTGAATGGGAAAAGAAGGATCACTTTTCCCGACCTACAACACAGGAACCAAATAGAATCATTTTTAATTTCTGAACGAACCTATGCAGCTGGATAAGGGAAACCTGAATGTGTTCAAAATTTATTATACTTGTACTCCTTTTCTGTAGATCTTTAGCCCAAGATAACTTTGGGTTAGATCTGTTAGATTGACTTGATGAGCCAAGTCAGTGAATCATCAAGCACGATGGAACTGACACTAAACACCTCATATGCTTAAAATACAAGCTAGAGAAGGAAAATTCAAGCCATGTTTTCTTACAAAAATCATGACTTTAAGCCGAAACATACCAGTCGCAGTAATGAACAAGCTGCAACCTTCTAGCAGGACAAAATACTATAATCCATATGCAACAGACATGCTTTGTTGACAGTCAAAATTTTATTTCTAATTGAAAAAAGTTGAATCTATAAAGGCCTAGCCTTGAGATATGAGCCTGGATCTTGCCTTCATATCATTAATACAATATATTGACTGCGTGCCAATCTTGCTTGTAAGTCATGTTAATCATGATAATACATTGTCAAAGACTCAAAATGGTTTAAGATGGTGGATGATCAATGAACAACAAAAGCAAAGCCAAAGGAACGCGACTGAATGGATAGTCCTTGCAATAATTCATGAAAATAATGCAAGTGCAATAAAAGACTAAGGTCAAGAGAAACCAACCACCAGAATTTTCTTGACCTTCAACTCCACTTTTTGTTTAGATCCTGAGCTGCTGACCACAGTTCCTTGCACGCATATCGAGGCACCAGTAGCGACTGAACCAGATTCTACCTATTCATAACCCTCCAAAGCTTGAAACAAACACAAAACAACAGCTAGATACACAACAAATTCCCTGAACATAAAAAAATAATAAATACTAAACAGCTCTGGTACTTGGGAAAACCAAATACAAGTGTGTTCAAGATTTAAGAAAGCAGTTGTAATCCATGCTAGCCCAAATTTTTTATGGTTGCGTTTTATATTTGTTTCTGTCTTGGAGCCTTAATTTATGAAGAAGTAACAGACCCTGTTGAGCCATTAAATAATTTATTGGTTTCAAACTATTACATAAACTACGTCTCCCCGGGTAAATCTGTCTACCAGAGAGAGAAGCGATGACGCTTTCAAATTAAGATGAATTGAGTTGAGATGATGAGTAGGACAAAAAGAAGGTAAATATAATAGTATAAGAAAATTAGGGTACCTGGTCATAACCTTCAGTGTCGGGGTCCAAAACACATTGCATGTTTGAGAGACACGAACCATCATTAACCTAATCAAAACAATATAATACATAACACTTTTTAAACCACAACCATACATGATACACTGCTTATCTTCTTATGCTTTCTTTCTTAGGCGACGGTACTAGAAAAAATAATAAAATAAAATATTTACTTTCCATTTTTTTTTTAAAACTTATCTGGTGTAGAGTAGATGAGATCTTTATTGATTCTTAGCCTCATGTTAGAAAATAAACACAACATTCCCATTATTTTCCAAGAATTTCAGTCGCCTTCTACTCGCAAAACAATATATTGTACTTGAATCACATACCTTAGCTCCATTGAGAATTGAGAATTCAGAACTGAAAGAGAAAGAGGAATAGGAATATGGAATATGGAATATGGAATATGGAATGGCTTTGAATTAAAATGAAAGACACTTGGAAAAGCAAAAAACTTTAAATCTTGTACACAAAAATGAATGCAGTGCACAATATATAATATAAACATATATATCTATATATATATATATATATAAATGGTGGGACTGTTGTGTTTACCTCAATGAAAGTGACGCTGCTCTGAACACGAAGGGTGCGAACCCAGCCTTTAACAACGAGAGTGTGGCCCAATCGATCCAAGCCCTGCTCGGGGCTGCCTTTGATGTCGGCCACCCTCAGCTTCTTCCTGAACTCCCCCACGCCGGACACCAGAGCGCTCAGACATCTGGTCTGAGCAGGGCCCGAAGACCGCCGAGAAATTGGCCGGAACAGCAGAGGGCGACTGGGAATGGAGTAGAAAGATAGCAATCGGACAGTTGAGTACGACTTCAAACGCACACAGCATGCCGGTGCTATTGCCCTTGCCGCCGCCATTTACTGTCTCGGTCTCAGGCGCGGGTAATGAGATAGATAGATATATTCCCACCCTCCCCCCTTTGCTCTTTATTATTATTTTTTATTATTTTTTATTTTGCTATATATTTATTTATTTATTTGTTCCCCCGGCCCCCCCCCCCCCCTTTTTTTTTTTTCTAATGCTATCGTACTATATATAATAATTTCGTTTTCGTTTAAAAAATTTATAAAAAAAAATTCCTCAAAAAAAAAAATCTAGTTTCCGTTTCATCTATAATATCGTGATTTTATATATATTTATTTTAAGTTTTTTTATTTTTATTTTAAGTTTGAATCTCTATTCTTTTTTTTTTTTTTTTGAGTGAATTTGAATCTCTATTCTTACGAGTAAGAGAAAAATAATTCGAAGGGGTTAAAAATGCTATTTATTAAAAAAAAAAAAAAAGAAAAGAAAAGAAAAGAAGAGAAAAGAGAGGACTTGTGTGAGGGAGTGAAGATAACAGATATTTACTCAAAAGAAAAGAAAAGAAAAGAAAAAAAAAAAAAAAGGGTATTTACTTAGGGAAGTAAATATCTGTCTGTCATATGCCAAATAACGGAATGCCAAATAAATCGCACGTCGATTGCACCGCTGCGAAAGAGAGAGAAAAAAAAAAGAACATTCATCAAACTCTCTCAAGGGGTGGCTCGTAGACTCCAAAGGCTCCAGGGCTCCAAGGCTCGAGGCTGAAGACCAAGACCTCCTCTTCCGACCTAACCGGAACTGACCTGAACTGACCTGAGTCCATGGCTGCCTCTCACCACAACGATGACTTAGACGAACTTCTCGATAGTAATTCCTCCGACGAACTTCTCTTTCAAAATCCCAATTTTGTAATTTTAATTAATCCAGAAACAGATAATTTACCCTTTCAATTTCAATTTCAATTTCAATTCAATTTCAGGTGCTCTCGACGATTTCCAAAATCTCAACCTCAGCAATCCTTCCCTTCAAAGGTCCTTCCTTTCACTCTCTCTCTTTCTCTTTTATCATCGAATTTCTCTCCAAAGATTTTGTCTTTACCTTTTAATTAATTCCTCTGATATATATATATATATATATATATATATGTATGCATATTTAAAGTAGAAACAGAGAAGAAGAGAAGCAAGAAAGTCGTCCACCGTCTCTGCCATCTGGGCTGGGGTTGGGGCTGGGTTTGCCCGACCTCAAAACCAAGAAAAAGGGGAAGCAAAAGGCTTCAAAGGAATCTCCTCAACATGTTTCGGAGGCACTTGATAAGCTCAGAGCCCAGACCAGAGAGGCCGTCAAGGGTCTCGAATCCGTCACTGCGCCTTCCAACCCTCACTCCGACATTTTGGGTAACGACGCTCTCATGGAAGATTGGGTCAAGCAGTTCGAGGACCTCGCTGGTTCCCAGGTTTTTTCCTTTTCTTTCTTCCCACACCCACCCACATCCCCCCCCCCCCCCCCAACAACAATTTTCTCCAAGCTTTTAATTTTACTTTCTTTCTTAGTTCTGAATTTTAGTGCAATTGTGCTTTGATTTTTTGCTATTGTATTGTGCAAACATGTTAAGGTTCGTTTTTCGATCCATTAATAAAAATAATAATAATAAGCATGCTTCAATCATTATGTATCTTCTGCTTTTGATTAAAACCAGGGCTAATCCCAATTTTGGTCCCCTTATTTTTAGAGTTAATCACATTTTTCTTCTTGCATTACCCGATCAATAAAATTGTCCCATTTAAGTCTTTATTGTCAAGAATTCCGTTAAAAACATGGATGAAAAATAACGTGTAAAGCAATGTCACACCACCCGTTATTCTCAATCCATTTTTTGATGGATTCTTAATGAAAGGACTTCACTGGGACAATTTTATAGATTGGGGACAAACTGTCAGACGTTTTGAATGTCATTTGTCAAGGACTAAAATGGGATTCACCTCTAACTTCGGGGACTAGAAACAGAGTTAATTGCCTTATGGAAATGTTGGCTGCTGCAACTTTGAGTGAATTTTTGAACTTTCTATTTATATTTGGTTTTGGTTAAGCCTCTTTGCCCAATTTATTATTCCACAAAGCAGTGATACATATTTCAATTTTTATGGATCTTTCTACTGATTTAGAGAAAATGAGATGTGGCTAAAATACTAATATATTTTACTTTATGCCATGCTCCTATTTGTTTACTTGTTCTTTGTGAGGCTGCTACTAGGAAATGCGTGGATTTATATGCTGAATGGTGTTATGTATTTTTTCTTCCATGTATATGTTGTGGTTAGTTCAGTTTAACGAGAAACAACCTGTCTAACTGTCCAGAAGTTGTGTTTCAATGGCTTGAGAGAAAAGGTTTTAAAGTTGATCTATTTATGCACAAAAAGATACCAAAAACACGTGCTGTCTTATTCTCTGTGATCTTTTCTGAATCGTGGAAACTGAAACTTAGTGGATTCGGGCCACAAACTTTGATGTGTTGGTAAGAAGATCAACAACTCATCTTCTCTATCTTCCTAGCACATCGTGTGGATCTCATAGAACAGTGCTTCAAAGTTTCAAGTCTGTGCCAATCAATTTGTTTCCCGTGCAAATATGTGTTTCCTATGCTTCAGCACTCAAGATATATCGCAAATAATCATGGAACTTATTTTTCCATTCTGTTTAGGACATGGAATCTATCATGGAGACCATGATGCAACAGCTTTTGTCCAAGGAGATTCTTCACGAACCCATGAAAGAGATTGGAGAAAGATATCCAAAGTGGTTGGCAGAACATGAAGCAAGTTTGAGCAAAGAAGAGTACAAACGTTTTTCCCACCAATACGAATTCATTATAGAACTTAACGAAGTATATGAAAAAGAACCTAGCAACTTCAACAAGATTGTTGAGCTCATGCAGAAAATGCAAGAATGTGGTCAACCACCAAACGATATATTGCACGAGCTAGCTCCTGATTTTGATCTTGCTAGTCTTGGCCAAATGTAAGTGTTGTACTCTTTTAATCACAAAAATCTCTGTTACTTGCTGCGTGCAACATTGAGCATCGGATGCATGTATCGATGGATGTGCAGACATACATTTATTTAGCTCATGTGTAGCCAAAGATCTAAGAGGATAAGTCATGACATGTACTGGTTTGTCATATGCTATTCATGTAAGCTTTAAGTACACGGGGAATTTGGATGGATTTCTTGTCAAATATTATTACGTCTAAAGCTCATGTAGCAACCATAGGAAGGTGTCAGAAGCACTTCCAGTACTAAAAATTGCCTTTGCCTTAGCGGTGCAATCAGTTTGCTTACATTTGTTATTTAATTTGTTTAGGTGTTTTTGGTAAAGGCATACAATATAAGATAGTTGTATCAACTATTTGGTAATGAGCAGCATTTTCTGTTTGGCAGATCTCCGGAGATGCTCGAGTCTCGGGAAAATTGCTGTATAATGTGAAGATATATATTCCTGTGGCGAACCTCCAAGATGTCTTCCCTTTTTGTCGCCCGGGGCCGCAGTTTATTTCTTTAAAGAATTTGTGAAAAATAAATTAGTGTTACCTGAATTATCTAGTAATTTGTTGTTTTTATATATAATCTCTAAGAAATTCGGCTGAGCAATTCGAGATGCTCTGGTTTTTGATTCATGTATGGAAAGAAAGCTGTTGGTGTAATTCGTTTGCCTTTTGCCTTGGTTATTATTTAAGAGGAATAATGTTAATTTATCACAATTGAGAAAACAATCATATATGTATATATACATATTAGAGTGGGACTTGTTGCATGATATGTAAGTGTCGAAATGTCAAATGATATAATTACAGGACAAAAAAGCTCGGTTATATAATAGAATGCATTAAAAAAGGACAAAATAATCTCTGCTGAAAAAAGGAACAGGGTGGGGGTAACTGGTCTGTATAATTATTAGAAAGGTAAAAAAATGAAGCTCATAAACGCTTTTGTTACAAATTGAATTTAAAGAATTATAGTGTATAGGAGGAAACATGTGGTATTTGACTTTATAAAAGAAAAAAAAAAAAAAAAAAAAAAAAAAAAGAGGTAAAAAACTGATTTTTTTATTTTTAAAAATTTTTCCCCCCTTCTCTCTCTTCAATGGTAGAATGGTAGTATTTAAAAAAGTTGTGAAGTAATGGAGGGAAGGAAAAAAGGGGACGGCGCTATTTAAGCGTCAGAGGGAGAGATCCAGTGACGGCCATTGACAAAGCTCTTAACAAGAAAGGGATGGGCTGTCTCGAAATTCAGCTCTGGAGCCCATGACAGTCCTCTCAGTGCTCCTAACCCTGGTCCCTGCAATTGTACACTCCGATACCACCGTCCTGCCCGCCAATTAACAACCAACATTATTTTTGTAAATCCCCCCCCCCTTTTTTTTTTTTTTTTAGACTTTTGCATTATCGCACTACTTCTTTCAAGTCTTCCAACACTTAACAAAATAAATTAATTAATTAAAAATAAATAAGAAAGAAAAAAAAAAAAAAAAAAAGCCAACAGGTGTGAAATGCTCAATTAACTGGTTCGGTGGTGGTGTGCGGGCCCATCACAAATCACAATCATGAGACAACTAATAATACTATGCTATATAGCTACACTTACGAATTTTGACTTTTGCTTAAATTTGTCAAAAATCATAAGCATGGATCCACTTCAAATCTAAATAAATTGAAGTGATGAGGGTTGATATTATATATATATATATATATATATGACTTTTAGTGAGGGTTGAGGAGGAGGAGGAGGAGGAAAGGAAGTATATTTTATTTTTATTTTTGGTTAGTAAATTTAGCTGATGGATGCAGTTGAAGATAAAAAGGAATAGAAAAAAAAAAAAAAAAAAAAAAAAAAAAAAGGAATTAAATTTACTTGTTCTTGTGAGAGTTGAATTGGTTGCGGATGCGGTCGCCATCATCCCAGGCACCGGGGGCCACAATGTTATCGAAGTAAGTGAAGGAGTAGACGATCCTAGAGTGCTGACCCATGGCCCGACCCACGTACACCGGACCACTTCCCGTGACCCTGCAGTTCACGAACGCCAATCCCGTTTTCTCCTCCTCTGAGTTCCTGTACTGAGCTGCTATTGATCCGAACCTGCTCGCTATTGAGTGCAGCTCGCAGTCCTGCACTTGCATATATTAATATATATGTGTGTGTATTAGTTGGAATTTTGCATTTTTTGCATGTATAGGTATGTCGTCATTACATACTGCAGATATATTAATTAAAAGGAAATGAAACAATTCATTAATGGAGCTTAATAATTACTTTGAACATGGAACGGGCATTGCCGAAGATGAAGTCAATGGAACCCTCAATGTAGCAGTCCTTGAAGTAATGGCGGCCGGCGTCGTCGCAGAGAGTGTCTTGGGCTCCGTAGAATCCGCATCCTCCGAAGTAGGCCTTGTCCCCTGATATCCTCAGCGCCACCGCTTGCCCTCCTTGCATCCCCGGCATTGGTGCCGGTGCTGTATTCTACCATATATTATTATTATTGTTCATTTGTTTCATTTATTTTCTGTTAGTACTACTGTTAATGCTGTCTGCATCTATTAAATTAATTAAAATATATTTACTTTAAAAAAATAAAAATAAAAAAAAAAGAGGAGGAAAGAAGAAGTTCAAGTTAAAGTAGTTACCTTGAAGCTGATGTTTCTGGCAGAGAAATAGTTAGCGAAGACAGAGACAGAAGCCGTTCTGTAAGTACGGAGCTGCTGGCCATTGGGACCAGGGTCACTTGCCCTGTCATGCCATTCTATCGTCGTCACATCCCTCCCTCCCCCTTGAAACGTTATGTACGGCTTCGTCGCCGGCACCACCACCTTCTCTCTGCCATTGCCATTGCCATTACCATTACCATTACCATTACCATTCTATGCCACATATATATCTATATATTCATACATACATATATACCTACCTATCTCTTTCCCTTTTTTCTTTTCTTTCCACTAGCGGCAGTAATTATAATGATTGATGTCAAATTTACTTCAACAAAAAGTACATATCTAGAGGCCACCGAGGGAGGAGGTGTGAGTGGGGGCACTTAAATTTTTTCTTCTTTTAATTTTATCTTAAAAACTTTCTAATCTTATAATTTATTTTGCCTAAAAATAAAATATTTTTATATGGTCCTTATTTTTTCCTTATTAAAAATAAAAAAATTTCTTATATAATCCCTATTAATAATAATTCTGATAAAAAGAAAATTTTATATTTTTATTATTTTGTTCCCATTAAAATTAAAAATTATCACATAAATCTATTAAAATAAAAAAATTTCACATAATTCCTACTAAAATTTATTTTATCTTCAAAAAAAATTGAAAAAATTTATGTCTCTGTACCAATGATGTTTATAATCATGGACAGTATAATTATAAGTAATAATTGCATGCGCCAAAGAAAGGCAATTGTTAATGTTACCTGTAGCTAATACTATATATTTATATATAGCAACTTCATAATTAAATGCATATATGTGTGTGGTGTGGGGGGTGTAGAGTTGTTTACATGTAGAATCCGGCGCTGATTAGAATGGTGACGTTGAATCTATTGTTATCTTCGATTGCATCGACGGCGGCTTGGACCGACCGGAACTCTCCGGAGCCGTTGACGTCGACCGTGATTAAGCGGTGTCCGATGGGCCCAATCCACTTGTGGCGGCGGTGCCTGCTTGAACCTCTGACTTGCGCTGCATTATTATGACACATCAACAAGCAAGTGCATACGAGGATGACAAACAAAGACCTCAGACACGCCATTTAACTAGCATTAAACGGATCGTACAATCGAATTATGGAAGAGAGAGAGAGAGAGAGAGATGGAATGAACGAATGAATGGATGAGAGACTAATTGTATGAGTTGAGGGGCGGAGTATTATTATGAGAAATTTGTTGGGGAGATTTCAAGGAATGTAGGTAGGTATGACTATATATATATATGTGTGTGTGTGTGTGTGTGTGTGTGTGTGTGTGTAGGGCAAAGTGTAATAGTCTATAATCGGAAGAGGGAAAGGCCGTACCACACAATCTAATTGAGTGTCTGTGAGGGAGTACAATTGTCTTGTCTCTTTTGTATGTCCGGAAACAATGATATTAAATGGGGGTCCTTCCAACGGTCATTTTTTTTTTTTTTATTTGGCTACGTAACTTGTTCCTCTCTTGCTCATAGTCATATGTAGCTAGAGAGACAAGCTAGCTAGCTAGCTAGCCAGCTTGCTGCAGCTTATGCCGTTATATGATAGGTATGGGCTTTTTGGTATTTTAACTTCAACTGATGCCCTCCATGTGCCGGTCATTTTCTCTTTTCCCTCTTCATTCATGCACGTTCAAAAATTCTCACGCTGATAATTCACACACACACATATATGCATATATATATATATATATATATATGTATATGTATTATGTCGTTTTCACGTTATCTGGGCTCTCACAAATTCTTCCCTCCATTCCGTAATTAGCTATTTTTTAATTATTTAATTAGGTTCTCTCTAAATAATTAAATATATAGCGTAGATCTTTGACAATATAATTTAGGAAAAGGCAGTATATTTTATACAAGTTACTGAATAATTAACATTTGCTGACATACTTGAATCACGTTAAAGGGTAAATTTTAAGCCCAACGCTAATCCCATTCCCCCAGCAGAAGTGTGCCTCTGCTCTGCTGTGCTCTGTGCTGAGAGAAGATGGTCCAGGCATGGTTCATTACTATTTTGTATAAATTAGCTTCTCTCTTTGTCTGATCTGTGTGTTCTCATCTACACACACGCACACACGCACACACTATCACTATATCTGTGGGCCCCAACTATGTAAGAGTTTTTGAACGTTGGGAGTTCATGAATCCTTTTGTCTTCCCTAAAGTAACTGGACAATATTATTATTAATACTATGCAAACACCGAAAGGATTTTTATTATTTTTTTTATGTGACGGATTCGCCCTCGTGGAATAATTATTTGTGATTGGTTGTTGGGAAATATATAGGCCATAACAAAAAATGAAACAAAAGGTGTGGGGGCTCCAATCACAAGATGAGGAAAAAGAGCGCCTTCTTTTTCGGCTCTGCTTAGACTGGCCAGCCCACTATCATTTGTATTGTAACAAATAAATATTTATCATTTTTTTTAATTTTTAATTTTTTTTCTTAGTCTACAGAGCTGCGCAACGGTCCGTTGTGTTGTCGTCCTCCGAGGGTCCCTCCCAAGTCCCACCTGTCTTTTCCTTATCCACTGTTAGATTCCCGCTTCAGTCTTAAACATGTCGTTTTTTCCCCTCCACAGTGTCGTTTGTTTTGCTTTTACGGTTTTTGTGCAAATTAGTCATGACCACCTTCTATTTTGTTTCAAGTGGATACATAATGATTGTGTGTAATATTTGACATCATTTTCGATTATATGTTCTTCGGTTTCCTGAATCAGAGATTGGAACGCTCCAATTAATTCATATCTTTAGCATGATTCATTAACCAAACATATATACAAAAGGATTATGTTGGTGGGTTCATATATGAAAGACGAGAGATGTAAGACCTGCCTAATAATAGCTATAACCAAATAAATAGAACTTGAATGAATTGTTTTCGTTTAAAAAAGAAATAAACGAAAAAAAAAAGGGGGGGGTGGGCGAATAAGACGATGAAGGTTTAATTTGTGAGGTGTGTGTGTGTGTGGGATATATATATATATATATATATATATATATATATATATATATTAGTAGAGCTTGTTAAACTGGGAAGTGGGGGAAGACTCACCCAATTTAGGGAAAAAAGATTCCCTTTCAAGTGAAACCCGGAGACAAGTAATGACTTTGACAAGAGACACCCATAAAAAAGGTGCACACAAAAATGCATACCCAAACACTGAGATAGCTCTCACAATGCCATCTGGATACCAAGGAAATGCCATGACAAAAAGAACCCCCGTGATCCCAATCCAAGGTGCCAAAACCGGTACAATTGGCAGCAGAAAGGCGTTGATCGGAATAGAGGAAAGAGCAAAAGAACCGAGCAAGTAGAGAGACCAGCCTATTAGTGGATGAACCGTGCGAGGAACAACGAAGAATGGCACTATATAAGCTGCCACTATGGACCATGTTGCTACTATTTTCAGGAACGTCTGTACAAAGGTGGTGCTCTTTTCCGCTCGCCGATAACATAGCTTTGACATGTTGGGCCGGGCTAAACGCGTTGTTACTACAAGTCCTATGTACATAACCGCCTGAACCACTACTCCTACCATCTCTGCCCCATACCTGTCCATTATAATTGAAAATAATTATCCACTTTGTTCATTGTATACAAGAGAATTTTACTTGAGTTCTACCACTATACATTAATTTAATTTTTATTTTTTTATTAAACAAAAAAATTCTACAAAACGATGAACAATATGTTACTCGCCATTGTTATTACTTGTTTTGAAATTACCTATTTGCAACAAAACTATGCAATCCTATTTATACAATTTCCAATGTGGTAAAAACGGCTGATAGTTTTGAACAGATGAATTAAAAAAACCAAAGATAATCACGATAACTTCTTGTTGTATTTGGCAATTTCGGATTACAAATGAGAAGAAACAGGGGAAATTTCAAAAGGTTTTTCAGAAATATTTGTGGCACCACTAGAATGCCTGGAAATGGAAATGGAAATGGAAATGGAAATGGAAGGGGTGTGTGTGTACATATATATATATATATATATATAGAGAGAGAGAGAGAGAGAGAGAGAGGGTGGGAGAGTGATTAATGAGTAAGTAAGGGTGTTACCCAAGGGTTTGAAGACGTCGTTGATGCCAAGAAATGCCTAAAGGGAGAACAGGCCATGACCACCAATACCAGGGCTTCAGCCAGGGTGCGCCAGGGAAGGTAATCACGCTGTTCGGTCCACATGGTACACTCCACCTTAGCTTAAGGTCTGGAATAATAATAATAATAAAGTTAAATTAAGAGCCAGGCATGAAATCATGTGTATGTTTGTATGACAGTATCACCAAAATTACGAAATGAATCAGGAGAGAATTAATTGAATTTGTGGCTTAATTAATTAACCAAATTAGTACTAACAATAATAAGAAGCATCCATTTGGTAGCCAAGAGGAAGTCTGTAGGTTCCATTAAGCTGAATAGTGGTGGTGGCATTTGGTGGGCGGTGGAACATGGGCTGATCAAGCAAGTCAGGAAAGTAGCTGCCAATGAAGCCCTGGTCCGCACCATCAGGGTTGTCTCTCCCTCTCTCTAACTCCTTTACCATGTCCTTGAACACCGCCATTGATGGCTGCAGTATTGTTGTTAGTATATATATATATATATATAGATATGTATTATAAAATGGAAGTTGCATGATATATGTGTGGGTGTGGGTGTGGGGTGTGGGGGGGGGGGGAATAGAAAGGAGGAAGGGGGTACCTGCAAGACAAAGAGGCCAGTGTGGAAAATGCAAGGGTTGATGAAGACAGCACAGAAGTGACCACACTGGAATAACTCATCGGTGTTGAGGAGGAAAAGGTTATCAGAGTCGAGCATGACCACCCTGTCGTAATCAACGAGACTCCAAGCATATATCTTGTTCATGCTCAGCATAAATCTCCAATCAAAGTTGTCCTGTTCCTTGTATGGATTTTTCAGATTTTCCACTCTTACCACCTTCGCTCCATCTTCCTTTTCCCTGCCCATTCATCCCCCACACGCATTACACTTTTTCTCACGCGCGCATCACGACATCGACATCACCACCCCCCGTGGCCTGGCCCCTCTTATTAATTAATTCATCTATATATCTACACCTATATATGTCTTTCTTTCTTTCTTTTTTTTCTTTTTCTTTTTTAATTTGCATTCTTCACAATTCACACACAAAAATAATGTTCATTACGTACGTCCATGCCAAAAAAAGATACGAAATAACAAATTGAATAAAACAAGTGGTGAATTTACAATAATAATGTTGAAAGGGGGTTGATGTAACAAAGGAAAAAGGCCACTTTTTATTACTTTTAATGTGGACGGGACTGGCTTGCAAGGATCAAGCGAGGGGAGCCTCTCTCTATATCTTCCCTTCCTCCCCCATATACCATTTGTATTTTACTATGAAATGCGCAACAATTTTGTTTTTCGTATCACTACTAATAATGAACTCATGTGTTTGCTTGTTTTTCGGGTTTCACTCACAATTTTTTTTTTTTTAAATTATTATTATTATTTTTTTTTTTAATTTTACAGTATCTTACCGTACAAAAATTTAAATTTAAACTAAAACTTGTGTTCAAATTTTATGAAGCAAATGTTTTGTGAGTGTGTGCGCGCGCGCGTGGAGTTATACACTCATTAGAACATTGGATCCATATATACTGCTCATGATGGTGCGTTGGAGGTAATCCGACAAAAGCCTGAAAATATCTAGTACTAGTTCAAAAATAAAGTAGTGAACTAATTCAAAATCCAAGCATTTTTTCCTTTTTTTCTTCCGTTAAAATCACGGTTCTAATATATAAGCATCCAACTTGTAATTGCCGAAACAAATTAATGTGACAAGCGTCTCGTATGCAACACAAGAGTAAATTTAACACCGGACTAATCACGTCTTTTTTTTTTTTTTCCTCCAAAAAATCAGGCCATGTTTATGTTGTAAAAAATCATTGCTTAACAACTCAGAAGGCAACCACAATTATACATGGGATGTTTGGTTCGTAAATTCATAAGTTTGACAAAAATTTCTTTATTTAACTTCAGATTTTTAAAAGGAGAAATACTGTAAAAAAAAAATTAAAATTAAATTGCAAGTCTCAAACACAGAAAACAAAAGGCACAACAATTTTTATATGATCTAATCCATAATGTTCATCGATAGTAACGGGCGGAGAATCCAACTAGTCTATTATTCAGGTGGGGCAAAAAATAAAAAAAGAGGAGGAAGCCCACCATCCAATTATTTATATCGGCAGTCATGTTTATGCAATTATTTGTATATTACGAATCTATACAAGGGTTTTTCATAAATTTATAACGATCAGAAGGCTATAATTAGACGTAGTCTCCTAAAAATTAAAGCTGAATGGAGACAGTAATTATCTGACGTATGCGAATACTAGACTAGTTATTAACAAAACTAAGAATATGACACCGAGTCATTTATATATATATATATATATGTGTGTGTGTGTGTGTGTGTTTGTGTATATAAACAAATTAGGAGACGAATCCTTAAAAAGAGAAAAGCTGAATGAAGACAGTAATTAATATCATGTTAAACTTAAAAACCCAAAATTATATTAATTTAATGCTAATTCATAATTTGTAGCGTACGGCGGATCGAGTCAAACCTTTTCCCTTTCAATCCGCTAGACTCACCAATTTCGTTACGTTTAGATTAGAGAGAGAGAGAGAGAGAGAGAGACGGAGAAAATTTTAATTAATAGTTTAAAGACGAAATATAATGTAACATATACTCGGAAAAAACAAAAAAAAAAAAAAAAGAAAGAAAGAAAAGCAAGAAAAGCAAGAAAAAGAGAGAGAGAAAGAAAAGGTAAATGCAATATTATGGATGGAGATGGAGGCCGGGGATTGGAGACTTACAGGGCGTGGATCCAACGGAGAGGGACGTCGATGGAGGCAATAACCACGAGATCGGCGTCCACATCGAGCCTGGAGAGCGATCTCAGCAAGACACGTGTCGCGACGTAAAACTCGTAGTCCCTGGGCGTCCCCATGTACATCATCGTAGCGTAGGCGTTCCGATGCTCCGCCCTCGCCTGAGCCCATGACGTCGTCGCAGTCGCCGTCGCCGCCGTCTCAAACACAAATACAAACACCAAGGCCGCCACCACCACCACCACCAAATTCATGTAGTTATTACAAGTAGAAGCTTTCAGACAGACACTCGGACTATACCCTTTCATTACAAATTCCTTTTATTTTGATGCCCTTTTTCTACCTTTCCAAGCGCATTTCTCTCCTTTCCATAATATACAGATCCTCCAATATAGAAATATATAGACACAGTCTAAATGCCCTTATCATATATATCTAGGCATATTGAGAGAGATAGAGAGAGAGAGAGAGAGAGTTGTAGACTTTAAAAATTAAAAAGAGAGAGAGAGAGAGAGAGTGTGTGGGTTTTTTAAATAGTGAAGACCGAAGAAGAGGGTGTAACGAGGGAAGGCATTTTGGAAAGGATTTTTTTTAAAAAAATTTTTTGTTTGTTCTACAAGTACGATTATTACATCTTCCTTGGAATCTGTAACAGTGTCAAAATGGGCCGGGTGCGTCGGGTCGACACGAATTACAAAATGAGCTCAATCTAAAACTTTTTTTTTTTTTTTTTTTTGAATAATAATCTAACACCTTTAATTAAAGGAGTTTGACTTTGACGCGATTTTTTGACGCAAAACGCTAAGCACTCGCACGTTAATGGCTCAATTAATAACATGATAAGTGACACCATAATATTATTTATTTTTTATATTTTTATATTAATTTTTAAATGAAATTTATGTTATACTCCTTATTCTTATCACGATTTTATCTACTTTGAATTTTTACTTCATAAGATTTTAATGTCATAGTTTTTTTTAATTATATGCATAAATTTTTCTGTTGTATTCAAATACTTGTTTTTTTTTTTTGTTTATTTATCATTTTTCTATTAAATATGATTAAGACATGGACACGCGTGATTAAGGGTATATCATGTTTATAAATAAATCACGGATTGAGCTTTAGGCTATAAATTATACAAAATTATTTTTAAAAAATTTATGGAAATCCCCCTAAAAATAGACATGTTCATTTTTTTTTTTCCATTCCTTAATACTTTATATATATATTTTACTACTACTGAAGGTAAAAAGTACTAAAACTATTTTATGTAGTTGGTGCAATTATCCACAGATATACTTTCTTTCGCGCAATATTATAAATCGGTTTGATAAATAAGCATGATATGAAACATTAAAGAATCCAAAAATAAATATAGGCCGGCTCGTTTGTCAACTATAGTTGCAATGGAATTTAGGAGTTGTTAATATCAGTGAAGTTAAACTATTAATCTTTAATTGATACACATGTAAAAAATTACAAGTGCATAATATTGTAAATAAGTAATAAAGTGATAAATAAATTATCGTTCTCACAATAACTTTCGTTACCAATTACTGAAATTATATTAACTTCAATTTTATTTGAATAACCGAAAAGAGGTTTTTAAATAAAAATAACAAAATAACAAATTAAAAAGACAAAAGACTCAAAATACTCAAAATCTAAGGTTTTGATTTCACCGGATTAATCATATTCAAACCCTCTAATCTAATTAATCAACGTCTATTCCTTATATTGCCAGCGAATCTCTTTAAAATATTCATTTATCTTTCTCAAATATTAATAATTTATTATAATAAGCCTTATCACCTCTTGATCTCAAATAATTTATTAAAAACTATAAATTCATGATGCGACACAAGTTTTATAACTATCTCTAATTTATGACAATCTCATGGTAAATTAAACAAAGTCTTATTCAATTATCACTTTTCAGTCTCAAATCAGATACCAAATCATATACAAGTTGACCAAAAATTCACAGGCATTAAGCATATATTAAAATACTTAACATAAAACTGGAATAGAATATCAATGAATTAAAAATAGAAAAACTCAAATAATGATAATCCAAATAGATCTTATCCCTAGAAAAGAAAATTACTATCTAAATAAAAATAATAAATATTTAATCATTCTCAAATTATAAAAATCAAAAGATAAAAAAACAGAGTAAGAAAACCCAATCTAGAGGTGTCAAAAGTCTCCAAAACCTTCTCCTAAATTTT
The DNA here is from genome assembly GCA_025413025.1 of Ficus hispida. Taxonomy (NCBI): domain Eukaryota; kingdom Viridiplantae; phylum Streptophyta; class Magnoliopsida; order Rosales; family Moraceae; genus Ficus; species Ficus hispida. Next base: position 35,840,728 of record CM046372.1, on the reverse strand, counting down.
CTTTTCCTTCTCCTCTTGATGATTCATGATAATATTTCCATAATTTTGTAAAAAAACTAAACCTAAAATAAAAAAAATAAAAAAAAATTATTTTTCTTCTTTGGTTTTCGGCTTCTCCCGCAGCCAAAGACCAAGAGCACGCAGCTCTACGCTTTCTTTTATAAGCTCCCAGCCGCTGCATCCAAAAACACCCCTTTTTTATTTTTGATTTTTTCCTTTTCTTTTAGTGCAGAAGATCTGAAGCCCAATAGCACGCCTAGGCCATATAGAGACAGGTGGTGAGCTTGGACTGGGTTGAGGCTGACGAAGAGGACGCGTGGCGATCTGGGACTTGCTGGAGCCCGCAGGCGCACGTAGAGAGCTTGGATGCATCACACCGGATCCAGCTATGCTGAGAAGCCCAGTTTGATGCGCTTGGCTGGAAGAGTGACAAACACTCGCGATATGAACTGCTGCTGAGATCTATCCTATGGTCGGGAGCGCGCATGGCGTGCGTGAAGTACTCCGCGAGTGGGGAAAATTGTCTCCGAATTTCCTTTTGCAATTTCTAGATCTTTTTATCACATTTTTACTCTAAAATACTTACTTTAACCCTGTTGACATAATTTAATCTACACACTTGGGATAACATAATAAATTTAGGAAAAAAATTAAGATAAAAATACTAACATTATAACAAAAATATAAATTTAAGAATACTAAAATAACTCGTATATATCAAACAACTATAAAATCTCAATTGGATTTCATTTCATTTCGTTATTCCTTCAGCAAAATTTTTAAAAGGGTCCTAACTTACCAATAATAATTCACACTTTTCTTGTCCGTATTAAAAAAAAAGTTTGATTTAGACTTTTAGTGTAGCATGAAAGTTTCCTTTTTTCAACATGATCCTCCCAGAGGAGTTTTCTATAATAGGACCATTTGTTTTAGGAAAGAACTTGCAATTGTAAAATTGTTAAGTATTTTCTCATCTTTATCTTTCTTTTTCTTTTTCTTTCGTTTTTTTTAATAAATGAGTTACCATAACCTAAAATAATTTTCAGCATACCTTATATGAACAAGGTATTGACTACATGAGATAAATTACACTAAGGAATTAAATAATAAGATCTATTCCGGAATTCAAAGATATTAGTATAATATCTCCCTAAAATTTTCCGAGGGAATAATAAATCTCTAAATAAAATATATAAGTATGTAATATAAGTAGAGCAAAAGTATATCAAACAATGAGGATATATAAAAAATGTGGCTTCTCTTGAGAGGGATCGGTTGTGAAAAAATCGACGAAGTTTTTACACGAATTATATCACTACTCTGGCATATATATATATATATATATATATATGTGTGTGTGTGTGCGTATGTGTGTATGTTTGAAATGCGACAATTGCAAGATTTTTGTCAACTCTTTAACGACCAAGGAAAAAGGAATCAAAATTTGAATTTAAAGCTTCTCTTCTCATAGTTGATCTTCACATGATTTGTTTCCCTAATCTATATAAATTAAGCTCTCATTAATTCTTTTTTCAAAGAAATAATACTTGAGAGATTTGTCAGAATAAGAAACTAAAACTTTATGCAGAAAATCTAATTCATTCAAGATCCACTATATCAAATCATCAAGAGAATGAAAGAGGAAGCATACTTTGATTTATGAGAAGGAGACGATTGCGGGCTATAGTTCTTCCAATCCAATACGATTTTCCTTTAAAGAAAAATCTATGTATTCTTACTGATGATGGGATGTCAAAGAAAATATAAATGAATATATCGTATGAATTAGGGACCATAACCATTTAAATAACTACAGTAGTTATACTTTTCATATTTCTATTTTTGCCCATCATAAAATTAGAAATATGAAATTAAGTATCTGCACATAATAAAACCATACTATATTTAATGCCCAATAAAATTAACCTTAGTCAGATCATTTTAAATGAGCTGAATTTTAAGATAGCATGTAATATACATTTAACTACATATGTAGGCACACATGTTCAATTATTTTCCAACAGTCTCCTACTTGGGCCACATATGTTTCCTTATAAAATGTGCATAATTTTATGAGATCAAAACTTTTGCAATCATGAACAAAAGTATCTCTGAATAATCTCGTCCATTAATTATACTAATATAGGATCAAAGCCATTTTCGTTATAAGTAACGTAACTAAATCCATTAATAATCACGTATATCGATATAACCACATGACATAGATCAAGTATGAATGTGTAGAAATTAAATGCAATGTGATCTAAATATATCTATTTCTAACTAGTCCAGCTTTATTCTTTAATGAGATTAAGTTAAAACAAATCAGAGTGAAAATAAACTGAATTCTTTATTTCTACAAAAAAAAAAAATCCATAAACATAAAAATTATCCAAATGAAATGAAATAACATCTAAACACAAACTCCCATAAACCAGTATATCATCAAATGATATGACACCCATATGAGCAGTGTGCTCATGAAAAGCCTTGGGTGAAAGCCCTTTGGTAAGCGGATTCACAAAATCATGGAGTTTGTACCAATATACTCTATAGATACCTAACCATTTTGAACTCTTTCTTTAATACTTAGGAATTTGACATCTATATGCTTTGACTTCGATGAACTCCTGTTATTGTTAAAATACAACACTGCTTACTTATTGTCATAAAACAACTTTAATGGTTTATCAACACCTTCCAAATTCACAACCGAATGACAAAATTCTGCAGCTATATTTCATGGTTAGATGCTCATAACATGCTATAAACTCAGCTGCTAGGAAATAGCTCCTCCAGCCAGCAAGCAGATATAGCCTAATATGGATCTTCGACTATCTTGGCATCTAGCAAAATCCGAATCAGTATATCTAATGATCTCCAGTTGGTCTGATCTCCTGAATGTGAGTATGTAATCTTTTATTCTCTGTAAATACCGAATAACCCGTTTGACTGCTTTCCAATCATCCATCTCAGGATTACTCAAATATCTGTTTAGCATCCCAACAATATATGTTATATCTGGATATGTACAAACCTGAGCATATATTAGACTCTCAATAGCTGATGCATGAAGAATCTTCTGTATTTCTTTAACTTCAAGATCATTTTTAGGGCAATGATTGAGACTGAACTTGTCTTCCTTAGCAACAAGGGTGTCACGTGGTTTACAGTCCTATATGCCAAATCTCTTAAGTTCCTTTTTGATATAGCCCTTTTGTGATAATCCAAGTATACCCCGAGAGTGATCTTGATGTACTTGTATGCCTAATACAAAAAATGCATCACCAAGATCTTTCATTTCAAATTTCTTTGATAGAAATCTATCAGTTTCATGCAACAAGCCTATATCGTTTCTAGCAAGTAGTACGTTATCGACATATAGTACTAGGAAGATATGCTAACTCCCACTAAACTTGTGGTATACGCAATCATCAACTGCATTCATCTCAAAACCAAATGAGACTATTACTTGATGAAATATATAATACCATTGACGAGAAGCTTACTTAAGTCCATAGATGAATTTCTTTAACTTGCAAACCATCTTCTTTAGGTCTCCTAACACAAAGTTTACCGGTTGTATCATATAAATTGTTTCATCAATGTTATCATTGAGAAACATCATCTTCACATCCATCTTATGTAACTCAAGATCAAAATGTACCATAAATGCCATGATAGTCCTACAAGAGTCTTCCATTGAAATAGGAGAGAAAGCCTCTTTGAAGTCAATGCCTTCCTTTTGAATAAAGCCCTTTACAACAAGACGAGTTTTATATCACTCTAAATTACCCATCGAATTTCTCTTGGTTTTAAATATCCATTTGCAATCAATGGGCTTCATACCTTTAGGCAATGGAACAATATCCCAAACATTATTGTATTTTCTGGACTTAATCTCTTCATTCATGGTCTTAATCCATTTCTGAGAGTTAGAACTTTGCATTACTAGATGAAAGTTGATTGGATCATCTTCCATCACTCCAATGTCATCCTCATGTTCTTGGAGAAAGACTATGTATTCATCTAGAATTGCATTTCTCTTTTCTCTTGTGGATCTTCTCAATGGCATTTGTTCTTGAGGTTGTTGACTTTGCTCTTCATAAACAATTACTTCATATTGTGTGGGGAGTATTGTCTTGATGTTTTGGACTTGCTACTTGATCAATATCAAGAATAGAAACTTGATCATTGTCAAATGCAATTGTACGAATAGAAACAGATTCCTCTTCAAAGACAAAGTCTTTAACCTTATTTCTCCCCAAAACTAAATATCCTCAAAGAACATTGCAGTTCCCGTCTTAAAAATAGACTTAGTAATGGGATCATAAAACGTATAACCCCTTGATCTCTCAGAGTATTCAACAAAGTAGCAGTTTATTGTTTTGGATTCTAGTTTCTTTTCATTTAGCCTATAAGGCCCTGCCTCAACTGGATATTCCCAAATGTGAAAATGCTTCAAAGTAGGCTTCTTGCCCGTCCAAAGCTCATAAAGGGTTTTGGCTGTCTTAGTGGGCACTCTATTAAGAAAATAAGCTGCAGTCTTTAGTGCTTTTCCCTAGAAAGATTATGGCAAGATGGAATGACTAATCATACTCTTTACCATGTCCTTAAGTATCTTATTTCGTCTCTCAGCTATACCATTTATCCTAGGAGATCCCGGTATGGTGTAATGTAGGATTATTCTATATTCCTCTAGGAATTTAGCAAAGGCCCCTGGATATTATTCACTTAATTCATCATCTGCCATAGTACTCACCACCACGATCAGATTTAACGCATTTAATTCTTTTGTTGAGCTGGTTCTCCACTTCAGATTTATAAGCCTTGAACACATCCACTGACTGGGATTTCTCATGAATGAGATACATATAGTCATAACGTGAGTAATCATCTATGAACGAAATGAAATATTGTGACTATTCCAAGAAGTCATAGGGAATGGCCCACAAATATCCATGTGAATTAGTTCTAGCTAAGACGGCCGAAGCTCTGTTGACACCTAATCTCCTTATGTTTATCTGTTTCCCTTTAATACAATGAACACAAACCTCAAAGTCTGTGAAATCAAGAGAATCAAGAATCTCATCGGACACAAGAGAAGATTATACTTTTAGAGATATGACCTAAGCGCTTGTATCACAATGAAAGCGGAATTCCTATTGGTTAATTTGCGTTTCATATCACGTGAATTCACATGCAAGGTTTCATTAAACAATGCAATTGTATCAAGCAAATATATGTTATCATAAAAGGATAAAGAATTGGTACCAATAATATTTGAATTCAAAGAAAGACTAAACTGACTATTTCCAAAAGAACAAGAATAACCAAATTTGTCTAAAGCAGAAATAGAAATCAAATTACATCTAAATGACGGTACAACATATATCTCTTTCAAATCTAAATAATATCCAGTATTTAATAGTAACCTAAGATTCCCTATAGCCTCAACTTCCACCGATTTACCATCGCCCACTTAGATGAATCTTTCAGTATCATTTGGCTTTCGATAACTCAGGCAATCCTATATAGACACACTTATGTGAGTCGTAGCACCAGAATCCATCCACCAAGTGTGTCTTGGTACTGAAGCTAAATTAACCTCAGAACAAACCGGGGTGAGAAGTGTACCTTTCTTTGTATGCCAAGCATGATAGTTGGTACATTCCCTCTTCATGTGTCCAGGTTTATGATAGAAGTAACAGCCAAATTCTTCATTTTGGTTCTTTTGCAGTTTATTTTGAGCTAGACCATTTGCAGCTTGCTTATCCTTTTTCCTTTTTTTGTTCATGTCTTTAGATGTACTTACCAAGTGAGCACTTTCGGTCTTCTCTTGCTTTAGCCTTTCTTCCTCTTACACACAATGAGAAATAAGCTAATTGAAAGACCATTTGTCCTTTTGGCTATTATAACTGACCTTAAATTGATTGAATTATGCAGGAAGTGAAATCAAAACTAAATGCACGAGTAAATCCTCAAACAGTTCCAACTTTAGTGCCTTTAGTTTTGAAGCAAGATGAGACATCTCCATGATGTACTCTTAGTGTAGTAATCAAATATTGACAATAAGTCCTATCAAATAATAGGTCTGTCTTTGAATTGACATATTATTCACATGGAACACCTTCATATTTAGTACCACAATGTGTATGCAATTCAGCCAAATATTAACCTTCCTTTGGGCCGGTCAATATCTGCATGAATTACATACACACAACCATCTTAATATTCCTAATAAATTAATCTACACAAGAAAGGTTACTTTGATAATATGTTGATTCAATCAATCTATTTTAGAATATTAGACATCCAAAAGATATAATCAATAAACTAAAATTCAAATTTAATTGATAGAGAAAAAAATAAAAATAAAAAAATTTTGTGGGCACTGCAGCGCCCATATATGGGGCTATAGCATCCAGGCCAGTGCTGCAACGCCGTTTCGCCGCCTAGATCCTTACCTGGGCTATATGGGTGTGCTATAGCACCGAAAAAGTGCATTATAGCGCCTGTAAGATCCGTAACAGTTTCCAGAAAATTCACATTCCAAAGCTTAATGTGCGAATTTTTAACCCAAAAATTCGTCCTTAATGTCTTTAATTCATAACAAAACATCAATATATCATCATATCATCATCAATAAGAGAAGAGTCTGGAATATTGGAAGAACAAAAATAAAGAATCCATAACCATAACCGTTCTTAAATCCAACAAAACCAAACCTAATTTAGAAGGAAAACTTAATTCTCAATAGTTTAATATGGAGAAGGTTCTGATACCACTTGTTAGAATAAGAAACCAAAGCTTTATGGAGAAAATCTAATTCATCCAAGATTCGCCATATCAAATCATCGAGAGAATGAAAGCGGAAGCATACCTTGATCCATGGGAAAGAGACGATTGCAGGTTATAGTTCTTTCAATCCAATACGATTTTCCTTTAGAGAAGAATCTATGTATTCTTACTGATGATGGGATGTTAGAGAGAATAGGAATGAATATATCGTATGAATTAGATATTATAACCATTTAAAATAACTGCAATAGTTATACTTTTCATATTTTTATTTTGGTCAATCATAAAATTAGAAATATGAAATTAGATCTCTACACATAATAAACCTATATTATATTTAATGTCCAATGTCCAATAAATTTAACCTTAGTTAGATTACTTTAAATAGCATATAATACATATTTAATTATATATGTAAGCCCACATGTTTAATTATTTTCTTACAAGTTCAACTCTAAAATTTTAATTTTTCAGTACTAATTTATATATATGAAGGTGAATCATCATTTTTTGATGAGTGGATTTAATATTTTTTATTTTAATTTCTTTATCAACTATTTAAAGGTTTATCAATTAGAAATAACAACTGTTAATTGATACCAAAAAATTAATCTTAGAGATATTATTCTTTCTGTTTTCAAAAATGCTTGAGAATGTTACTAATATTCAATGACTACTGATAAAAGATTTACCCCCATCTATAAATCCCGTGGGGTAGGATCCACTTTTTATTAACATTGCTCCTTTTTGGTTCCTCTTTATTTTTTCGCTTATCAATTACGAGTGATTTGATTAATTTGTTTATGTACGAACAATTGGGCATATTAGGCTAGGTAATCCATTGCATATACATCAGTAATGCTAGATTTATGTATTATCCTCTTTACATCAATCATTCGATAGTTTAGTTGATATATATATATATATATATGTGTGTGTGTGTGTGTATTAAAATATGTTAGATGTATGTTTTTTTTTTTTTTTTTTTTTTTTTGTTTTGTTGGTTGTTTTCTTCCTTGTCACCATACAAATACTAAAATAATCAAGCAGAAGAGATTATTTATTAGGGATTAACGGTGTGTGTGTGTGTATAAGATCTATCGAAACAAATGTATATGTATACGTGGTATGGGGAACCGTACCTTTCCGTTCCAGGTTGACTATGAAAATAAAACAATATTGTTGGTGCTACATTTGACCACTTCAAAATTGAGATTACCCTCAGAATTAGTGGGAGATGACTCCGGATTGCACTTGCATCGATCCAGATAACTACAACAGCACGTGGAGCTATCATCGTCATCATCATATATCATCATAAATAAGGCAACTAATCAAAGGTTGTATATTATCCTTTCTAATTCTCAAATGGTATATATATCTATATGTTTTTTTAGGTGAATATATATATATATATATAATATTAATTGTATGTCCTACATGGTATAATATGGTACTCAATTCAAGCAAATTAAAAAAAAATCAACAAATACGAAAATCAGTTCAAAAAGAGAAAGCTTTTCAATATATGTATAAACGTCAAAATAATCTAGTAACTTAATATTAGTGTAAAACAAATTCGCGACACGCATATAGTAATTAATGTCCTTAATGCCATGTCAGTTTGATGTTTAGATATATGCAGTCCAGGTATCACACGAATAAAATCAAAATAAATATCCGCAGGTAATAAGTCAATCGGTTATTGTAGGTTTTATATAAGCCATACTCAACTAGACCGTACGTTTGTCGTAAACACATGATTATATATATATATATATATATATTATCATCCCCAGATAACGCTCCTCTCACATCTAAACAAAACACATATTATCATCAACCGACTCTCTCAAATTAACTGGAAGCTGCAATCACATGACGTCACAGACAAAAAAAGTAGCATTTGTTGATATTTATTTATTTGTTTTTATTATTTACCTATATATATATATTTATATTTATATATGTAGGGAATAAACAAACCCTCTTATTATATTATTGTTTATTTTTTTCAACGAAGAAAATGAATTATAAAGTGAGTTTTATTTTTTAAGTTTATTTACCAAAAAGAAAGTGAGTTTTAATATTTTAAATTAATCTTGAAAGTTAAATCTTCTTTAATCTGTTTGGAAAAGAGTACATGTGCTATAGGATCTCTTGTGGAAATTTCTCGCTGATGGTCGATGATCAGTTCCAAATTTAACGCTGTGTGTGTAGCCAAATGGGCATCTTCTTGATGCCTTTTGGGATATCCATATATATATATATATATATATATATATATATATAATCAGGGACGAAGGGAGTTAATTATTATTGGGGCCTTGAGCCCCACTTAACTTTTATTTTATTTCTTTTTTTGTCTTTAACCATTATATATGTACATGTATCCACGAACAAAAAATTACATAAAGCCCCCCTAAAGACGCAAAAAAAAAAAAAAAAGAAAAAGAAAGAAATCTTACACCCCTCATCAAAATACTTGAATGAGAGATCAATTGACAAAATGCTATTAAATAGCAAAAGTTCTATAACAAATGTTACGGGATTTTTCAATATAAAATGTGAAATTAACCATTAGAATAAGTACTACGTAATTTTGTTATTTTTAAAATATTGTAAAAGATTTGTTATTGTCAATTCCACATATATATATAACCATCTGATGCAGCTGTATAAATTCTAAAATCTTAATTCTTATGAACGTCAAAATTTGTTAATATATATATGTATGTGTATATATGTGTGTAGAGAGAGAGAGAGAGAGAGAAAGACACCTTTCTCCAGTCTCAAGTAATTAATATGCCACTTGGCATCTGCATTCAAAACTTGTAATCAACGTGGTTTTGTCTCTCACCTGAAAATGGAACAATATATACTTCCGTCTTGTATTCTTGTTATTTATTAGAATTAGTGATGTTTGATGTAAATATATCAATGCATGTAACCAGTAGTTAATTCTGTTATTAACAGTACTACATACAAATACAATTAATACTGGTGATATGCATTATAAATGTTGTCGTATTGATAATGAGATAGATAAAGTAACGCTCTTATTATTAGAAGTAATGAACCAAGTGGTAAAGAATCTACGGATTTATTTCTGATCATAGCTTTAATTTTAAAATAATTAATTTGTTGTTCAACTAGAAAAAAAGGGAATTACGTAGTACAACCAAGCAACCGTATCTGTGTTATTGTAGACTTTTCAATATATTTGGAAATACATATATATATATATATATATATATAGATATAGACATATATTGTCCCAGCCAGCCCATCGAGTGCGTGATGTCGTCTGTACAATTGTGCCAATTGATAGATATCATTTCATAGATGTGTAACAGACTATGAGCCGCACACGTAGGTGTACTATGAGCCATACAATTGGAAATACATTAAAATTTGTTTTAACCATTATAATTAATTTTTAGCAGTTTACTATATTTGTGCTAACGGTAGTGGCCGAACATAAAGTTTTTATTTTATTATTATTATTAGTATTATTTTGAGTAGGATGATGATAAGCGAGTTTGGAGTTGCGAGAATGATCAAGGTGCATGAGTGCATTGGGTTGAAATTAATTAAGACTTAAAATAATTAATTACCACAATGATCAAGTATATGAATGATCTGACCGATCACGAGCACTTGTTGTTGTTCCACTTCTGTTGATTTTCTCTGTCAATTAAATAAATAAATGCTCTTATCTTTCCTCGTCTATTTTTTGTAATGTCGACTATTCTAGTTTTGTACGGTGTTTGTCAGATTTCAAGTGCGTGCCCCTATCCCAAATAGCCTCTCCTTCTTCTTCTTCTTCTTTTCTTTTTTCTTTTTTCTTTTTAAATATCTCTCTAAGGTTAATTATAAGGAGAGATGGGAGTTCGTGCAGTAATATTCCGAGTCCTTTAATATGATTATGGCCCGTCGAGATCTTGAAGATAATCAAACTCACAATATAGGGGCAACCCAAATACAGACTTCTTAATTAGGTAAATTAATTAACACCCAAAAACCAATTTAAATTACCATCAATGTGGTTGCCTAGCCATAAAGGATTATCGTTGCAAGTCGATAGCCGAGTGTTTAAGTGTTAAATGGCCTATCTTGGGGGTCTTCGGGGTCTTTGATATTGTATATGTTTCTTTCTTTACAGCATAATAATACTTAATTTAGAACATCCAGGACCGCACATAGATGTATCTTTACTGTTAGCACATTCTCTGAAGCAAGAGGGCGGGCTCTTATTTAGGGGTACTATAAAGCCTTTAGTGAATATTTATGCCAATGTAATATGGAAGCCCTTTTAATAAGTCATAACGTCTAGGGATAAGTCTTGCCCCCTTTCCATACTTCTAATCTACACTATATATATATATATATATATGTAGATATACACTTTAAAAGAATCAATGGTTATTTTGATCATGTCTTTCATATTTATCACATGACAGTTATCTGGTTGTCACATCATCACCATGTTATGACCAAATCATTATTACGTGGATTTTTTTTTTTTTTTTTTTGCTTATCTATTCCGCACATATCAAGCTAATTATTTAATATAAATAATAAACAAAAACAACTGATGTACTCTTGGAATGAATTCAAAAAAGACATTCAAATGAAGTTAAAAGTAGTAATCTTCTAAATAACTACTTTGAAGGACCAGCTTAAAGGTGAATCACATTACATTACATTAATACATATGCATAGGATGCTGTTACAAATTTGTCAAGTGAAAAGGTCATATATATATATATATATATATATATATATGTAGCGCTAATTAGCTGGAGCATCCTGCTGATGGTTAGGTCAACTAGTAGTCAATTGCACAGAATATCTATATATGATGGATGACACTCTACCCTTTTTTTTGTTTTTTTGCGCTTTTTCTTCTTTTTCTTTTTCTTGTGGGGTGGGCACTGAAAGACGAAGTTAAATGTCTACATGTTATCTACTGAACAGAATGTACGAAAATTTTTCCGCCAGCTTGCTAATAAGCTTGTATAGTATTTCACATTAACATATATAGAACAAAGTAGCTGGTGTATATATCCTGCTTAGAGATGGAAAGTTAGAAACTCGCACAACACAAGTAAACTCTTCACTAACATATAATATATATATATATATATTTATTTATTTATATGTCTATGCCGATACGTACTCCATGCATGTATTAGATGCGTAAATATTAATTCCAATTTCATCAGATATATATGGTTCCCTTGAAGATCTAGTTAACAACATTTCCTGATATTATATATATGCAGCTTATGTTTTTATTTTTCATTTTGATGAGGCATTATATATGTAGAACTTAACCTCATCTGTTTGAATTAATATGTCGGAGCCAATGAAGAATTAGGTAGGTTTAACTCCCCTCAAGTCTTCTCCTCCTCCCTTTTTTTTTTTTATCCTATATATATATTTTTAATAAAATTTCATAGTAACCTCCATAAACATAATTATCTGTCATAATAATCTCTTAATTATTCATTATATATTTATTAGTCACCTAATAAAAAATTCTGACTTTGTCTATGCATGTACTTAGTGTTGAAGAAATATGGATGGTAGAAAACTGTTTTGGTGTATAGAAACAGAATAGAGTAAAGAAAATCAAAAGGATTTGAGGCGTAGGAATTACTTTCCTTAAGGTTTTATTTGCCCTCACTACGAATAGTTTGCTATCGGGTGTTTTGGCAAATTACCTCCAAGATACAACAAACCCACGACTTTAATAAGTAACAATCTTATTAAATTCCAGAACAAGAGATGAAACTAACATCAGAAACTGGAGTTTTATAGACTTTCATTGCACCTGTTCATGAAGCATTGTACCTGTTCATGAAGCATGGTACCTGTTCATGAAGCATTACAACAGATATAACAATTGCACCTTTCGACCCAATAGTTGCAACAGATATAACAGTCGCACCTTTTGATTTAACAAACACAACTTTTAAATTAAAAGGTACTTTTTCAATCAAAAAACGTATCTGTTGGTCATCAGAAATAATTATGACGTTAGATTAAAATAATTCAATTAACAGTTTAAATTAAATCTGAAACTACTCAAATCTGACCGTTAGATCGTGCCCGATCAAAAACAACAGTCCAGATTTAATTTTAAAAAAACACTGCATTGAAAAAAAGATTGCTCCTTGACTCCTTGCGACGATGCGTACGTGCAAAGTGCGTCCAAAAGCGCCCTCGCGTGTGGTGGTGCATAATATTAGCATATTCTTCACCATACATAAGTAATACTTACACATCACTTGTTTCATTTTATACTACAATGCTTGTTTGTGCTCTTTCTATGTGGGACTTTTATTTTCACTATCCAATGGTAATGAGAGATATTACAATCTCTCTCACACTTAGGGCACGCTATCAAATTGTAAAGTAATGTAATGGAAAAGGTACTGAGATTGGAAAGTAAAGTAAAGGAATAGGAATAAAGATCATTAATTCTCTTTTTATTGTTTACTTACCTATTAGATAGTATAAACGAAAATAATTTTATTTCTTTTGTAGTGTTTACTAACCTTAGTAATATTAATTTTATTAATCTAATTACTAAAATATCTTTATACATCATAAAAAAAACCATTAGTACGTAAAAACTTGTAAATGGTATATAAGTAAATTTAATATTTACTCACTTTGACAAGGAATCAATGTCATGGGAGATGTAAGGATTTCATTTCTTATAGGATTAATTTTACGAATGCCCCTTGAACTATATATCATATGTCACTTTGTCCCCTGAATTATCAAAACCATTTATTGTGCCCCCTGTTCTATGTAAAATCATTCAAACTGCGCCTTTAGTCTTATTTCGTTTATCTATTTAACGGAATGCTGATATGGCAAACTTTAAAGACTAAATAAATAAATTTGAAAATTTAAATCCTAGTATAAAAACAAATTAATTAAAAAAAACAAATTAACAAGTAAGTTTTTCTCTCTCCTCTCTTCTCTCTGTACACTGTAAATCTCCTAACAAAAGAGTAATTGGCCTAAATGATCCCTGAGCTCTTTTCAAGGTGACGGATTGGTCCTTTTTTTTTTTTAACTGAGATAAAGCTAAACTCTTATTTTCTTGACCATTACATTTATTTCCGTCAAAAAACTAATGGATTAGTCATGTGAGAAGCATGCTTCATGTTTTTCGAAGGTCAAATAGGTGATTCCTACCCAAAACAGATTTGAAGGGAATTTGAGCTAAATTGGGAGGGTTTTCCCTAAAATTTTTGAGAAATTAGGGGTGGGTGTGGGGGGGCAAACCTCAGATCATGGGGTGATAGGGGAGGCAAAACCCATATCGTACTGTGGGGGGGGGTGGCCTCGAAACCCAAATCGCCGACAAGGGGAAGGACCTAGAGAGAGAGGGAGGGAGACTTTTGGGAGATTTGAGGGTATATTTTTACTATAAAAATGATCATTTGAGCAAGATTTTATTAGAAATTTAACGAAGTTTGACATGAAGGACTGTAATGGCTAAGAAAATACGAGTTTAGGCTTATTTCGGCAAAAAAAAAAAAAAAGGATCAAACGAGCACCTTTGAAAGAGTTCAGAGACTTTGTAGGCTAATTACTCCCTAACAAAACTGCAAGAGAAACTTCTTGGCTTTGTCTCTATTATTTGGCACTTGGTTGTGTTTGAGTTGTGGAAGTGTTTTTTGCTAATGAGTTCTTATGGGGAGTTTGCTAATGAGTTCTCTCCAAGGCCGTATTGATCTCGTACTTCCTTGTACCGTTCTCGTGCTAGTTATGAATCATACATACATAAATACACATATATTGTATATATATCGCTCTATCAGCGTCAGCCCATACAGTTTATATATAGTTAACTAACATGATCTACTAATTGTTCTCTTATGTCTCATAAGAGACCGGTTCCAAATATTTCTTGCATGCTAGCAAGCTTGTTTAGTATTTCACGTTAATCTAACTATCAATCTAACACCTTAAATTAAAGTAGTTTGAGTAGTACATAGCTCTTGAAACCGGTATTATTACCAATCAAGCTCGTTAATTATCGATAGGAAAGTTAATTTGCTAACTAGCTGCTTTAATTTAATTAAGGTTAATTTGGGTAGTAACTATATTTATATATATATGGTGGAAAAGATACAATCAAATGTGATCGTGATTTGAACTCTCTGCAATTGCAAAGCCTAATCGCGATCTCGTATATAAACAATTCTCGTTCTAGTGCTACTAATTCCGTTTCATATAATAATAATAATAATAATCTATCAGCATCAGGACTTAATAATTAATAATTATGACATGAAATCTATTAATTTTGACACCTGTTGATGGCGTTAATCAAACAGAGGAAAAAAAGAAAAAAAAGAAAAAAAAAAAAGGAGAGAGAATTAAGAGGAAGAGGACAAGTAGTAGTAACTATTAACATTGGGGCGGAGGGGGGTTGAGAGATAAAAGATGAAATTTGGATTAAAGAGCAAGCATTGAAAGGGTGTGAAGGGCAGTCTCCTGATCATGGGGAGATGACGACACCAAATTGAAAGGAGGAGGAGTAATAGGAGATTGAGACCACCTGAAGTGGGTGAGCCTCTCGTACACCAACCGCACTGCCCTCATGAATCGGGTGTTGCCGCTGTTGGTGTTATGATGATGAGGATCTCCGGCGGCTATGTGAGTGAGCTGGAAGACGAAGAGCCTTGAAGAATAGAGAAGATCGCAGTAGCTTTTTCGGACAAGCTCAAGGCTGAAGGACAGCTTCAGCAGGAAAGGGAATAGCAGTCCCCCTACCGCCGCCATCGGCCTCTGTCCCTGCGAGCTCATCGTCATTACCATCGCCTTCGCCTTCGCCACTCCCACCCCCACCATGTGAATCACCATCTCTCCCCCTCTCTCTCTCTCTCTCAATTCCTCAAATATTCCTACTGGTCACCGATCGATCTCTTTCTAACACTGATTACTTACGCTGCTACTCCCCAACTATACACACACACACACACACACACACATATACATATATATATATATATATATATCTATTTATTTATTCATTTTATTTACACACCTTCATATTTATCATGATTTTTGGGCTCTTCGTTTTGTTGTGTTGACAGAATTGCCCATCTTCACTGTGTTTATGTACGTCGTGCTCCCCCCATGATGTGGACATATATGTCCCTTTCTAGACTGGAGATATTTTGAAACGCATTCTCTTAATTTCTATATAAATACACGCACACACACACACACTATACCTTACGATAATTCCAATGGGAGAGTTATTATGGATTTGGCTACCTGGAAGACTTACTATTGTTGTTATTGTTATTATTATTATTATTTTTTATTTGTTGATGGACATTTCTGTCTTTTCCGTTTAAGGACTCAAGAGAAGATACCTTTTCCCCATTATTATTAGAGCACTATATTTTGCGCAATTATATTTAACAATATACAGGTGATTAACGTTCTGGCATAACTATACTCTTCTACTTTTGTCTTAATTAATACATATTTTATCAATCTAAATATATACTTTTCCAACTGCTTTACACTAATCCTTTTTTTAATAATATTGCTAATGCAGAAAATAAAAATATTATCTACTTTAATTAATCTTCAAAATGATTAAAAAAATAACCTTTAGTATGCGCTTTGATTGGTGGAATACGATGTACATCGTTGAGGATATCCACCTTTAGTTCAATCACATTTTATAAAAAGTTAAACGAATATATGTGCTCTCAAAAGATTAACATTTTTATTAAATGTAAATCAATTACACCAAATTAACGCACTAACTCTCTAAATGTCATGATAATTTTAGTTATTTAAACAATGATGAATTAATGCACTACTGAATCTATTGATCCGTTATGGATATAATAATTAAAATTCCTCAAAGTTATAGGATGGTTATAATTAATTAAGATCAATATCTATCCCTGAACTTATTATTTCAAGAGCTTATACACAAGAAGATATATATATATATATGTAAAATATTTATAAGTGGAGAAATTTTCGTCCCGAGACAGATATATATATATATATATATATATATAGAGGTATTGAGTTGGAATATATTTGGCTTTTCAGCGCTATTATGTATGATGCATGATTGATCCAGTGGTAGGGCCGATTTGATAGGTGAAGGAAATTTCCTCGAAGTTTCTCATCTCACGCTTGTTAGGTATAACTTCATCTCCACCCACGTTAAGTATACTCTGTAGAGGTATTGTTTGATGAATCAACTTCATTCAAATTAAATCATATTTTTTTATCTTAATTTTTATTTTTTTAAAGTTAATAAAATTTATAATTATTTTTTAAAAAGTTAACTCAATTTAAACTTAAAAATTTTATCTCATTTTAAACTCAACTCATTCACCAAATAAATTAGAGCGTTTGTTTCTTTATATCATTTCAATATCAATGAACAGGGATATATGCTTGATTCTGTACGCATATGTAGATTTTGTTTTTTTCTTTTTTTAACTTAAGTTTAGTTAATCGAATAAAAATAAAATTTTTAAATTAAAGTTAAATATTTTTTTTAAAATAAGTTATAAATTTTATTAATTTTTAAAATATATATAAATTAATATTAAAAAATATAATATAATTGAATTTAAAATTAAATGTCAAATAAAACATTAAAACATTAGTTATTTTTATACGTAGCTGCAAGGCTTTAAATATCAATGCTCAATTAAAATAATGTACAGATATTCTCACCTACATCTTAAAGAAAAACAGAATATATATATATATATATATATATGAATATATATTTATATATTAAACTAGGCCTAAAGCACATACACGATTCTTCAAGCAGAATAAAAGAATTATCAATATCAAATTATATCGTGATAACATATAGTAAGAAAATTTTTGTATCTTCTAAATATGATATTTGCCTAATAAATGTTTTATTTCCTACAAATATTTTAAAAATCTGCTATTTATTTTAATTATGTTTTGAAAACTGGTATTTATTTTTTTCTCTTTAAAATCTTGTAATTTAAAACTAGATACTTTTCTTACCATATCGCCTTGCACAATATCTATTTTTTCTTCTTTTTCTTCTTTTTTAAAAGAAAAATTAGATTGGGTGGTCTATATTTATTACCTAATCTAATAAATAACTCAGCTTTCTTTTATTTAGTTAAATAGCCTAATGTATATGTGTTTTTTCAATGAATTTTCATTTTTTTCCAAACACTTCTCCTATCTCTCTCTCCTCTCTCTCTGCAACTGAGCTTCCATGACGGCGACAAAAACTGGCGGCCATCGACCAGATATTCACGTTAACGGCATCTGGGAGGAGAATGCCACAGCGGGAAACGTTCCAATCTTGTGACCTTTTAGCTCTGATTGTGCTTCCATGGCGAATCTCAACACAAGTCACCGTTATCTCGTTGTCGCACAGCCCAATTCTCGTCAGAGCTTCACAAGCAACCTTAGATCGGCAAGATCGGAGCCATCTAATCTGATCTCCCACTCGGAGCCACACGAACTCCCAGTTTGTCTCATATGCTAGTGCTGCCTCACCATCGCCTCCACTGTCATCTTCTCTACTACGACAAAGCCACACCGTGACGGAGCCAATATCATGTGTGAGAAAAGCAAAGAGAGAGAGGAAGAGAATGGGTTGGTGTTTTTTTTTTAATGGTAAATCAGTGATTTATCAAATTTAATCACTGATTGATTGAAAATTTTATGATATTATTAATGGTTAATTAATAACTGACTATGGGTCAATCAGTGATTGAATACAAAAACTTGAGAGTTATATTGTGGATTTATAATCAATTATAATCAGTAATTGACCGATGATCAATTAGTGATTTACTGATAGTCAATCTATGATTAATCAACGGTCAATAAGTGATTAATTACAAAATATTGTTAATCAATGATTGACTATTTATAAAATTGATTAACCATTATGAGAGAGAAAAGACCTTTTAACTCATTTTTAAAAACTTTGACTTCTTAACTAATTTTAAAAACTTAAGCCATTTATTTAAAAATTTATTTTAAAAAAAAGGACATTTAGCTATAAATCCCTTGCTTTTAAGGGAAAAGTTTAGAAAAAAATCTGCGAAAGAATGGGAAAAAAAGTGAAATTGTAGTGAATGGCATGTTTTTAATTCTTTATTTTGATTAAAAATATATATTTATTATGGTTGTACATAATCTATTAGTAACTTTAATTTAACTCTATTATAATATAAATATAAAGTTTGAATTTCTCCAATCTCATTTTAAGGGGATTTTTTTTATTTTTGTCAATTGAAGTTTATAATAAATGGCTTAATTCGTTAAGGCAAGTGATTTTTCAATTGATT
This sequence comes from Ficus hispida, assembly GCA_025413025.1. NCBI lineage: Eukaryota > Viridiplantae > Streptophyta > Magnoliopsida > Rosales > Moraceae > Ficus > Ficus hispida. Next base: position 35,821,556 of record CM046372.1, on the reverse strand, counting down.
TCCTCTCATTTTACTTTTGTTTTCTTTATTTTTCTCCTCTTTTGATTCATGTTTATTGATTCACAATTTTTATGCTCTCTCTCCTTGCCCCCTCCTCTGTCCCACTCTCTCTTTCGATCCCTTATTATCTCCTCCATCTCCATGGTTGATAAGTCGCCTCGCTTGGGTGTCCATCTCTAGGGGCAATTACAATCTTCAAAATATAATATACATATATATATATATATATATTTATATTTATATGAAGAAGGCCAGCTTGACCAGAGCCATCAAATTCAAGGGTGGCCGTGGCTTGGACCCTCGGGAATTAAGTCGCCACTTATTATTGCTAGCATGAATTTAATATAAATTTAAAAAACAGATTCAAAAAAAAAAAAAAAAAAACCTAAAAATAAAAAAAGAGAGGCATGAAAAAAATACAAAAAAAAAAAAAAAGAAGATAAAAGGATTAAAATGAAAAAAAAATTTGACCAATACAGAAAAGGATTAAATTGTAAAAACAAAATTGAGCCAAAATAAAAAAGAAAATCAAAGGACTAAAAAGTAAATACAAAATTTTTTCGTCTAATACAAAAAAAGGACTAAATTGTAAAAAAAATAAAAAAAAATTAGGCCAAAATAATTAAAAAAAAAAAAGAAAATCAAAGGACTAAATTGTTAAAAAAAGGGTCAAAATAAAAATAAATAAATAACAAATGACTAAAAAGCAAATACAAAACATTTTCGTCCAAAACGAACTTTTTTGTTGACGAAAATGATTTGCACAATAAAGCACATTGTGCTTTCTATATATAGTTATAGATAAGCCCTTTAACTCCCGATCTAATTCTTCTTCAATTTTTTCATCGTATCATCGAACTTATTGTCCTCAGGAATAAGATTCACCAATAAATATATAATACGATAATTTCAGCATTTCAAATTAGGTTAAATATGTGACTTACTTGAATACAACCATTGAAAAAAAAATTGTCATTTTTATGAAAATGCCACTAAGAAAGGTCATATGCCTCATGTCATGCACCCAAAGAAAATGTATAAAAATAGAGAAAAATAGGTAGCTAGTGTACCACAACTTTTATTCATTTTTATTCACTAGTGACAATACGTGCGGAGCACGTGCATGCATATTCCAAAAAAATTGGTAAATGTGAAATTAATTATGAGGTATTATAAAAATAGTAATTAAGAGGGTTGTCGAAAAAAAAAAATAGACAAAAATACATTTGGGAAAAAAATTCAACAGAAGCAAAAAAGAAAAAAAAAATGAAAGAAGACAAAATTAGAAGTATCATATTTTATTAATTTTCTTTTGAAAGTATGAGATCTATCTCTATTTAAATTTATCTATTTAAATTTATCTAACGAATAAGGTTTTTAAATTCCCGAGTATTGAATTGACTATTTATGAACTAAAAAACTGAAGATAAGTAAATTAATAAATGAAAAAATAATTAGTAAGTTTCATCAAATTAAACATAGATTTCTAGAGTGAAAAAAAAAAGTTAAAACATAAATAAGTGAGCGATTTCTTGGGGTGAGTACAACGAGAACAAAAAAATAAAATAAAATAAAACTTACGACGACCTAAATTATTTTCAAAATATTTTAAACGCAAAATAAAAAGAATTAACTTAGGGGATTACAAAAAAACAAAATGAGTTGTGATTAATGTTTGGAGCAACCTGATACAAAAAAAAAAAAAAAAAAAAAAAAAAAAGAGTGAGCCACGAAATTAAAAATAGAGCGAGGCAAAATAAATGAGAACGGTAACGGACAAAGGCAAGACAAGCTAATTTATTTTGAAGGAGGTTAGTCATGTACTTGTAAGATGATGGCAAGAATCTATGACATTGTTCTAATTAAACAACACAATTTTTCATATATATTGCAAAGAGATAAATTGATTCACACAAACAAAGAGAACAATATTCATTTTAAATCAAGGTCAATGACAAAAATTACAAGCAATCCTGAAAATAATGCGCGCGGAAGCCAAATCCTTAAATTACAAAATTCCAAAGAACTAAATACCTTCCCCTAGAAAAAAAAGAACTCAATAATTATGTTTAAAAAAAAACCAAATAATTAGCAAAGATATTAACACATTTATATACTACAATACTTTTGCAAATAATATTGCGATCTCGTCAGGCACTCTTCAACGAGTGATTTGGTGGTCAAAGGACGTCCTAACCTAAACGCACCGTAGAGGAGGCCGTCGCCAGAGACGAAGGTGAGCTCGGAGTGCCGACGACCATGAGATCAGAGGTGATTTGAATTGCGATTATGATTTCCTCTCAATTCTACCGTCGCATGACATCATCTTTGTCATGGAGATCGCGATCGTGCTGCGGTGCAGGAGACGATGGAGATCTCGTTGGAGAAGACGAAGATGCAGTCGGAGAACGGAGATCTCGACAGTTGCTTGCAGAGTCGCTCGTGATGTCAAGTTCCTCTCTCCTCGTCGCCGAAGAAGTGGATTTGCTGACTGCACTAGTGACGGACCTCCTGCTACATGGTGGTGGAAGGTCGGCGAGGGAGGGGAAGAATGACGAGTAAATACTGGCCTTTCTTTAGATTTTTTTGTTTTAATTTTTTAGTCTGCGATACAATGAGTTAGAGTGTACTGTAGTTACCATACACATGCATCAATTTTTGCCCCAAGATTATATTTTAACGATCTAGATTATATTTAAACGATCTAAAAAATAAACTGTATAATAATTATTTTCAATAAAGCTTTAACACAGTTTTTTTTTTTTAATAATTTATTTTACAAAAAAAAAATTTAATTATTAAATATTAACAGAGGAAATGCAAACGTCAAAAACACCCTAGTCCCTCGGGTCAAGGGTCGAGCCAAAGCCTAAAACCCCCCAAAGCCCCCACTCAACTGCCATCCGTCCCAAGCTCAAATTCGCCGGACCCCCCAAAATTAATAAATAAAATAGATAAAGAAATGGAAATCTCTGCAAAACCCTAGAAAGAAAGAAAGAAAAAAAAAAACTCAGAAGAAGAAGAAGAAGAAGATGGAGGAGGAGGAGGAAGGACCTCCGAAGAAGGAGCTATACGCTCTGCTTCACATATCTCCCGAAGCCTCCGACGAAGAAATCCGCAAAGCCTATCGCCAATGGGCTCAAGTCTATCACCCCGACAAATACCAACCTCCTCATGTATTTCTTTCTCCTTTTTTTTTAATTATTTTTTATTTTTTATTTTTTAAGCTTTTCATTCAAGAAACGAAATTTCCATATAAATTTATTATTTTTCTTTATGGGGATTCCATTAATTTTGCAGATGAAGGACATAGCAACCGAGAACTTCCAACGCATATGCGAAGCTTACGAGATACTAACAGATGAGAACAAAAGGCAAATTTACGACATTTATGGAATGGAAGGTCTCACCTCTGGCTTGGAGCTGGGTCCCAAGCTCAATAAAGCCGATGAGATTAAGGAGGAGCTTGACAGACTCAGACGAAGGAAGGAGCAGGACAAGCTTTCTTCTCATTTTAGACCTTCTGGAACCATCCTCCTTAGCATGTCCGTCCCCCACTTTCTCTACGCTGATGGCTTCATGAGAGGGTATGTATGTATTTGTGTGTGTATGTGTGTTTTCTCTTCCCTTTCTGTTTTTGGGCTTTATCGCTTTAAAGTTTTGAACTTTGCATCGATATACACACACCATTCAATAATGAAGGAATAGTCTGGAGTAGTAGAAATTAATCAACCTGACTTACCCAGGTTATGCCACAAATATACTGGAAAACTGGACATCAACGTAGAACTAGTAATATTGAAATCGTAGTTCGTCTGATAGAGATATAGGTCTGTTTTCATTAAGACAATGCCTGCTGTTTTCCATTCTGAAATTCCCGCATGTTAAATGTGCATAAAAACTATCAGCATGGCTATGAGAAGCGAAGTTCAGTCTCAGATTTCAAAGCGCAATACTCTCGCAATCGCTGGAAACTTGGAAGTCAATGGCAACGCCGGCGGTGGGGCTGCCACCGCTGTTTTTAGGCATCAGATTTCTTCAGTTTCCTCCATTGAATTAATGGCTTCAGCTGGTTTACACGCACTCGTTGGAGTCCAATCAACGCGGTAGGCTCATTTATTTCGCAAACCTCAATTTGATTATCAGTAGATGGTCCAATCAACTTGTTCTTACTTGTTCGATCCTGTTTCCAGCCACCTAACTTTACACTCAACAGCTACAATGGCGCTTGCAATGTCTTTGAGAGATGGTTCATTGAATCTCACTAATACATGGACTCGACAACTGTCTGATAATGCAACGGGAAATGTATGCCTTTTTTTGGTTTTTACTTCACTTATTTTTTGTTCTTTTCTCTCCCATTTAGTATCAACAGCAAGAGCATGGTTGATTGAGAGAATGTGACATGCACCATGTTTGTACGCAATTTTTCATACGATTTATTCTATCAGTTTCACGGATGTACTAGCTTTCATGTACAAAATAAGTAGCTTTCTGTTGTGTAGAAATTGTATGACTACTAGAAAGGGGCTGTGTGAAAGCTTTGCAACTTTAACTGTAAAATTAACAAAAGGATGAATACAAGCTGTAAAAGATAACTTCAAAGGATTTGTTTTAGCTACTAATGCTATATGCTGCTCTTTGGGGCTCCTGCTTCTTGACAGATACAACTTGGTTTAGGCCCAGAATCATCTATTTCAGTTGGATGGCAAAAGAAAGCAGAGAACATGTCCGCTGCTGGAGAAGTAAAGGTATATTACAATTTTGTATAACTGACACTTGCTTAGAATAACACTCATGCAGAGTTTTTCTACTTCAATCTGTTGTTTATTATTCTTCTACTTCGTCCTATATTCGACTCATCTTCCTACTGTTATGCTCAAATTGGTATGAAGTTTATTTTCATTTTTCCTCTCTTACTGAATGGCCCTTGCATTCAGCCATCTACTACAGATTCATTTTATCCCTTACCAATCATGTTCGACTGCTGCAGCTTGGCACAGGTTCTTTTGGTGCGTCAGCTCAGTATACTCACCGCTTTTCGTCAAAGTCTCATGGCCGTGTTGCTGGCAAAATTGGGAGGTATTCACACTGCCGATAGTAATTTAATTTACAAGCTTTTATGCCACTGTTTGTCATGGATGTAACCGATCCATATGATGTGGTTGTTTTTTCCTAGTATAATCAGTTATTAAGGTGGTAATATTCTCTTGTTAACATTATTTTGCAGCACCAATCTTGAGATTGAAGTTGGCGGAGGAAGGAAGTTATCTAATTTCAGCACTGTCCGAATGTTGTATTCAATAGGGATTCAGGTAATGCAAGCAGAAAATTGGTTGATTGGTGATCTTGATATGTACACGTTAGCTTAATTTGCAACAATATGGTGAAAATTTTGGTTTCTGGGGACAATGGTGAAGAGTTTGTTTGATTTCATGGATCTGTAAGCTATTTACGAAAACATAACTGTTCCAATACTTTGGTTCATTATATTTCTCCTTCCTCTTCTTGATCATCTCTTCTCTTACTCATTTAATGTGGTATGTCTGTAACGTAATAAGGAAAATAGATACTAGATATTTTCTTCATTTGCATCGGTAATTGTTTGCTTTTTCCTCCATTGTAATGATAAATAGTTATTTGAGAAGTATAACAGTTTAAGATTCATACGAACACTGATATTTTTTACTGTGCAGGGTATCTTTTGGAAATTTGAATTTCACCGGGGGGGCCAAAAACTAATTATTCCCGTAAGATTGATGTCTTTTCTCTCTTTGTCTCTCTTCAAAGGGTTCAAGTTCATGGAGCTGATTTATCAATCTTTAAGACTTTGTGATGCGACTTCATGAGCCAGCATCTTTCTTAGTATCTTTCAATCTGTTTTGACTAATTGTTGAGGTTCTTGTTTGCAGATCCTACTAAGCAGGCGTTTAAATCCTATGTTTGCAACTGGAGCTTTCATGATTCCATCATCGGTTTACTTTTTACTCAAGGTGGTTTATCTAGGCGACAATATTTCTGACTAATCCCTATAGCAGTGTGAATGCCAATTTTATTCTGGATAAGATAAAGCTTTTACCAAGATGTCAGCTGAAATGTTAAATTTGCCATCTTTCCCTTCTTCCCTTAGACCTTCTAATTAAAATTTTGTATTTGGAACTGGGTATAGTTGAAACATAACATAGTCCTTAGAAAGGAGTATAAAGTTTCCAAGCATTAAACATCCTCATCAAGCGTACAGCTGGGCTTCATCTTTGCTGTATTGAATCTGAAGTCTCTGATGCAAAACAAAAGTTTTAGTGATCGTAAATCCCAAACATGGTAGCTCAAGAATTACTACGCAAGAGGGAAGTGCCAAAACAACGTAATCTGATCATACTTTTGGTAGAAACGCAGCGTGTAGTGCTAGTTCTTACTGAAACTTCTTTAAATAACTTTAGTTTTTGAGTAGTCTCTTTGTGCTCTTCTTGGATCCAAAGAAGACAACTTCCCTTCCTTTCTCTTTTTTTCTTCGTTTTTATCCCTTCAATGGCCAAGACAGATTTTTGTAAGATGGATTCTCCGTTGGATAAATAAATCCAAAAGAGAAGCATTGAGATTTGAAATAAAGTTGCAAGTGCGGTAAGGGGATTCACATTTAGTCTTCCATTAGTTTCTCCATAAAGATCCTGTATCACCACTTTCCTGTTGTATTTTCTGTGATCCGGAAATAAGATTAATAACTTGAGGTGGGAAATCGAATAATTCTTATACGTGGGTTGCAGAAATTCTTTTTCAAACCTTATTACCGGAAGAGGGAGAAGCAAAAGGCTTTGGAGAATATGGAAAAAACTTCTGCACAGGTACGGTCCTTATGGCTGACATGGTCGGGAATTTATTGAAGTCTTGATTGTTTTATTTGCCCCTTCTTTTGGTCGTTTCATTTTGTAGGTTCGAGAGGCAAGAGCAGCGGCAGAGAAAGCTCAGCAGTTACTACAAAATGTAGCCAATAGGAAAAAGGCTAGGCAATTAGAGAGAGGTGGACTGGTAATTACCAAAGCAATCTATGGGAATAGTAAAGCTTTGAAGAAGTTGGATGAACCTGTACAAGCAAATGACGAATCGGCTTTGCAAACCATTGATGTGACATTGCCTCTTAATTTTCTGGTCAATGATTCAGGGCAGCTCAAGGTATAATAGTTTTGTTTCTGTTTCTGCTTTAGATTTGGATCTTCTAAGTGTTGAAAAAGTAGCCATAGAATAGGTTATCCAAATGTTTGTGGGTATGCTTCTAATGTGCAAATCTTGATGTCATCATCAATAGTAAGAATCCTTTACCTTCTTTAACTTGTGTTGCAAGTTACTATGTTCTTAGCTTGAGAAATTAAATCAAGTATGATATGGATGTTTCCGAAATAGTTTTTGCAAAGCTATTCTTTTGGTTGACATACCAGTATTCCAATTCATCCAAATCTTGAATACATAGAGCTGGAGAACAATTGTACCTTGGAGTTGACATAATTCTTCTCTGAATTTTGGTTCCTTGGTGCAGCTTCACGAAGGTGTAAAGAAGTCAGGTATCATGGGTTCCTTTGATCCTTGCCCTGGACAACCTAAGCAGTTGTACGTCGAGTATACATATGGTGGAAGGAGATATGAGGTACCACTCTTTTTTTTTTTTTTTTTAATAAATAAACGCACCTCCAAAAAAGCAGGACAAAAATATATTAGAATAAGTGCCAAAAATGATGCAAAACTGTTTAATGTAACTTGTGCAAAGGTAAAACCAAGGAAAAATAGAGCAAGGAGGAGACCTCTATATGACATTTTATTACCATTACTTTATGTGCATCAGTAGTGGCAGCTTCTTTCTTAGTATAGAGGAGAAAAACCAAAGATGTTTTTTTGAAACAAAAAGTATGGTGCTGATTTGAGGTTTTATAGGCTAATCCCAGGTTTGTTTCAGGTGGTGGTTGATGATTACGGGGAGTTGCTAATACCGCAAGAAGGTCAAAGAATTTAAAATACAATATCTGATACTTAATAGATTCACAGAGACTTGGGTTACCTCTTGCAATTTTTGCATGTTTGAAATGCCTTTGAGGTGCCACATCTAGAATATCACCTAATTTTTTTGGCCTTTCACATATAATTATTATCATACTCTGTTTGTCCTGGAATGTTGTATTTGATGAGGTCTTAAAAAAAATATGTTTCGTTGCATTGGTGTGTATCTTTTGTCTCAAAAAGTGAAATAAAAGAACCATCTATGTTCATAGTATAAACTTTAGAAGAGCTGCCTTCTATTTACTGTTATTTCTGTTCCAAGGCTTTTAGTTGTTCTTTATTCAATATTTGGAGGATTTGAACTGCCAAACCGTTTTTTTTTTTTTTTTTTCCTTGGGGGTTTGCACGTTAAAATTCTCCTAGGACGCAGAAAGTTAAGAAATTAGGAATTTTTTTGTTTTTTTAAACTGTTGGGTCCTTCACACTTTTATGTGACACTCTCGTCTTGATGTAACGATCATCGCAAATGGACTCGAGTTTTTTATTTTATTTACAGTCCACATTAAAATAGAAATTTGGGACAGTGTTTCTCAAAAATTAGGCTTAATTTCTTCGATCTCATCAAATTGAAGAGAAATGCATTCTCACTTACCTTTCTTTCTTTCTTCTTCTTCTCCTTATCTTATTATTATTATTTTTTTTTGATAATATGCTTACCTTCCTTCTTAATTACCCAAGAAAAAAAGAATATTGATGATGTTCTCTTCTTACTGTATCAAATTATGACTTATTGGGAAACAAAAAAATCTTATAATATTCTTTTCCTTCAAATTATTTACCGATATTACTACTCTTCTTTCTCTTGTTTGTTCATCCTACCAATCCAAATGAACATAAAAGCTGCATGATACCGGAGGCCACCATCTCAATTTGAGATCTTTTAATTTTGAGTTGGTATTTTTACTTAGCTGACACTCTTTTTTAAGGTTTAATAAGTTTTTTAGAGTTTGAGTTGGACTAGGATTCACATTTCTTATCTAGTAATTTTAGGCTATAAATAATTACATACGTCAGTAAAATCAGCTCAATCTTTCTCTTTTTTCCCATGTATTTTGTGGGAGAAGGTATCAAAAACTTATAGGATCTAATTTTTAATTATTAAATTTTCATAAAATTCGGTTTTCACTTGTCAAATCTTTCTTAATTTTTATATGATTTTGAGGTGATCTAATATTTTAGAAGTAAATCGTATGATTTACTAAGAGGGTTTTATATAATTCTCTCTTTTTTTTTTTTTTAATTTGTAAGAAAAAAGTAGCCATCGATGTAAAAATTCTTTGTTAATGTTTGATTGGATACTTCATGACTCAAAAAGGTTACCGTTTTGTTTATTGTATCCGTTTTGTCCCCTAATATTTTGCCAAAAAGCAGACAAATGTCATTGGGTTATTTGATTCAGAAGCATCTTTGCACTAATGATATTAGTGTAGTGTCTGCTCTAGAAAGCTTTATAAATCCCATATTCATCAGTTTAATCAAATCCAAGTTTCGCACTGTACCATACCTTTTTGAAAAAAATTAGATAAATATACAAAAATTTAAATACTTATTTATTTAAATAAATGCTGAATTTTTATATTTAGAAAAATTATTGTAACATAATTAGTCAATGATCGATCAAAGTTAATAATAAAAATATATATTAATATTGGTTAATCATAATTGAGTATTAACCATGATTCATCGGTCAATTATTGGTTGATAATTATAAAAAAAAAATGGTCATTTTCCTAAATTTACAATACTCGGGTCATTTTTTTAATTAAAAAAAAAAAAAAACTGCTTAAAAAACAGTCGTTTACCCATGTATCCTTAATTTATTGTAATGTGGGTGTGGGCTGGTCACGGGTGGAAGTGGGTGGAAACGTAAATCTCACTTTTTTAAAGGAAAGGAGAAGGTAGGGGAGGATGGCTGAGGATTGAACATGTCACTGCGTGCGTCTGCATTTGATAATCTACCAATTAATTAAATACTCTAATAATATCTTTAGAACTCTAATCTCGTTCTTTATGTTGAATGTTGAATGTTGTAATCTCGTACTGTGCCAATACAAGCTACACATGCGATTGCGTCACACTCTCGTGTGTGTGTGTGTGTGTGTATGTACATTCATATGTTGGTGATCATCAACAATTGAAACAAAAGGTGGTGTTCTTTTTAACCTCATTTTAAACGTACGTTTGTCTTTCAAGTTATTCAGAACTTAACATTTAGTCTCTCGGTGTTAAGCAGTTAATCATCAGCTGCTTATGATGAGTTCGAAGAATATAGCAGCAAATGGAGATTGCCTTGGATGGGCAGCTAGAGATCCCTCTGGAGTTTTGTCACCTTGCACATTCAGCCGCAGGTACTTCATACATGGATATATATATATATATATATATATATATATCACTATTTGAATTCAGTTTTGAAGTTTAACATTATATGAGTTAACCGCACATATGATTATTATCGTTGTTCAGGGCTTTAGGCACTGAGGACGTTTCTGTAAGGATTACGCACTGTGGAGTTTGTATGCTGACGTTGTTTCGACCAGAAACAAACTTGGAGATGCCTTGTACCCTGTAGTCCCCGGGTATCACCACTCAATCTCTAATTTGTTATGCTTTTATAGTAATTCTCATCCCTTAACTCAATATGCGCAGACATCTCGAAGTGATCAATTGCGTAATGCAGGCTTGAGATTGTTGGGGTTATGAAAGCGGTTGGTTCTAGTGTTCACCACTTCAAAGTTGGCGACCATGTTGGAGTCGGAACTTATGTCGACTCTTGCAGAGATTGTCAGTTTTGCAATGATGGCCTTGATGTTTACTGCGAAAAAGGTGCGCTTTACACCTTTAATAGTGTTGATGCTGATGGCACAGTTACAAAAGGAGGTTATTCCTCTTACATTCTAGTCCATAACAGGTAATCTACCTGTAGGTGCTAAAATTTACAATTGAATTTGTACATAGTCCATGATCACCCATGGGGCTAAGGAGAGGCGTGCAAAAGAATTGCTTGATAGCGTCTATTGAAAAAACTAAAAGAGCTTATTGTGTAGTTATGGGGTATGATTTATAGTTTTTCGTTTGTAGTGGGTAACCAGTTTACCAAAAAATTCATTAATCTTTTAGTTTCCTTAGAGCTATAAAACTACTGATTTCTTTAAAGGTAGGCTGATCTTCCATTTATGGGATGATATCCGTCCTAATACTAGATGCCCTTGTCCTTGTTTGATAATTGCTTGTTTCTCAAGGAATTACCTCTGGAAAGTGTTTTATGGCTTGAAAGAGTAAACTGTGATCAACGTCACCAACAGGTATTGCTATAGAATTCTAGACAACTATCCATTGGCTTCAGCAGCACCTCTTCTTTGTGCCGGGATTACTGTATACTCTCCAATGATGCGCCACAAGATGAACCAACCGGGTAAGTCTCTGGCAGTCTCTGCCTTGGTCACATGGCTGTGAAGTTTGGTAAAGCTTTTGGTTTGAACGTTACGGTTTTCACTACAAGCCCTTCCAAGAAAGAGGAAGCTTTGAGTCTTCTCGGTGCAGACAAGTTTGTTGTCTCATCAGACCATGACCAGATGAAAGTAATTACATAATATGCTTAAAGCTCTTTTTGCTCCTCACAATCTCATCTACGTAACAAAGTTCTTGATTTTTTTTATCATTTTCTTCAGTTTTGTTGTCTTCATATGGTTTTTTTTACCAATGTGGGCAGGCCCTTGCAAATACATTAGACTTCATAGTTGATGCAGCATCTAGTGATCATTCATTTGATCTGTACATGTCACTGTTGAAGAGTACTGGAGTTCTAGCCTTGGTGGGATTCCCAAGTGAAATCAAACTTAGTCCTGCAAGCCTTCTTTTAGGTACCTGGAAATTTCCATTCTCAAATTTCTATTATATTTATTCTCTTGTTTGTTTGGTGGGTTAAAAACTTATAACCTTAATGTTTCTTGATAATATTGCAGGAATGAAAACCATTTCCGGTAGCGCAGTTGGCGGTACGAAAGAGATACAAGAAATGCTGGATTTTTGTGCTGCAAAGGGAATAAACCCAAATATAGAAGTCATTCCAATTCAGTATGCAAATGAAGCTCTGGAGAGGCTAATTAAAAAGGACGTCAAGTACCGGTTTGTGATTGATATTGAGAACTCGCTGATATGAGGAAACCAAAGAAAAGGGAATTGGTCTTTTCCTGCACTTCCATATTCAATATAGTTTCGGTTTTCGCCTTACCGTGTACAAGTATTTAACCTAAAGCATTTGCATACGGCAAGTTTGGTTTAAAGGATTGAATAGGTGTATGCAAATGCTTTAGGTTAAATACTTGTACACGGTAAGTACCTTTCTCTGTCTTAATTATTAAAAAAAAAAAAAAAAACTTATTTCAAGTTTGAACATAACACCAACATTGTTGCGTCTCTCTTTAAGATTCCGTAATACTTTGATTAACAAGATTTACATAGCACATACTTGCCATAGAAAATCAACTTAAAGAAACTTATTTTTAAAAAAATCCATGCATCAGAGAGTTTAAAAAAAAAAAAAAAAAAAACCTCAGATACTAGGAAGAAACCAGCCGAAAGCAACATCCTTGTCTCACAACATTTGCATGTGCTATGAGAAAACATGTCTGACAAGGAGTTCTCCATTTGAGGGATCGAATGATGCCTCAATTACTGCATGACAACATTCACCGAGACTCGATGATCCGGGAATTACAACCGCCACAGGCTTTGCCAGAAGCTTTACTCCTTGCTTCCAATGTCTCTTATCTGAACTCAATTTTTTTTTTTAATTTTAAATAGTAAATAGAATCAAGCGAGGTAAACAAGTTAGGTAGTTAGAACAAGGTCAAGCAGCAATTTCTGAAGTATGAATGTACCATTTTAATAAAGCTATACCTGGACCTGTAGATAACATGGAATTATCTGAATCCATCAGCCAGTCAATCCACAGTGCAAATCCGTGGCACATCCCAGACTCGACAAATTCAACCTGTCCAAAACTTTTATCCAGCCATGATTAACCAAAGAAGAAACATGCTTGGAGTGTTCGCTGACTCTAATGTGGTATTGGATGATGTTGAACTACCAATACTCATTTACCAACATAAGAAGCTATTTTTATCCAAACTGACACAGAGGAATTCCAATTCCCTACCATTTACAATCTTAGATAGATTTCAAGGTGAAATTGCCGATACCTGGTTCCTTCCGCTTGATGGGCTTATCGGTTTTGAGAAATCAAACTCCATTATTGTGAATACATCACTGAGTTTCTGAAATAATTTCAAAACAGGGCATCAAAATCATCAATCTATCTTCCTCCAAATAAACCTGTTTTCTCATTAATTATAAAAATAAAATAAAAAAAATAAAAAACTCTACATTTAGACTGGAACCTTATATCTTCCAGACTGCCAGATAAAATAAGGTAGACAAGGACCATCTTCATGTGCAGGTATTTCACCACATGCCCCTAAGGTAGTGTTTACAGCCGAGTGATCAAAACCTTCGATCTTATCCAAGCATTGACGACTATTCCACAAATCCTGCACATTACGTTACAGCTCCAAGTTACTTAAATTCTACTGACTATGATCATTTAGTGCCTTTCTAAATCTTTCTTCTATGGGTGATAAGCCAATCGTAATGCAAAGGGTTGGAAATTGGATGTTTGGCTGAGATATTGCCGAAATCATTGAGATTTGATAGCTCTACTATTTATGTAAATATAGGATTAGTCAACTACTGTAATTAGGAAAGTTTTCTCTGTCGAATACTGTAATTTCCCGAATTCCTGGTTTGTATTTCCTATAGTTAGTCTACATGTAATACCTTATTCATTGAGTCAATATTTAGAAACAAGTCCCAAAATCACTCTCTGTTTTTAGTGGTGAATCAGAACTTACTGGGAGAAACATGGCACAAGCCTTCAATATTCCTTTACAAGGCACTATTAGTGCAGCTTCAGAGAGGAGAGAGCCGAGCATTGTCTTTTCCTTCCTTTATCCCAGTTCAAAACAAGAAAAAAGCAAACCAACTCCGATGAGATTTAGAAAAGGCAAAAAAAGTCAAAACGGAAATTTTTGAAGAACTGCAATCACGATTTTGAGATGTACCAAAATCGCAATTTCTGCCATGGAAGCATGCCCTCAGTTCCACTATAAAAAGGTTCTCCGATCAACAAGTCAACCTGCAGGAACAACATTTCATATTCAGTTGATAATTTGTCAACTACAACTCGAAGTTGGGTAAGTATATATTGAAGCAAAAATATTAACTAAAAATGAACACAAAATCAAAATGACCTGACAATCTTCAAGTAATGGTGGAATAGAAAACTAAGATTACCAGAGTTCAGCTCCTGAATTAGGAGAGGCTACCTTTTTCCGATGTGTATCAAGCATACTCGAAAGTGTTCTCTTCTTCTCAAGAACTTGTATGCGATCCATAGAGATACCATTTGCATCAGCAACAGCTTCTATATATCGTACACCCTTGCCCTGCAACCCTGGAAACAATGATATAACCTTTGACGTCTGCAAAAGATGTGCAACGAGAAGTGTCAAGAAAACACTATCATCTGCAACAACGCATAATGGATCAACTCTTCCCTTTAACTGCAAAGTTTACCAAGAGTGTCAATTAGATAAGATACGAGCATTCAGAATACAAGAATGGCAAAGTTTCTCCATGTTAACGCATGGACTTGTGTGTGTGTGTGTGTGTGAGATAGTGATGGCGGAAGAAACATATAGAACTTACCGTATTTCTTATAACTGTTGACATGAAACTCCTCCATTCTCCGTCTCCATAGATTGCGATTCTTTCAGGTGATAGTTCAAGCTGGAAATCCCCACCCTCGAAGCCATACATCATAGCATCAATTCGTGAATGTTTGTTGATATTATAAGAGATTCTGGTTTCATCATGAACTGCACACAAATGAACCTCTTGATCCTTGTATATGGGAATCCCTTGGCCCGGAACAAACCAGACACATTGTTTCCAGTGATCACACCAATCCTCATCACCTGACGAACGATCAAATTACTTTGTCACCAACAGCAAACATTAAACACATCACTTAACCCATTAATTCCAAGTTTTGCAAATGTGTAAATTAAGGTTCAGGAGAAAACACACTAGTGAAACAAGGGTGAGGAAGTGAAAACATTAAGTAATCTAGTTGAACCTGGTACGACATTAACAAGACTTGAAGATCCATACCCAAAAAAGAAAGAAAGACCTCAAAATTCAAAATATTTCATAAATCAATTAATTTATCTTACACACTTTTGCCTTAGGTTGCACAACTTTCATTTGAGAATCCCTAGAGTAAAACTTATCTGTGTATTTAAGAAATAAAAAATATATATATAAAAAAAAAAAAAGCATCTACAGCTCACTTTTGTTTGTTGGCATACTAATCCATCTTGGCGCAGTGGAATAAAAAATAGTTCCTTCGCGATCCATCTGAAGGATCCACCTGCGTACAAACAGGTTTACAGTACCAAAGTTATGATAACCAATTTACTTGAATAAAAAGTATCAAAAAAGGGAAAGAATAAATAGCATACACCACAATTACCATGAAATTACAGCATGAACTTGACCATTATTAATCGCTCTTATGGAAAGCTCAGCTTCTCCGTGACTGTCTGGCCGTTTCCAAAAATCAAATTCAAATATTTTGAAGGGTTCTGACATCTGGATGAATTTTAAATTGAGTAGGAAATAAAACAACTTTAAAATTGCGAGAAATATTGTTGACGATGGAATCATATACTTACTAGTTTTATTTCTTTTTCTATTGCATCACAATGGAAAGCATATTGTTGTGACTTGACACCTAAAATATTATCAAATCCGGTCGGAACAAGATGAAGGCCATCGGATGCATGTGCTTCATTATTGTGTAAATCATGAAGCCTCCACAAGAATGTACATTCTACCAACTGTGGAATGGAAAAAGTGTAAGATGACCTCATAGAAGTCTGGAAACATACAATATAATAGAACAGAAAACGAAAAGTAGATGTTTTCACTCACCTGACCGTACGTAGTTGCTCTGTATGGAATTGTTACCGGATTTTTTACTAACAGCATGTCATGTGCATGCTGTAGGGTAGGGATAAGCCCTTCACCCAGTAGTTCTGAGTCTAGTATCTCACTAACCTGCAAAGATAAATTGAGATGAGACAAAAATATGAGAATTAAGATTTTTTTTTTCTAAGGAGAAAATAAAGAATCAAAACACTCTTATTTTCCAAAACAGGAGGATATGTTGGTAACAATGCCTAATGTTTCTAAGAATATCGTTAAGAGGCCATTTGAATCATGAAAACTTTGTACTAGTCAGCTCATCACATTCATCCAAAAGTACCTCTCCCACCCCCCAAAAAAACAAAAAAAAAAAAATTCAATTAACACATGACAATACGTTATTTTTTCCTCAACCCATCAAAACTCTCACGTCTAAGTAAGCATTATCATCCATTACGGGGCTGGGCTAAACAAACAACAGTAAGTCTTAAAATGCATACACTTATACTCCCCTCCCCTATCCCTGCTACCAAATAAGGCCCACATGATTCTAAAAGGTGTCATTAATATGCTTGATCTGAGGTGCGTGCAAAAGAATAGGGCATCACTCACAAGAACATCTGCTCGGGAAGATACATCGACGCCAACATTAAGTTCATCAGAGCGCTTGTTGATGACATGAACAGCCTTTTCCATGCCATTGAGGCGCAGAACTTTCTTCATCAACTTCACCATCGGAAGATAAGACTCGCATGCCGTAACCATCCCCCCCTGCTGACTATCACCACATGTTGAAGCTGCAGATCCCATTGCCCGGGCAGCCATCATTGACAACAAACCAGTTCCGGCACTGCAAGCGCGCGCGCGCGCACACACACACACACCCCACAGTTCTAGTACCATTATCAGCCAGACTAAGGGCCTTCAATTCTCATAAAGTTTATACATATACCAAGGGTGCTGGGTAACAACTTTGGATCTACTCTTTTTGCCTCTAAGCCAATTTTAACAATCAGATTGGCTTTTGTACCCTTTAGATATATATATATATATATATATATATATATATATATATAACCATTCAAAATTACTTGTACAACATAACTAAAATTATTAGACTTGTATGCGCATTATGAATTGTAGAAATAAAGTATGAAATCACATCACATCACAGTGGGTTGGTGCCAAAAATATAATCAAAAAGAAAAAAGAAAAAAAGCAAGGAAAATTGAAGAGAATTGTAAAATAGAAGAGAATTGGATGAGAAGGTGAAATCCATGGGTATGAAAGTAGAAGGTTGCATTACCCAATATCAAGAACATGGGAAGGAGAGATGAGAGTGTTGTCAATGGCTTGACGGAAGGCTCGGTTCCTGGGAGAGTCATTGAGCATGTCCAAGTACGACGTTGTACCCAACGGCAACAGGGACTTGTTGTTTTTATTGTTTTTAAAAGGAGGGTGACCATGTTCTTCTTCTCCTTCTCCTTCTCCTTCTTCTTCTTCGATCACCTCCCACTCGGAGTTGCCAGTTAGTGGGTCAACTCGGAGCTGGAACATCCGTTGAGTCGACCCGGAACTCATGCTTCGGGTTGCGGCGGCGAAACGAGAAAGGAAGACAGGGATCCGGATACGACGACGAATCACAGAGAGCAGGAGCATTAGAGTGATTCTCTCTCTCTAAGAATACAAACGACCAAGTGTTTCGAGTTTTGACTCTGGGGATTTACCTGCGTCGGTTGCCCCCACCCAAAAAAAAAAAAAAGAAAAAAAAGAAAAAGAAGATTGTTTTAAGTGGAAAAAGACAAAAATATCCTTGAAGAAAAACAAAACTAAAAGAAATTTCAAAAAAATTAAAAAGAGAAACAAAAGGATCTCGCAAATCCTGTAGGCTATAAATACATCTCGTGTTTCACGCAGCTCTCGGTCCCCTTCAAAACGAACCCACCATTTTACCAAACGAAACCACAGCGATTTGAAGCAAATTACTGAAAATAATAACAATAATCACCTTTTAGAAGTAGAATTTAGCACTTTTTAGGACTTTCTAGGACTTTCTAGGACTTTCTAGGACTTTAGGAATTAGGAGGTGAGGATTTGAGTTATTTGTGGACAACACCAAAGAACTGCAGGTTCGGCTTCTACTTCAACCTCTACTTCTTCTTGTTGACCTGCCTGCTTGTCAGTATGTGGAAGCTAATTATGGCCCTTTTGGTTTATGTTTGGAAATTCAACTTCTTCTTTCTCTGTATATTTCTATGAAATTACTACCTAACTAGAAATCTGCTGAAACTGTGGGTGGCTTCTGTTTTTTTTTTTTTTTTTAATTTGAAATTGCTTTAGTTTTTTCTCTCTCTTTTCTTTTAAGGGTGTTTTGGTCCTTTCCTTACTCAAACGGAAAATGGACTTCGGACTGAAAAAGACATGAATTAAAACTTCAGATGCATAAATACGTTACACTCCAAAACACAAGGCATTGTTCTACCCAAAAAAAAAACATGGTACTAATTTTGATGTTTTAAGACACAGGTATATAAAAAGGATTAAAAAAAAATAAAAAAAAATAAAAAACTAACAAATAGTTGGTGAAAATTGCAGGCCCAAATGAGCTTGCTTTTAGTTGTTCTAAGTTGTACTCTTATCT
This sequence comes from Ficus hispida, assembly GCA_025413025.1. Lineage (NCBI taxonomy): Eukaryota > Viridiplantae > Streptophyta > Magnoliopsida > Rosales > Moraceae > Ficus > Ficus hispida. The sequence continues at coordinate 35,802,820 of CM046372.1, read as the reverse complement.
CAAGTTTTAAGTAACTGAATAAAAGGAAACAACTTTGGGTTGCTAATTGTACCGGGTTTTAGGAAAAAAGTTGGTCAGAGTTGGTTCCCACTTCCCAGTTGCCACCCCAACAAAAGAGGAGCCTCAGCCCAGCCCCCTCACTCACTCATGTCATGTATAATTTATGGGGTTATAAACGTAAAAACGAAGCAACCTCTGAAGCTTCCTTCTTCCAAACTCCAAAAGAAACCTCCTTTTCACATAATAAAGACTCCAGCTTCAGCTCTTCCTTCAATGGCGGCATCAGCAGCAGCACCTGCAACATCCTTACAGTTCGAGCCCGATTGTATATTTTGCCAAATCGCCTCCAAATCCACCTCCACCACTATTCTTTATTCTGTATGTTCTTCTCTCTGTCATTCTGACTAATTGATTTATCTTCTTTCTTTTTCTTTCTCTTTTTTCTGGGCTCAAATCAAGTTGATTGATTGAATTTGAAAATGGGGGTGTGGTGTTGCAGGATGACAAAGTCATTGCCTTTCCAGACATTAGACCTTCTGCTTTCAGGTTCCGACATCAATCTTGCTTGCTACATGAATTCCACACCCCACTTGCTTACATTCTCAAATCTGCATCAAAATTTTTGTACCTTTTTTCATTTTTCCATTTCAACGTTTCACAAATTTACATGACTAGCCAACAGTGAAGTGATGAAGGAAGAAATTAATTATTCTGAACTCTTCTTTGTGCTTATTGGAGTAATTAGACCCTAGGGATTTTGGTTAATGGACATCTCGTATATTCACTAAAGTAAACTGCTTTTCGTGTTTAACTGGGTCTAATCAATCTTAACTACTTCAGATGTTCTGAGAGGCTATGGTTGCTGCTCAAACTAATAAAGGTGCCATCAACCTAATAATGGTTTAAAGAATAAAGCTTTATGGATGTTTCTTAACCTTATTATAGCCTTTGTGAATAGATGCTTGTGTTATGCCCAAAAACAAGTACAAAGGCGGGTAGAAAACAGAGAGACATACGTAGAAAAGGAGGATTAACTTTTGTATTTGACCATTTGTGCTTTCGGTGTTGCCGACTGGAGATCATCTTCGTCTATCTTCTATGAATGTCCCCTCATTGCAGTGTTTCTTACGAATATTTGCACATCCAAAGATATGCCGTATGCCATACAATATTGGTTCTTCACTGTTGTGCCATTAGAATATTAAACTCTCAAATTGAATTTGATTATTCTTTCTAGGCATTACTTGGTTATTCCTGTGGCCCACATTCCTACTGTTAGAGATCTTCAGAGGAAAACTGAAGACTACTCTCTGGGTAAAAGTAACTGGATTTAAACAAATCATCTTCGGTTCTGAACCTTTTCTTTTAATTACTTTCTTCTTGGATCTTGCCAATAATTCTCGATTTGATATTCCATTTCGTTTTGTGCAGTAAGTCACATGTTAGAAGTGGGGCAAACGCTTTTACGCCGAGATGCACCGCAATGCCAGTACAGGTATCATTACCTTGTTCTTGACATTTCTCTTTTGGAATCATCTCCTTGAGTAATTGTGTTTTCTTGAGAAGGTGTTTGATTATATTTCTTCCACTAAATGCGTTAGCATGTAATAGCATTTCTTCTTTAGAAACTTGTCTTTAGTGTCATATATTTGACTTGACTGTATTTTCTACATGTTGATGTATTATGGATTTGTGTTGTATATGTTAAAAATGACTTCGAGATGTCTCCTCTTGTATGAAAAATCTAAATCAATTAAATTGGTAATTAGTAGTTCTAACAATATTTGTCCCACTAAGTGGTCGTGAACGTATCATGATCACACATGAAGAATGGTGTACAACCTTGAATTAGAGTAGGCACTTCAACATAATCTAGAAAACCATTGAAAAAGGACAAAAGTAATTATTATTATTATTATTATTTAATTTGATGTTACTTGTTTTGAAGTTATTTTAGCATTTCAATTTAATTATGTCGATGGATTCAAATTTAAGTGTGATCCTCTTGCACGCCCGTGACAGATTTGGCTTTCACCAGCCACCGATGAACAGCGTCAACCATTTACACCTTCATTGTCAGGCAATGCCCTACACGCCGAGGTAAAGCTATTTGGAGTTTCATCGGTGTCATATGCTTTTTGCCGTATTTTATATTTCACCGTAAAACCTGTTTCTTTGAAATGCTAAATTCATTTATGTTATTGCACAGCTGGAAATGTATGAAGTATTTGTCTTTGGGACCTCTTGGATTTATTGAAGCTGACAAGTTTTTAGAGAAGATCAAGCCTTAATCACCCGCTACTTTGCAAATGCAAATTTGATCAAGGTTAATATGTAGACACAGCAAAGATTCAGCCATCGAGTCCATATCCATCCGTTATAGTTTTCAACCCAAAAATAAAAATAAAAATAATAATAGTGTTAATTTTTTAAGTGTTTGTGTATCACATCAGCATGGTTCTCCTATACTTGGCATGATATTTATTCGTGACGTTTGAGATTCATTAATATCTTTAACACATCCTGCCTGGTGATGTGAGAAATGCTTCCCTTATTCAGAAAGGCTCCTTTTTCTAATTGCTTTGAGTGCTGACCTCTTTCAGTTACATTACCATTGTCTTTTAGGACTTTTAGGCTGGTCTCCGGATTTTGGGTACCTTACTTGCTTGAACACTAGAATAGTTTGTCCAAGTATGAAAATACCGGTAACCGTGTAAATATCAATAGTCTAATTTTATGAAAATTTTTTAAGATGTTATCGCTATTTGTCATGAAAATATCAAAAAAAAAAAAAATTTTACAGAAGTTATGAAAATTTTCTTTATAATGTATGTCTAGTATTTTAGGATAACACAAACATTAAAAATATACATAAACACACAAATTTTACCTATGAAACATATTATATCTCATATATCTTAATACTAAAAAGAAGTCTTCTAAGATTCAAACACGCTATATGCATGTTTGTTGATCTCTCAACTTTTATGCATTGCCTTTCATTTTATTTTATTTTTTAATCTTTTTATTACTAGATAATTATAGGATGCTCGAAAAGATAATATATGATGATTTCGAAAATTTCTAAACTGAAATTTCCACCCAAATGTTCGATATTTCCTAATATTTTTGTGAAAATTGCATTACGTGGTATCGATATCGATGTTTTTAACAATATTTCTTGATATGTTGAAGGAAAATATATTTTACCTAAAAGATAATTCGGTATCTTAAACAAATAAAATTTCATTAGAAATTACGAAAATATCGTGGATATGTATTATCGTAATCTTGTCTTAGTTTAACATTTCTTTGAACTCTATCCAGAAAAAAAAATATATATATATATATATAATAAAAAAGTAAAAATCTCTTTGAACTTAATATCTATCTAAACAAAACTTAGTTTTCATGTTGACTATCAAGCTTAAAATATAATGATAGATAATATGTGTGATTGAAGGCCTGGTAAAACAATTAAATATCACGTTATTTAAGGTTTGTTTGGTTTTGTATTTTCATCTGTAGTTAAATTGTATTTTTTTAATTAGATTTTGATCTTTTTTTTTTTTTTAACTAATACACTCCTCGTTGTGAGGAGTGCTAAGGTACTTGCTTGGACACCCTCTTTCTTACTCTATCCTTCTGTAGTTAACACGTGTCCCTTTGAGTTTGTTTTGGAGGCGTCTTATAATCTTTTTTTTTTTTTTGTTTTTGACAACAATACGCCAACTGGGCCACCATCTCTTCCTCTACGGTCCTCTGTCCTAACGACAGTGATATGTCCCCATCAAGACTGTCACTGCAAGCTTCTCCTCATTACCGGTGCTTGATCCAAAAAGCTTTTCTTGTACTTTTCCAATTTTATAATTTCTCATTCATATGTAAGATTAAAAAATGATCACAATCCTCCATTTTTGCTTTTTTATTTTAATTTCTGAATTATTATATTATGATATTTTAACTCTTCATTTATAGAAATAAAAAGAGATAAACTAAAAAGGACATCTCTTGTCTCAATGACATCAAATGAATATAAAATGAATGGAATTGATATATGGATTGAATATAATGAAATAGAATCACTTTGAGATTTCTTTTGAAATGATGCATAGAACACAGCGATTATGAAATTCCATTTAAGAGTTCTTATGTGTTTCCATGCTCCTTCAAGACCCCAACAAAATTGAGAAATTCCTTTCTTTTTCTCAATATCATTTTGAATATATGAATATACCAAATTGATTTTTAGTGTAATCAACTTTTTTTTTCCCTGAAAAAGTGTCATCAACAAGTTGCTTGCTCAATCTGATGTTTTCTTTTAAACAACCATGTACATGATTTGAGAGAATATAGCATGAATCTAAAGACATACAAAAATTATGACCACCTTATCTTCTGAAACAAATATAATAATATTACTATAACTCCGTCTTATAAATTAAAAAGTAAACATTATCGTAGTAAGTGGCGGAGGCAAGGAGTGCAAGTGAGGGTTTTAGCCCCCACTGAATTTTTCTTTTAAACTTACCCTAAAAATTTTATAATTTTTACAATTTACCTCACTAAAAATAAAAAATTCTCATATAATTCGTATTTTGCCCCATTAAGAATTAAAAATTCTTACATAATCCCTACTAAAATTAATTCTATGCTTACAATTTTATTCCTTTATCCTCATTAAAATTAAAAATTCCCATATAAATATAAAAAGTTAAAAATTCTAGCATAATCCCCACTAAAATTTATTTTATATTGAAAAAAAAAATTGATATAAACCCCTGCTACTAAAATATATTTATGACTCCACCCATGAAATATATTAATGTCTACGCCCATGGTCATAGTGGTCTAGGTCTCGGAGAATTTTCTTAGTCATTAATATATATATATTCAATCAATTAACTTGTTCTAATTTAATGATGAAGTGAGATTGTAGCTTAATAGCTTTCTGGAATACTTAATCGTCGGTGTGCAACTAGGTTACCATCAATCTTTTCCACCAAGAATTATTAACACTTAAATAATGTGGAACAAATTTAACTTCTAATAATTTAATCTTCGTGGAGTGCTCTGTCGCTTCTTAAGTGTCAACCGTAGAGAGGAATGCCTTCAACTGAGTAGCTATAGGCCACTAATAATCGCTCATAGCCTCTTGTCCTCCGTATTTAAAGTTTATTATCCTAATTATTGTCCCCGTGTGCTCTATATCGGGAGTCTAAGACCCTTCATACCAAAGGTTCTTTTTGTAGTATCCAATTCGTAAACCCGGTTATTGAGTGAGTTGTGAAACCTTTTTGAGGTCGGCCACGTGCGAGGAGGAGGAGGAGGAGGAGGAGGAGGAGGAGGATTACGATGCTTCGGATGGAGCAAGAAAACTTCAAAGGGGATTTTCTTTTTCTTTTTTCTTTTTCCTTCTAAATCTATTCATCAGGACTTGTCTGATAGATATCTTTATGGAAACTACCACATGTGAGTGTCAATTCAAAGGAAATCTTTCGTACATATATGAGATGGAGCTCTGACAGACATTCTAGGTATTATATATAAATATATAAATATATATATATATATATAACTATATATACACGTATGTATCATCAAGGTTAGGTTGATATGAGTGTAGGACATGTGATATTGATGTCGCATAACAAGGATACAATTTGACAACCAAAAGTTTTTTTTTTTTTTTTTTTTTTTTTTTGTGGGGGGGGGGGGGGGGGGGGGGGTTAATCTAATATAAGAAGAGGTTTAGGTGGGTTAATAATAGTATGGCATTGCCAATCACTTAGTAATAGTACTGTTACCATGCGTTAAACAATACCCAGCCGTACCCTCCACCCTCCAGCTTTGGAAAACTGACATTGACCCGCAAATTGACATTGACATTCTCAGTTCCATAATAGAGTGCTACAGCTACGTGCGTTTGCTTAACAACATTTATTCACACATATATAGATATATATATATATATATAGATATATAGATATATGTATATTTATAAAAATGCATGTTCCCATGTTCTTCATTACTTGCCCCTAAAAATCTACTAAATAGTACATATGAAAGTAAGGATAATCTCCTCGTTGATGACATGACCCTTCTTTTCTTGTTCAGATGACAAATATATTAATACAATGTTTAAATACTAATATTTAGAGTTATAATATTGTTTTCCCCTCACCCATGTAAGTTTTAATACTAAAAGCAAATGATTCTGATTTTACTTATTTTGTTCCCCCCATGTGCTGATGATATCTGCTATAAATCTTGGAAAATTGACTCTACTTAAATGGAGCAAAGGAATAAGAATAATACAGCCTTCTTCTATCTAGACTCGTTTGGGAATGTGCCTACGGCACTTCTAATACTTTGAAGGCTTATCTTTTGTTTTTCTTCCCCCACCCCCCACCCCCCCACAAAAAAAAAAAAAAAAGAAAAAGCTTGTAACAGATCAGACAAATAACAGATCGTACTTTGTCTTCATCTTCTACAGAAGTGGTGTTTCAAATTTAGTTTGCGGAGGAAATCAGATATTTAGTAAACACTAGTTTAACACACGAAGCACTTCTTCTTCGTGTGTAAGAATAATATATTGTGTAAAATGTATAAGAATTTAAACAGAAAATTAAAAATAAAATAAAATAAAAATACAAAACGACAAAATAAGAAAAAGAAACAAAAACTTCTTAACAAAATTTCAAAAAAAAATTTAAACAATAACCCTTTTCATCCATATTAATAAAAGATATAAGTTATTGAATAGATATATAGAGGATTATTTATATGTATATATATATATATATAATGAGAAATTAAAAAGATAAAAGAAATTAAAAAAAAAAAAAGGATAAAAGCATAAAAGAAAATAAATGAGAGAAGAAAAAGAAAGAAAAAGGATGAAAGCAAAAAAAGAGTAAGTAAAAATATATATATATATATATATAAATATATTGACACATGGCAAGATGAGGAGAGAGCATTATTGGTGCTTTTACATATCTTAAGACCTTAATATTAAGAGTAACCTCAAGATTAAGATTAAGATTAAGATTAAGATATATACGTGCAAATATGTCTGGGAAGCATACCATTTTCTGAATGGTACACTACTTTTTTTTAAGAGTTACAATGCCAAACAAAAAGTTATATGCTGTTCACATACATGATGAGCTAGCAAAAACAAAGAATTCCAGAAAAGAGAGAGTTATAAAGGATGAGCCAGCACAAACAAAAAGGTTAAAAAGGGGGGGAGGGGGTTATAATTGGTGGATCTTATGTTTGGTTGATTGCAGAGTCTGCAAGTTGATGGGTTGAAGTGGATTCACTTGGCACATAAAATATCATTCACAAAATAGGAGCAGGGGTAGCTCGGTCTTGATTTAGTCACAAAATTGGAAAGCAAGTATTGCTCAAACAGGATTACCATTCTTGCTTTTCTTTGAGCTTTAAATTGACATTTAGTTAGCAACCCACCAAACCAAACAAAACAAAAAAAAAAAAAAAAAAAAAAAAGTCTGAATAATATTAGAATTAATGTTGATTGTGCCACTCCCTTATATCTTTTGTACAACAAATTCTTAATTCAATCTTGATGAACACTATTAAGAAGATCGTTCAACAAGCAAACATCAGTCTCTACAAATGCCACAAGCTCGAAGAGAAACTTGGGCTAGGAAATTAATCCCAATAATATCACCTCAAGATTGCAATGACTAATGCTGTCAACACCCAAAGAATGTTCAGTTGTACGTTGTATCAAAATACAATCCCTTAATAGGGTATTATAGAGTATAATCCAACATCATTGTAAAGTTGTTATTTTTTGATAAATAATTTCCCTTGCAATTTTGTTATTTGAGACAAGATAATAGCAAATTGGTTTACTAATTAATCTATTCCTTCTAGGAGTCGTACTTTAATACTGAATAGGGCGAATCACAAACAAGATTTAAGGTGGGAAAAAAAAAAAAAAAAAAAAAAAGAAAGAAAGAAAGAAAGAAACACAAAAGAAATGTTAATCCCAACAAGAGAAGCAGAGCTAAAATTCTGTATTTTCAGCCTCTCATTCTACTTTCTTAGACACAAGACTTTATTTTCCAGTTCATGTGTATATGCCTTCCTAATAAGGAATAATGAATCTAAAATCCAACAAAAGAAAAGAGAAAGAGAAAAAAAAAAAAAAAAAAAGAAGAAGAAGAAGAAAGAAGACACCTCAGCAAGCATTATATCATATATTCCAAATGCAACTCAACAACAATATAAGAATCCTCTAAATCTGTAAGGAGTTGTGGATGGTCCTATTGGAATTGGAAGAAGATGGTCCTCAAAATTAAATGTAATGACGACTTGTAAACAACATGTGCATAGTTATGAAATAAAACAAAAACTTTGGGCATATTGTATGGCCCACTAGAGGTTCAAAGTTAATTCTTAGACTGACCAGTAATCGATGATTGAGTGGTGGTCTCTAATTTTAAGTCGAACAGAATAAGAGGCTAATCTCTCACCATGTTTATAATAAGTTGAACCCAACCATTAATTAGGTAGAACACCCCACCATTTTGCATTTATAAATAAACTTATTTATGTACACATATTATATTATATTATATTGCATACATTTTCTTCTATTACGTGATTGTTTAAGCCTGTGCTTTGGTTGGTCCCCTAAAAAAGAAGGCTCTTTCATAATTATTTATGCACACGAAATTTAGTTAAGGGAAAAAAGAAGAAGAAGAAGACGAAAGTGGCATGAATAATAGACGAATATTAGGATGGGTTTGGTGAGCATTAGGCATTAAGGTAGCCCACGCTTAGAATTCAAGGATGAGAGAGCATTAGACCTGAAGGCAACATCTTTTAGGTACGGCAAAAGGCGTTTTATCAGACAAAATCCATGCTTTTCATTTCCAAACCAAATCCTGGTTTTGTATCTACGTGAATATGAACTTATTGTCCCTGTACTTCTTTTTTTTTTTTTTTTATCAAAATAAAACCTGATAAAAATTTAACGATCTAGAATTCTACTAAAAGAACTCTTCATGAAGCCATATATGAATATGAATGCATGTGTTGCAACCAAAAGAAAAATACCTGAATGAAATAAATTTAAAAATCAACATGACACAAAAAGTAATATTATACCAATATAACAATAAGTTAAATTAAAATAAACTAAAATTTATATCATATTAGTCAAAATAGAGAGTTAGTGTTACGTTTGTGAATGGATAAAAAAATATAATTATTTGGGTAATATTCTCTGTATGCCTGAATGAAATGAAATTGGGCTGTGGGCTCCCAAAAACCTTTCTTTAACACCAAAATCTAAAGCTGTGAAATGGGAGGCGCTGAGACACCAAAACTTGGGGCCGGCTTTGAACTGGGCCCACAAGAACGACTAATTCGGCTTCTTTTTTTGTTTTTTTTTGTTTTTTTTTTTGGGCACCGAGAAGTGAGAAGAGAATACAACAAAAGGGGGGACGGGCTTTAAGACAGCCAGCCAATGATGCCACGTGTCTGCCTCTGTCTGTGAGTGGCGAACTTGCTTCTTTTTTATTTTCCAAACTTCATATAAATCCACTGTCACCGTCACTGTCACTGTTCTTCCTCTTTTTTTTCCTCTCTGTCTCTCTCTCTCTTTTTATTAATTTAGAGAAAGGGTACCATGGTAATACTAGGGGGCAAAAAAAAAAACTACTTATATTTGATACAAGGATGGAAAGAGACTTAACTCAAAAAATCTATGTAATAGAAGATCTTCAAATTTAAATTAAATTTTAAGTTAAATTACTATAATAGACATCAAAATATTACAAAACTCCAAAGAAGATACAAGGAAAGAAATTTTACAACGAACAATATGTTTGACCGACACAAAATTAAAGTTTCTACATTTTTTGTTTACCACCCACGAGTTTGTAGCTTTGTGCAGTTGTTTTCGATAACTCCACTGAATCTGAATGAAAGTTGTGTTCTATAATTTTAAGGAATGGACAATTGACAAGCATCTTGACAATATTTATCACATTAGGAATGTTTAAATACTTCCTTCTTTTATTGTGACAATACAACAACTTTTACCATTAATACCCGAGCACTCGGTAGATGACGTTTTTTTGTCTTTTAGATTTTTTTAAAATATTTCACTAAAGAAAAAATAAATAAAAATGAAGGCATGCTTTTCTTTCGTTTTATTATATTATAATCATATTGTCTTGTTCTATTACAATTGTTATAGAATTTTTTCAAAAAATATTTCCTAATATATGAATCTCATACACTTCTTTTTTAATTATTAAATTTTGAAAACCATAAGAGAAGGTATTTTGGTAGTAATAACAAAGATTGGATTTTTTTTCTCTAGTTGTTTTGTAGCCAAATAGAAGAAGAAAAGAAAATAAAAATAAAAATAAAATCTGATTATATGATTTTTTGCAGTGACTTGGTTGGACATGAACATGAAACTGAGCAAGGACAAATGTTAGGTAAGATGGATTGAAACGAAAAAAATAGAAGAGGCCATTCTTATCAAGTCCCTCCACCAACTCATACAATTTGGCGTTTCTGGCCTATACTTTTTAATTAATAAGACAATACATTGAATCGACCCAATGTCAATTTTTTTTTTTTTTTCTATATTTATTAGGAAGGGGAAAAAAAAAAAAAAAAAAAGCACTTGCCCAAATTCAGCTTCTATTTTTGATTGAAATCCCAATCTGGCCTTTAGATACATGAATGACTTGGTTTGACCTATTTGTAATGGTGATTTTGTTGTCTACAAATTTGTGCAGCATGCAAGGAAAAATAGAAGTAAATACAATTATTGGCCTACAATTATTTACCAAAAAAATAGAAGTTAAATACAATTAAACGATTGACATAATGGAAGCTTTTAAACTAATTCCTGTAATTCAAATGTCTATCGATCAAAAGAGTGCTGTTCTATGACTAGTTACCAAGAAAATTTTAGCTTCTAACAACAAACAAGAATTAACTTTTTTATTCCTTGTTTGGATGATATATCTAATTTTTAGAAATTAAAAAATTTTATAAAAGATTTTTTTTTTCAATTTTTTTCATTTTGGAAAACAAAATATTTAATTTTCAAACTTATTTTCTACAGTTTTTTTTTGAAAAAAAAGAAAAAAAATCTTTTTAAAATTCATTATAATGCACAATTTTCAATAAATGTTCCCATTCCAAGTAACTTTTTATTTTCAATAATTTTTTTTTAACACATCCAAATATCATTTTATTCTCAAAATAAAAAACTCTTTTATTTAAAATAAAAAAAAATTTTCTTTCTGAAAATAGGCATGCAATCCAAATAGAGTCTTAGTTGTTAAAAAAAAAAAAAAAAATGTGTGGAAGTTTTTTCACCTCTATAATATCCATCTCTAACCATCAAAGCAAATCATACTCATGTAGCAAGGCTTTCTATATTATATAGCTTAAAGGGTTTAAAGGCCTATTATTTAAACTATTCAAAAGCAATGGGCACTCAGCTCGAGAATGTAGAACTAACCACCAAACTCTTCATTATCATTATCATTATCATTATCATTATTATTATCATTTGTTAAATAAAATACTAGAAATTAAAATGACAAACAACTCTTACATAAAGAAAATAATGCTTTCCTCAAAACTCAAATACTCTCCAAAGTCCTCAACCAAACACAAAACCCAACGAAAGAAGGAGAAGCTTCCTCCTTTCCTCCACTTCACCAACGTCACCCCCGCCCCCTCCTTTATAAGCCCCGCCCAATTCTTTTTTCTCTTCTCGATCCCCTCCTCCCCACCAACCAAAAAAAGATTTTAAAAAAAAAAAAATTCCTCTGGTTCCTCTGTTTCATCCCTAATAATAATGGCTTCTTCTTCTTCTTCTTCTCTGTTTTTGCTTTACTGTTACCACATCCTCTGTTTTAGCCTAACAATTGTCTTCTCTGTTTCCGAGTCCTCACTTGTTCTCCTCCCCCTGACCCACTCCCTCTCCAAAACCCAGCCCAACACCACCACCACCCACCACCTCCTCAAATCCACCACCAGCCGCTCCGCCGCCCGCTTCCGCTTCCGCCGCCACCACCACCACCAGCATCAGCAGCAGCAGCGGCAAGTGTCCCTCCCTCTCTCCCCCGGCAGCGACTACACCCTCTCCCTCACCCTCGCCACCAGCCCTCCTCAGCCCGTCTCCGTCTACATGGACACCGGTTCCGACCTCGTCTGGTTCCCCTGCTCCCCTTTCGAATGCATTCTCTGCGAGGGAAAATCCACCCCCTCCTCCACCCTTCCTCCTCCCAAACTCCCTCCCAATTCCACCCACTCATGCAGCTCCCCCGCCTGCTCCGCCGCCCACTCCTCCCACTCCTCCTCCGACCTCTGCGCCATCGCTCGTTGCCCCCTCGACTCCATCGAAACCTCCGATTGCTCCAACTACACCTGTCCCCCTTTCTACTACGCTTACGCCGACGGCAGCCTCGTCGCCCGCCTCCTCAAACACTCCTTGTCCGTCACTCCTTCCTTGCTCCTCAATGACTTCACCTTCGGCTGCGCTCACACCGCCCTAGGTGAGCCGATCGGTGTCGCCGGTTTCGGCCGCGGCTTGCTCTCCATGCCAGCTCAGCTTGCCGCTCTTTCTCCTCAATTAGGACAACACTTCTCCTACTGCCTGGTATCTCACTCGTTCGACTCGGAACGAGTGAAAAAACCGAGTCCGCTCATCCTCGGACGGCAGGAGAAGCGAGTTGAGCGGGAGGAAAGAGCTGGGTTTGTGTACACGGCCATGATTGATAATCCGAAGCATCCGTACTTCTATTCCGTTGGGCTCGTCGGGATTTCCGTAGGGAAGAGGAATATTCCGGCGCCGGAGTTTCTGCGGAGGGTCGACAGGAGGGGCGGTGGCGGCATGGTGGTGGACTCCGGGACGACGTTCACGATGCTGCCGGCGGGCTTGTACGACTCGGTGGTGGCTGAATTCGACCAGCGGGTGGGGAGGGTTCACGAGCGGGCGACGGAGATTGAGGACAAGACTGGGTTGACGCCTTGCTATTACAACGACGACAAAAAGGTAATTGTCGTTCCGACGTTGACGCTTCACTTCGTTGGGTGTGGGAGTCAGAAGACGACATCGGGTGTGGTGTTGCCGAGGAGGAACTATTTCTATGAGTTTATGGACGGTGATGATGGGAAGAAGAGGAAGGTGGGGTGCTTGATGGTGATGAACGGCGGAGATGAGGAGGAGTTGAGTGGTGGGCCTGGGGCGACGCTAGGGAACTATCAGCAGCAAGGGTTCGAGGTGGCTTATGATCTGGAGAATCGGAGGGTTGGGTTTGCAAAGAGGCAGTGCTCGTCGCTTTGGGATAGTTTGAACCGATGAAGTCAACTCTATGAGATTAAGGGGGTTGACTTCCTCCATCCGGGGAAGGTTTTGACTTTGGGTGGGTTTTAAGTTTTTACCTCAAAAAAAAAAAAAAAAAAAAAAAGCTCTCACGTGAGGGATTTGTTTTAAGATTTCTCATCCATCCATGTAAATGTTACTTTTTTTTTTTTGGTTACTTGTATATTTTTTGTGGGTAAAATAAGGTGGGCTTTGAAAATAGGGTAAATGGTGTTGGCACCACACTTTTTGCTTATGGTTGGCACTGGAAAAATGTACATCCACATATAAATCAATGATGTCCATATTATAAATAAATAAATAAATAAATGTGGTCCATGTAATAAGAAAGTGGACCATGAAGCAAAAGATGAAGTGCAAACATAGCAAAAAGCACATGTAATGTTAAGAAGCTATTCAGTGTAAATTTTTATTCAAGATGCAGGAAACCCAAAAAAAAAAAAGAAAAAGAAAAAGAAAAAAGGACCAAAACAAAAGGAAGAGGCACTACTTTTTCAATGGCAGGGCAGGGCCCTTTAAAAGAATCATGGCGTACACCCTCGGCAAAGTAATGAATAAAGTGATGGTGTGCAGGAAAATGCATGTCTAGCTTTATTAGTATTAGTATTAGTAATAGTAATAATTGTTTTTGGGTGTCGTAATTTTCAGAGTCTTTTAATGGGCAGAATGAACATTACATAATATTACGTGGGGATTGGATTGTGATGTACAGTGGTCTATTGGAGTTTTTGTATGCAAAGATGATAGATACAAATGGATTGGAGATGGTGTCATTTTGTAACCAATGAAGTGCATTTCAATTGGGAATTGGAGCAATCAAATTTTGCCGACCATTATTAACATCAAAAGACTGGAAGAGTGAAAAACATTGATAAGAAGAGGAGAGTGAAAATACTCAAATAGGGAGTGGGAACTAAGTGAATTGAATATTTGAATGGCTGGCTGGCTGGCTAGTTGTACAGATGTACTTGTGCCAAAATGCCGCCAAATGCCGCCAAATGCCAAATGCCAAATGCCAAATGCCATGGGCAAAGGCCGAAAAGAGGAGTGGCAGTCCCGCCTCCCGAAGAAGGTAAAAAGCAAATGAAACAACAAAAACACAGTGACATGGATTTGGCTCTTAACTTTGCACAACAGCTGTACCCCTCACTTACTCCTCTCTCCGTCACCCTCCTCTCCTCTCCTCTCCTCATCACATCATTTCTCTGCCACTCTATTCGTCTCTTGCTTCTCCTGCGTCCGCTTTTTTTTTTTTTTTTTTTTTTTTACTACTTTTACTTTTACTTTTACCTTTTTTGTCTTTATTTCAAAGACTATATATATATATATATATATATATATATATATTTTTTTTACCTAATATCTGAAGCCTTACGGCTGACATCTACCTACAGTGTTTTTTTTTTTTTTTTTAGTTTGATTCACCATTTATATTTAAGAGAAAAACTTTGTGATGTAAAAAATTAAAATGTCTTTGGAAACAAAATTTCAAAATAGATCTTATATTTTTTTTTCTCTGTCTATCATTATTGGTATTTTTACATAAAATTAATCTCATTTCAATTTGAAATGAGAAAATTATGGACTTTTAAATGTTTGAGTTTTTTTTTTTAAATAAAAGGGATATAAAGTTTGATATAGAGTTCGGATTTTAAAATACATATAGTGAAACACCATATCCAAATTGCACCCCCAATCGAGCCCTTAATCTTACACTATGTGTTTGGTTGAAAAATGACTTTTGATGTTAAAACATGAAATGTGTTCGCACAAAAAAAAAACAATATGAATCATATTTCATTTCTTTTGTCATTTTATACAGTTTGTAAAAAAAATTTATTTTATTTTGACTTAAAATAAGAAAATTTTAAAATTTTAAAATTATATTTTTTTGAAAATGAAAATGAGTGATTTAGATATGTGAATAAGGAAAAAGATAAAACTATTTTTTTGGAAAACTCCAACTAAAGTGTATGCTCTAAACTGCACCAAAATTTCATTAGCAATTTGTTGAATCATTGTTGGAAGGTGAGAACTCAATAGATTGTTAATTCTACTTGTTTTCGTGGACGAGGACAACGAACAATGTCTTCGCTCACAAGCTTAGTCCTTAAATTCTCACACTGTTACGTCATTGATATTTTTTCAATCCAAATATTACAGATTGGATTACAGATTGAGAATTTTTTTAATTCACATAATCCATCAATCTGAACTATATATATGATTTTTTTATAAATACGTATTTATTTTTCTCTAAAAAAATTTAATAAGTATGTATATATTAAGATTTGAGACTGAGATTGTCCTAAGTATTCTACAAGATTTGTAATTATAATTATCTCTTTGTATGGTAACTTATCTTGTTCGTTGTTTTTCACTTTTTTGCATAGAAGTCAAGCATTACATTAGAATTTGTGGACGTTGAATTACTTTGATGTAGTATTGGTTAAGTTGATGAGAATGAACATATTGTTTTGAGTTTAATCCATGTTTGTTATTGTTGTATACTATAATGTTATAATTTAGCTAATGATTGAATAATTGAAGTTAATTAAATTGTAATTTTATTGAACTATTTCATGTTTGAACATTATATTTTTATATTTTAGTTTCTAGATTTTTCAGATTGAATCCGTGAATCAGATCCGAGTAATCCAAGGTTTATCGATTGAAAGTTTCACGGATTGGTTACAGATTAAGATTTTCCCATTCTGAATGTCATGGATTGGATTATGGATTGACACCTAATCCGTATAAATCGATCATTGAACACCCCTAGTAGTAATTAATAGTTTTCTGTAATAGTTTATTTTTTATTATCTTCTAATAATTAGGCCTTTATTTGGTAGAGTGGAAAAGAGAGAATAATGAAATTAGAGAAGGGATTTTGGAGAGGAAAATATAATTTTCATTGTTTAGTAGAGAGTAAGTTATAAATAAAGGAAAATTGAAAACCGTGGGCTCCATCACCTTTTAATCCTTCTAATTTTAGGAAGAAAATTGGATGAAAAATATTTGACTTGAGAAAATTATGTGGAGAGTCATGTTTTGAGGGTCTCTTTATAATTTTACCCACTTTAATATTAATGTTATAATGGACATAAATATAAAAAAGTATCAAATTTATGACATTCTTGCATATAATTCACATAGTCCTAGTTGAAAAATATTATATTATAATCATCTAATTGACATAATGTACCATAAAAAAACTACAAGTACCGTATAGAGATGGTACCAGATAGCAGCCTATTCCTTATATATATATATATATATATATATATATATATACACAATTCTCAATCTACCTATTCTGTAAATTTTTTTTAAATATGCATAAAAACTAAAAATTCGATCATTTCAAAAAACAATAACAAATTCTTTCACAAATTCCGTAAATGATAAATTTATTTTCTATTTTAATATTGTACTTTTTTATTTTTAAGAGTTTTAGTATTACAATTTTTTGTGTATTTAGAGATGATTTTGTAAATTGGATAAAAAAAATAAGTGCCTTTTAGTAACTATATATTTTCACAACAATATCATATGTATCCTTTATTTTAATTGAAGATAAAATTTTTAAATTAGAATTTGTTGACTTTTTAAAAATTAATTATAAATTTTTATTAATTTAAAAAAAATAAAAAATATAATAAAAAATATAATATAATTAGAGTTAAACTAATTTATCAAATGAAGTAATTTTAATCTTTAATTAGTTTTGAAAAAAAAAATACACCAAACTTTTAACTATTTATATATATATATATTTCGTTTAAGTTTTTATATATGGGATTGGTGGAAGGGAAGCGTAAGCAGGAGAAGTGGACACGTGGAGGAAGTACGGGAAGTAACGCCGCCGAAAAAGAAACATGACGATTGAGGATGACGTCAAAGAGGAAGGAGGAGTCAATGAGAGTTTGAAAGTCTTGTTAAAAAAAAGTTCTTAGCTTCTTCTAGTCTGGAGGTTAAATGCTTAGAAAGCTGAAGAAAGGCGTCTGTCTGAAACTCTGCGTACAGCTTAGCTTCCTGTCTCCACTCTTGCACTGCACATTTCCACATATGTTTATGAACTTTTCTGATTATAATATTAAATTTCACCTGATTTTATATATTAATCTCTGTTTAATTAAATATATAAAACCATTTTTATTAGTATCATTTAAAAGCATATTTTAATCTAATTTAGGTCAATCCGTCTCTTCTAAAGGTGGGAGGGGATGAAAGAGAGAGATAGAAGCTTTACATGAACAAATTATATACATACATATATCAAAGTATGGTATTTATTGTATTATATTTATCGCATTTTATGTGATGGAGTATGATAATTTTATAAAATAGAGTTATTTTAGAATTCTTAAGTTTATATTTTTACTATAATCTTAATAATTTATATTAATTTTTTCTCAAATTTATTACATTTTCCAAATGTGTAGGTTAATTTGTTAATAGGGTTAAAAATAGTAATTTGAAGCTAAAATGTGAGAAAAGAAATTCAAAATTGCAAAAGGAAATTCGGAGTCCTCATCGTCCGCTCTCAGAAAGACCCATGCGCACCCACTTGCGATTTGCACTGTCAAATCAACGAGGAGAAGGCCAGATCTCAAGTTCCGCACCACTCGCCCTAGCCTACGCATCCAAGGCCGTGTGTCGGCCAACTCAGGGGATGCCATATCCGGTGCGAGCTCTAGCCAATGCTAGCCCGCCACATGTCCCACTTTTTCCTCAAGCCAGTCCTTTGTCACCACCTGTCTCCATGGGATCCGCGTTTGGTACGCGTCAGATGTATTAGTAGAAAAAGAGGGAAAAAAAAAAAAAACAGAAAAAAAAAAAGAAGAGAAGTCGGCAGCTTGAAGGCTTATAAAAAGGAACCTTAGGGCTCCGAACTAGTGTCTTTGGTTGCGGGAGAAGCCCAAAACCATAGAAGAAAAAGGAACCAAAAAAAAAAAAAAAATTTAGGTTTCAGTATTTAGTTTTTTACAAAATTAGGGAGATGTTATTTTGATTTATCAAGAAGAGATGGAGAAGAAAATTTAGGAGAAGACTTTGCAGTCTTATGACACATTCAAATTCGATTTTCTTGCTTTATCTTCTTATCTTTTTATTTTTGTAATTTAAGAATAATTAAACCGTTATTTTGTAGATTTCTATTTTTATTTATGAAGTAATTTTCTTTTTTAGGGATACGATATATCCATAGTATGATTATTTGAGTTTTTCTATTTTTAATTGATTGATGTTCTATTCCAGTTTTATGTTGAGTGTTTTAATATGTGCTTAATGCTTGTGAACTTTTATATAATTTGGTATTTAATTTGAGATTGAGAAGTGATAATTAAATAAGTCATTGTTTAATCTATCATGAGATTCTCATAAGCTAGAGATAGTTATGAAATTTATGCAGTATTATGAATTTTCTGTTCTTAATGGATTATGGTAAGCTTAGAATTTGAGACCGAGAGGTGATAATGAGCTTATTGTGAGATAAATTGTTAATACTTGAGAATGATTAATGATTATATTAGTGAGATTCACTAGCAATATAGGGAATAGTCGTTGATTAATTTGATTAGATGATTTGGATATGATTAATCCAGTAAAATCAGAAACACTAGATTTTTAGTATTTTGAATATTTTATCTTTTTACTTATTTTGTTATTTTTGTTTAAAAATCTATTTTCGATTATTCAAATAAAGTTAAAATTAATATAATTTCGGTAATTGATAACGACAATTCTTGTGAGAACGATATTTTATTTATCATTTTATTACTTATTTATGATATTGTGCATTTGTAATTTTCCGTAACAGAGTACTATATATATAGAAGCGTGTAGAAGCAATTACAGCAAATATGTAAATGTGTAATACTGTAAGGCCCTCCGTAGCTTGTTGGATTATAACGGCATTTGCCGTCACCATCACCATTGGCATGCATGGAGTTCTTATGGAGTCAAAAGATGCCATTTTTTAATAAAGCTTCTAATATTAACACATGCCTGAGCCTGTCCACTTCAAAGACAGTGCCTTTTGTCCACCAGTAAAACACCCAAAAAAAAAAAAATGAAAAAAAAAAGGACTAATAACCTGTCCTAGACAATGAATTTCAAAACTTTCATGATTCGTAGGTGGTCCATTATGTTACAACTTTATACATCAACCAGTGATTTTTTTTTAAAATTTTTTATTTTCCATACATAAGAACTATAGAGCTAGCTCCTATATATATAGATATATGTATTTTGGTTTAAAGTAAAAGAATGCTCAATAATATTGTTGATCCATATTACACGATTAGTACAAGTCAAATATTAATTTGGCGGATAATATATTTCATATAGATATTGCAACTTTAGGCTAGCATATGATACAAAACTTATAACTTCTAGATCATGATGTAGTAATAGCTTATTTTAGGGATGCAGAAAACGATGATCACTCATTCTACGTACCTTTGCTATATAATGGGGACGTTGTCGAGCATTCTTTATCTATTTATAAAATTATTTATCATTATTATTAGTTTCAATAATCTGTCTTGTTTTGTTGAATTTCTTGACTTCAGAGAGAATTCAGAAAGATATGGGATAAATGATTAGCGAACCAAGATGAGTACACTGAATAGGAATCCCTGATTAAATCTTAGGCTAATTAGTTAAGATTTGTTTTTCGCTATCATAAGAAGCTTACAAACTTAGAATAATAAACCCGAAACGTTGTTTAACTACGTTCGGAGCAAGAATATGATTTGATAAAATCAAGGCAATGAAAAAACAAAGAGTGTATAAGTTGCTTACTGTGTTAATCAATAAGACCATCTTTCTTAATTGTCATCACTCTTTGTTCTGTTTTGTTTTGTTTTTTTTTTTTAATAGTGATAACTAATTAAAAAAAAAAAAAATGAACGTGCTGTCAGACGACACTCTTGTAAAGTTCATGCCAAACCCATGACAATGTACTTTGGTGGAACACTCCTCTCATATCATTGCAGCCCAAAAGCCCAGGTTCGAACTAGAGTGGCCGAGCTCCTCTGGAGACTGGAGGGCGGCCCATGATGTGTGTGTGTGTGTGTGTGTGTGTGTGTGTGTGTGTGTGTATATATATGTATGTATAACTTCATCAGTTGAGTTGGTGTCTTTTTACTTTATTTAAGGATTTCGTTAATTTTGGCTCTCAGACGTACACGAATTTAATGCAAGCAAAGCATCGCTTTGATTCCTCATCCTTCACCAACTCCCAACTTATTATTATTGCTTTATTCCCCCCCACCCACTTTTATGCCTCTTTCTTTCCTACATTATATATATATATATATATATATATATATTGGCGGATGCCATTGTTTTCACATTTGGTTCCTCTCCCAGCCCAGCCATTGTTTTCACAGTGTTTCTTTTGCATTATTTGGCTTCTCATCGACTCCCTATCACGATAAGAAACTGAATATTAGTTTTTTCTTTTATTTTGGGAGTATAATTGTTATGCGTTATAACGCAAGAACATAAAGTGGACGAAACTGATCAAAAGCTTATAAGAAAGTGCAATCGTCAAGGTAACAAATTCTGTAGCTAGCTCACACATGTATAACTCAAACGACACCGACAGTAGAGTAGTGATATCAAGAGTCAGTGAAGGCGAAGAAGAATCCTCATCAAGTTGGCAGAAACTTGAAAAGACCACAAACAAGACCAAGACTCTCCATCCACCAATTGAATGCCACTGGCAACTGCCTCCTATAAAGCAGCCAAAACGTTCTTCTTCGGGTTTCAAATCGATGCTGTCATACCCACTCAAGGTCGGTGAGTCGTTGAAGAAAGTTGGAAGGACTAAAAGCTTGCAATTACTGCTAGAGGGAACTCATGATCCAAAGCATGAACAGATTGTTCAGTCTTTCCGCGATATGCTTCTCCTTGAGGTCCAGGTTCCTCCCAAGCACAATGATTATCACACCCTTTTGCGGTACGTACTGATTCGTTGCTACCATTTTCACATATAATTTGTGGCATTTTCTCCGTGTCGTTTTACTTTTTGTGGCTTTTAGGTTTCTTCGAATGCGTGATTTTGACGTTGCCAAAGCAAAAGAGATGTTCTTGAATTACCTCGAGTGGAGGGAAGACTACAGGGTTGATACGATTCCAAGGGTATTCTCTTTCTCAATGTATACATATATTGCGTGTTAAACACGTTTCTAGTAGAGAACTAAAACGACAAAGAGAAGATTATCATGGCCCCTGTGCAAGAATAACACTTACAATCACACCGAAAAAAAAAAAAAAAAGAAAGGGTTTGTTGTTAATCTTCAGTTCTACTCCTATGAATGTTGGATAAACTCTTCCAATATGCAGGAATTTAGATTTGAGGAGCGGGAAAGGGTAAAGAAATGCTACCCTCATGGTTATCATGGTGTTGATCGATTTGGCAGACCGCTATACATTGAAAGGATCGGGATGGTAAATCTTAATGAACTCCTAAAAGTAACCTCGGTTGAAAGATTTGTTAAGTACCACGTTTCAGAACAAGAAAAAACGTTAAACTTGAGATACCCGGCATGTTCGATTTCGGCAAAGAATCATGTAGCTTCCACAACAAGTATTCTTGATGTGCAGGGAGTGGTAATCAAAGCATCTTCCTCTCATCGATCTTATAAGTATTTCGCTTTATTTGTTATTTAACAATATTGAGTTGTGTTTAGAATCAGAAACATTGTTTTGTTTAGGGATTGGCTAATTTCTCAAGGCCTGCAAGAGCTATCTTTATGGAAATTCAGAAGATTGATAGCAATTACTACCCAGAGGTAACGTGATAATGACTTATTGGCAGTGTGAATATTCAAGGAATAGACAGAAGAACTTACTTGCCTTTGAATGAAAATTATGAAATAAAGTTGATAAAAAAATCCACCAAACTCGGAACAAAAACCAAAATTAAAGAAAAATAATCTTCTAAAGGTAACAAAACTTCAAGAATAACCAGTAAGGAACCACCTATACGTGTATAAATATTTGCATGAAGATATATATGTGTGTGTGTTTATGAATTACTGATAATCGATCATAACATGCAATTATGTATGATCTTCTCAGACACTGCATCGTCTGTTTATTGTAAATGCGGGTTCTGGGTTCAGAATGCTATGGAAGGCACTTAAGGCTTTTCTAGATGCGCGTACTCTAAACAAGATTCACGTAAGGCATATTTCTTCTCATCTAACTCTAAATTTGCAGTATTATGGTTGTCATTTATGAAATTATGTGTTGGAAAATAAACTGTTTCTTTCTGTTTCAGGTGTTGGGATATAACTACATTAATGACCTGCTTGAAGTTATTGATCCAAGGTAGCATTTCATTTTTTTATTTTTTTTATTTTTTTGTGTAAATAGAATTGCAATAATTAAGTTTTAATTTTTTTTTTAAATTTTTAGATATCTTACTAAAAAAAAAAAAAATCTCCAAAGAAGATCCAATTATGTGTCCACAAACAAGAGTTTTTCCGTTTTTTGTATCAAGTGCTGCACTAAGTCCTCATTCAATTATGTTGTAATGGGCAGTAATCTGCCAACCTTTCTGAATGGAAATTGCACATGTTCTGACTATGGTGGTTGCTTGTTAAGCGACAAAGGACCCTGGAACAATCCAGACATTGTTGACATTGTTGAGGTCGACTTCTTCCTACTCTGAAAGATTCTTAGTTCCCGTACCATGTTATCTAGTGCTACAGTTGACATGAGTGTTCTGCTATATGTTATAGGCAATCTCGACGACCGATAAGGATAACAATGGTGATGGAGACGGAGATGATGAAACAACTTCGGAGGCTACCATTGTGCGCAATATGGTAATCACTAATCACACACAGGCTTAGTTTTGAATTGCTTATATTTTAAGAGAAATTCTACTTTTACAAAGTAGAAGTAGAGGTAGAAGTTTAGAGTGAAAAAAAAAAAAAAAAAAAAAAAGAGAAAACAGATCAAATCAAATTTCTTAACTGTGAAAGTATATTGATGTCTTTGCAAAGAAATTTTCGGAATTTTTACTAAACACACCATTTGCAACGTATCGTGAAAAGAGGACAAAACATAAAACAACTTGTCTTTTGTACAGTTGTACTGTCCATAATTGCAGAGTACTGTCCCTGCGTTTTCTTCTGGTAAATATATATAAAAACAACTTGTCTTGTATTTCTTGAGCTATCTCAGACATATTGTTTGGTTAAAGACGACAAAGAAAAAGATAAAAGATTTCTCCAAAATCATAAGAACTTTGTGGCCTCCAGAAAGGTTAAACTAATATACTAATATATATAAGCTGGCATGACAGAAAATACTGGCGTTGGAAGCAGCACTTACAGACACCAAAACAGTGAGTTTGACAACTAACTATTCCTTACAAAGTAAATTGAACATAATTTGAAGACACATGCTAACTATTTTGTATGGCAGAAAATCGAGGCATTGGAGGCTCTACTTGAAGATACCAAAAGCGTAAGTAGCCAACCACTACACTTTCCCTAAATCAAATGTTTGCATCTACCACATGTGTGTGTGTGTGTGTGTATTTACACATATGTGTGTGTGTGAGTTCTCAAATTTGTTCTATCCCTTTCACAGGCCTTGAAAGGACTTGCATTGCATATTGAACAGCTGAGATCCTTTTAGGGAGTTACAAACCCACCCTCTTTTCCATTTTTCATAAATATGTATACATAAATATATGTAAATGAATTTGTTTAAAAGAAGTTTCAATATATTAATTGCCGACATGCATATATGGATGCTAGTGTTACATATCCAAAAATAATGCAGAAAACACATTGTAAAAGTTGTAAGATTCTTTTTGGCCTAATTGGGTAATGGAAAAGCCACATTTTACTGCTAATGTGTATCTTTTCAACACACCACAAACACACACACATATATGAAGGAAAAGGTTATCCAATCTAGCAGACAAATGAATCTAATAATCTTTCTCAGCTTGAAAAAGCAACGAAAGGGAACTTTATGTGTGGGGAAGCCCCATGAGTGGAGAGAGCCGATTCATTATCATTAGTCTCTGGTTTTTGAAGTTTTGACCAACCAGACATCATGTCTTTACAAATAAGATGATAATGATAATGATGTATCAGTGCCTTTGGATGAACCATAATTCCCACTCAGACAAAACAGTAGTAACGTGCAAAGATTCTCACTCGTAATTCCCCAAAAAAGACTCTTGAATCCCACTGTGTTTTTTGTCCACAAAAGAAAGCAATGATTTGATTCTGCTTTGGCTAAACATAAGTACGGGGGGGTGGGGCATATATATCTCATAAAGACCAAAAATCCGTGTATTTGAAACTAGAGAATGGGCCAATAGTAGTGGGACTCATGGAACACTGGTTAAATTGGAAACAAGGAGAGGAGCTCCTTTTTTAATCAATTGCCACATCTCACTCACCCTTTGGTCCATATAAGAATGGATTAAGGCTCGTTATTTAGTGAAACTTTTCACTTGTATGTATAACCTTTTTGAAAGAATTAGACTGTAGATCTTACCCTTGGGTTTTATCCCCATCCATCACACACATTTTCTTAGCTCTGAGCTGAGTGGATTCGTGTTGAGGAATTATGCGTGCCACAGGTTGAATTAATTGAATGGAAGACCCTATTCAATGTCATTATCTCGTTCAAAGCCAGAGTCAAAGTCATCTAAATGATAATGCTGATAAGCCTTGGAAGAGAACTTTAGGCAGCTCTAACTGAACCAACTAGTAAGTTCCACACAGGGCATGCCAAAATGGGGATCGGCAGATTTAGGTGAAATGCGGAAATTGTGGGCACATTTTATTATTGATGGACCGGGTACTTCACTGACATATATATATATATATATATATATAATATATAGATATTGAATATGCAATCCTTTTGAAGGAAGCAAAAAATACGCCTTGAATTCAAGCTCTGCTCTACAGAGTGGTCCCTTTTATCCCTAACCAACTGAGTTTAAATAGCTTTGTTTTTGTACAAATTGGAATAAAACCAAAAACCAAAAACCAAAAACCAAAAACCAAAAACCATCTTGTTGAGAAACATGCGAAAGAGTATAACCGACGCTTAGGACCATTCATATGTCAACTACATTGAAGCCAAGTTTTTTAAAAACCAGTGAGGTAAGTAGATTCAAATACACACGTTCGATTAGTTGAGCCAAATCTTGTTTGAGATAACGACAGGGTGTAGAATTAAGATTACTGTCGTGTTCTAATTCCTGATAATAATTTCAAGCTTTAAAAAATTTCTCCTGTTCTCTATTTTCTCGTTGAAATGAAAAGAGGGGGAAAGAACGAAAAAACAGAGAGGGGAAAACAGAAGTGAAACAACGAACATTTTATGCAATCCAAAGTGGATTGAAAAAATAATAATAATAAATAAATAAAAGTAGCGGCCAAGCAATGATAATAAAATAGGTGAGAAGTAAGTTTCTATTATTAAGTAATTACCAAAATTGGTGATTACTTTAATACAAAATCAGTTCAACTTCCTTCAAAAAAGGGGAAAAAAAAAAAATCAGTGCAACATTTGTATAAAAACTTTTGTGATAACTTGCGAAAAGATCATAATCATTGTTTCCCCTCTATTATTATTTTCTGATAACAAATATTGTAATGAATAATGATGCCGAAAATAGGCCAGAAGTTTCCATTCCTGCACGCATGTTTTCTAATTAGTAAATTAGTATTTAATCTCAATAAAATCAGTGGGAATTAAAATTACATATATTCCACAATATTATATTGATAATCTTTTTAATGGCTATATTCCACAATTTTACATCTATAATCTGAAAATTTCATCAAAGGTAATTTTGCGCAATTGACAGCAGAGGAAATATTTTTCTTAAAAAAAAAAAAAAAGGACACCTTTTTAGTTAAGTGAGTAATTACTCTAATCTAAAAGACTTAAAAAAATAATAATAATAAATTTATTAAAAATAAAAAAATAAAAAACGCACTCCGTCAGGGGGGAAAAAAGAAAAAGAAAAAAAAAAAAAAGGGGGGGAAGCAAATGCGCAGGTAGTTGTGCTCATCAAAATCATCAGAAGATTGATTGATCATCATCTTCATCATCTCATTTGTGCTCTCTCTCTCTCTCTCTCTCGATCTCTCCGCCCCTGTCTTCTTCTCTTCTCTTTCTAACCATCAAATTTCTTCAGATTTCTCTTCTCATCTCAAACAAACAAACAAATAAACAAACTTTTTGTGTTTTTGGTTCCCTTTTCTGGCGGGGGGATTTGATCTTCCAAATTGAGCCTTTTAACTTCTTCGACGAAATGAGTACGGGAGACCTTCTCAACATCGATCCTCTGGAGCTCAAATTTCCCTGTCAGTATCTTCTTCTCTTTCTCTTCTCTTCTCGGATCTCGTTTCTTTTTTTTCCTTTTGTTTTTTGGTTTTTCTAGGTTTCTGGTCCTTTTTTTTGTTTGGCGGTTGTTTATGGTTTTCAACTGTTCACGTTTTTAGTCGAATTGAAGAAGCAGATCTCTTGTTCGCTCCAATTGTCCAATAAGACCGATAACTATGTCGCTTTCAAGGTAAATTTCCATCTTTTCTTCACCGCTTTTGCTTGTGTGTGTGTGTGTGTCTCTCTCTCTCTCGCTCTCTCTCTTGTAATGCACATATTAGGGTTATTATTAGTTTTCTTTGCGCAAAATTGCTTCCTTTTTTCATTTCAAGGGTTTTTCCGAAGTTCAAATTATTGACTTGCAACCGACAATGTAGGTCGTGTAGATTTAAATCCCGAGATTCAAAATGTAGATTTGGGATTCAATTTTCGTCATTATTCTCGATCGGTTTTGAAAGAAAAACTGGATCTTGCATGCTTTTGGTGATAATCATGGTAAAAATTCGTTGTGTTCAGGTGAAAACGACGAATCCCAAAAAGTACTGTGTTCGTCCCAACACTGGAATTGTCTTACCTCGCTCCACATGTGATGTTATAGGTGCGATTTGAACTCACTTCCAATGGGTTCATGTCCTGTTTTTCTTTTAGTTTGAATTAGATTAGATGTGTTTTGTCTTTTGTCTGGTTCTTGGTTTAGTCACGATGCAAGCACAAAAAGAGGCTCCTGCGGACATGCAATGCAAGGACAAGTTTCTCCTTCAGAGTGTAAAAGTGAACGATGGTACTACTGCCAAGGATATTACTGCGGAGATGGTAATTTGATATTAGGATTCTACCTATAAGACACGCACATGGTTAAATATTATAATTTGCATTTATCTTGTTTAGCTCTGTGTTAAATTTTGATTGATTTAAGAAACTGGTTTTTGATGCAGTTCAATAAGGAGGCAGGGCATGTGGTTGAGGAATGCAAATTGAGAGTGGTTTACGTTTCTCCACCTCAGCCACCTTCTCCTGTCGCAGAAGGATCAGAAGAAGGGTCTTCGCCAAGAGGTTCCGTTTCGGAGAATGGAAATGCCAATGGTGCCGAGTTGGTGTCTGTGAGTACTTAAGTCAAATGATCTTGAGATTATTTGTGGTATTGTATTGGATATAAAGGTGATGACTTCATATCTTTTACTCTTGATCACAGGCCACAAGGGCTTTGGCTGATCGGCTTGAGGTGCAGGACAAATCCCCAGAGGTAATCTGAGAGAACTGATATTGTTCATAATTGTGGAACCAATGTATAGTCTCTGTTGTTTGTGATTGAGAAAGTTAATACTTTTTGACCATTTGCACATGCACAACTTTTGTGTTCGTTCTACTTTTCACGGTTTACCTTTTACTTTCCTTTCATGTTCAATTGTTGTTTTGACTGCAATGGCAATTTATGTGTTTTGTAGTAACCGATGATCTGTAATCTGTTCAAATAAACTAGGAGCTGGCACTGCCTATTTTGTCATGATATAACTTGTCTAATTGATTTTTCTTTTTTGACTTAAAAGCATATGGTGTGGTAGCTCTCTTTGATTTGCTTCGTCAGTATGTGTGAAGAAGATATAATTCATTTTGTCATCGTCTTTGAAGCAATCTGTGACATTCTAGTGGTAGTAGGGGCATACAAATGATCTCTGCAGTTTTGCAGCTTCTATTCGGTTGGATATGTGCTCTGCAGTCTACATGTAATGCATTTTCTTGGTAGGTGTTCTACATAATTCCAATTTACACTTCACAATGCTAAACATAATTACAGGTAAAAGCTATTATTTCTAAATTGACTGAGGAAAAGAACAATGCAGTTCAACAAAACAGCAAGCTCCGACAGGAACTGGTAAGGCCCCAAATATGTGTCTTCTCATACATAGATGCGTTGTAACTGTTATGTTTTAGTCCTGTCAGTTGCTGCCAATGTTCAAAATTGCGCAATCGGGTATTAAGGTGTTTTCCGTTTGCAAGTTAAGGCATAAGCCTTAATGCGTTTTGAGGCGTAAGCCTCAACATGAAACCATTAAAATAAGTAAAAAAAAAATATAGAAATTCTAGTAGGTAGAAATCTTGTCTTCCTCAGCCTCAGTCTCCATCAATTTCCTCTTCCTAGTCAATAAAAGAACAAGAGGAGAAGAACCACAAGAAGAACGAGAAGAATGCAGCAGCCAACAATGGAGGATTTTTGAACACGTTTGTTTCTGAGGATTGTCAAACTTCTTCTAGGGTTTCTTTCAACCCGAAATATGGGCTGATCTGGTTTTTTCTTTTCTTTCTTTTTTTTTTTTTTTTTTTGAAAATTAGAGTCTTGGGCCTTGGGCCTTTGGTCTTTGGGTTAGAAACTTCTAACAAATTGAGGCAATGCCTCTTCAATTGCGCAATAATACCTGCAATTCTGTACTTCTCAACTTAGAGAGGTGTAAGCAATTTTTTCTGCCCTTGTGACTTAGGCCTATTACTTTTTTTCACCGCAATTCATGGAGGTGCGCCTCAATGCGCGCCTCTTATTGCGCAATTTTAAACCATGGTTGCTGCAGTTATTTTTTCTTGGTATATTTATTGAGATGGTTGAGTTGTACAATTTTAGTTTTAATTTGTTTTATTTATAGTATAACAAAGTTACTTATGTGTAGAATGTTATGGGGACATCAAAACTAAACGGAAATGTTGGCTGTCAAAAAGTAATGTGGTGCTCTGTCTGGCTAGAAGTCTAAAAGAAATGCATGTGTCTTTATATGAAGTTCTTTAATCTTTGTAGAGGGATACATTGGTTTACAGCTGTGGATTAGAGAAACTATTACATTTAGGGAAGGTGGACTGGAAGGTGTTATTGTCTCACCCTTTTGGGTGCTTTTTACCAACTTATGACATTTGATTAGATTTGAAAGTGGTTATATGTCCAAACTATTCTGAAGAATGGAGGGAAAAAAAAGAAAGGGGTTTTTGTGTGGGGGGGGGGGGGGGGGGGGAGTTTGTTGGTGGGGTGGGGTGGGGGTGGGGGTTTGTGTTTGGGTGCGGGGACTTGTGTGTAGCTCTGGAGTGAAGAGGCTTGTAAATATGTTTATATCTTTTTGTCTCGAAGATTTAAAAATTCTGCAATGACTTCTTTGTGCATGACCTATAACTTTCAGTTACATTATAAGGCGAATATGTTGTGACATATTTTCGACAGGTTTTAGAAGGAAAAGAGAAAAATGGGAAGGCAAACTTATTATTGCTTAATTGCTATTTCTGCATGACTCGGCTTTGTTGAGTTTCTTGGTTCCTGGCCGTAGTCTAAGATTGTATTGCTATTTCTGGCTTTATCATGGTATAAAATGTACGTATCTTCAATTGATGAGGACCCTGATGAGATTGTGTCGTGTAGGAACTTCTGAAACGTGAAGGCCGCAAAAGCCGAGGCGGAGGCATTTCGTTCTTGTTCGTCTTCTTTGTTGGTGTGCTTGGCATAATTTTGGGATATCTCATAAAGAGGACGTAAGCATGGGTCGGCTCTAAAATTTTTCCTGATACTGCCTTTGTCGGTTCGTTTTGTGACCCCAAATTGTTGAAGAATGAGGAGGGGATGAGAAGAAAGCAATTAAGAGGAGGCAGTGGTGGTTTTATGTTACTTTGTTGATTAGACTTTGTGAAAGTAAGGATATTAGGTTGGGGGGGTCGGTTGATGGATGGGGTTTTTTTTGGTGTAGTTGTGGCTTTGGACTTGTGCCGGTTAGTTCTTTTGGTAACTTAAATGACCATCTTTCCATTAGAAACATGCCATTCTTTTTGTATAACTTGAAAAAAAAAAAAAAAAATGGATAATTCTTCATTTTGGCTTCTGTTGTGGGTTCAACTTAGGGAGATCCTCGTAATAAACAGAATCTCTCATTGACTGTTAATAAATTTAATACATTTCCCGTGTGTTGCTGCAACATAATTTTGTCTATTTATTTCATTGTTTTATTTTAGTTTCATATTGATTTTAGTGGGCATGGGGGCATTTACATGTTCTCGTGAAATCATACTTCGAACCAAACCCCTCTCATTTTCAACAGATTCCCAAGTTCCTTCTTTTTATTCATTTATTTTATTTTATATTTTTATTTTTTAAAATATCTATTTGAGACAGAGACCCACCAAACAAACAACTACAACAAATATGAAGCGTTTCTATTGGGGTTGGCGCGTGCTTGGGGGGTGTCATTTGTCAATTATCATGGCAGCAGATCAGTCGGAGAAATTTGGTTCGCTGTCTTTATTATTATTTTTACTAGTATTAAATGAAGAAGTTATGAGAAAATTATCTAAATAATCATATATATTTTTTCATTTATTGATGGATGTGATAAATTCTTTATTCTGGATCAATATAACATAAATTTTAATTAATTTTATGTCATGTTAATGTAGTGTTAATTTTTTATGTCATATTGGTACAACGGTTTTTAAATTTGTATAATTCAGATGCTTTGTCCAATAGTTAATCAAGTTACAGTGGAGGAGATCCTTCTGTCCTTTTCTGGTTGGACATCATCTTATCTTATTTCTTGCTAGTAGCAAGTAAATATTAAAACGATTACCTTCTAACGTCATTGAGATCAAGGCTTTCTTTCTCTTCTCTTCCCCCCTTGTAAATTGCAGCAACTCAATACTTTGTCTGTGTTGTTGGATGTGTTCTCTCTTTTCTAACAGACAGTGAAAGGAAACACTTTGTTTTATGCGTTTTTATCCTCGGAGGCCACAAAACGAATTGGGGAATTTGGATTGGACAAAATAGATACAGCTTAGCCTTTTTCAAAAATAAATAAATAAACATAAAGGCCAAAGGGACAAAATAATGGAAGAGAGTAAAATCGGCTGTGGCCCAAAAACTCTCTTTATTCTCATATGAGAAAGACTCCGCGGCAAGGTTTTACACTAAGGGCAAGTTGCTTTCTTTATCTCGCTTGCCCTTAATCCGTCTAGCGCCTTTCGGTTGGGGTCCGCCCCAGATGTTAAGACCGCTTGGGTTATATATATATATATATATATATATATTTTATAGTCGCGAAGGCAGTCAACATGTTAGCCATTCTTCTCCATGAAGATGAGACTGGAACATTCTCCGCCTCCACGGGCCATCTCTAGTTGGTGTGGTGTTTCCCCCTTCTCCCACGTATCTCTTTTTTCCCCAACATTGAAAATGGCCACCTCACCTCCTAAACCCCTCCCAAACATTAATAAATTTCTATATATATATATATATATATATCTATATTTACATATATATCAAACTTCAAAACAGTAACAACATCTCTATCTCTATCTCCTACGCCCTGTGCTTTTTCTGACTCTGAGCAGCTCTTCCCTCGTGCCGATCAAGCAAAAGGCAAAGGCAAAAACAACACATTTGAAAAAATAAATTAAAAAAAAAATCTTCAGGAAAAAAAGAAAGCGATGTTAATGGCTCTGGTGAGAAGGGCAGCAGCTCCAACCACCCTCCTGAGGTAGCTGCTGCTCAACACCCGGGGCGTTTGTCGTTCTACTTGTCTACTCTGTCGTTCCTTCAACACTACCCAAACGACAGCACCCGCTTCGTCGACGTTGATCGTCGCTCTGATACCTCCCTCTCTCGCGGCTCCGACTCTAATTCCCCCGCCCCTTTCTCAGGTTTCTCTGTATTTTGCTTTGTCTTTGTATAAATTATTCATACGCACCCACGCACAGAGGACACACACTTGCATGTGCTGTCAATGAACAGACGTGCTGGACCCATTTTCACCGACAAGGAGTTTGAGCCAGGTGCTGAACTGGGTAGATCAGTTGATGGAAGATCGGTTGTCGGTGATGGCACCGAGAATCAAAAAGAGGGGGGGGGGGGGGGGGGGGGGGGGTTTGGGGCGGCGCGCCGAGGAGGGCATGGGACGCCAAGGAGGACGAGAATGCGCTTAATCTGAGAATGGACATGCGGGGGCTGAGCAAGGACGTGAAGGTGACGGTGGAGCAGAACACCCTCATCGTCAAAGGACAAGCTTCTAGCGAGGAGGAAGCTGCAGAGAGCGGCGGGAGGAGGGTATGTCAGCCGCCTGGACTCGCCCCCCAGCGTGCACAAGTTGGACTCCATCAAGGCGGAGATGAAGAATGGAGTTCTGAGGTTGGTCACTCCAAAGGTTTAAGGCCGAGGAGAGGAAAGATGTTTACCAAGTGAGGTCGGCTGAATTAGCGCATTAATAGCGTTAGATATGGATAGATAAGCATTTTGGTATGGTTTATTTTTGTATACAAGGTCATTCCCTTTCAGACTAGTAGTCTTTTCAGGTTGCAAATGCCAACTCCTCTGTTTGTTTTATATATCAGTTTTTGCTTAATTTCAAGTATTTCGCCTTTCAGTAGTCCCCATGGGTTTTTTCTGTTGTAATCAAATCAAATAAAATTTCCGGATGATGCTTTGGTTCTGTTAATCTTCTAAACCCAAAAATAAGAAAATTACACTGCATTTGTACCTCTCTTTGTATTATTGTCTGTTAGTTCTTCTCATGAGCAGGTAATCTACAAGTTTACATGTTATTGGAGAAAAAAGATTATACCATAAGACCAAACTTACAAGTTAAGCATGTTACTTGCAAAAGTTGAACGACTAATTTCCAAAGGACTTTTTACAAACTCGCTCAGAAAGCAACATACAATCTTGCCTACATAAGATACATCAATTAGACATTTAGTTATGAAAAAGCTTGTCCTGTTTTTCAAAATTTAAAAAAAAAAAATAAATAAATAAATAAATTCAAACACATACAAAAATATCAGCAGGGGTAATCAAACATATTCATCAGGCATTAAAATCTTCATAAACGAGGGATTGCTCATCTCCTCAACTAGTTATAAACAGAATGGCTCATTGTCACAACTTTGCGCATATCTACAAAACCCCTCCCCAACTTCACCAAACATGAAACGTTCTCTTCTCTGGAATTAAAACTCAAAAGACGATAGTCGGGAGTTTCCTAACCAAACGAGGAGAAACTCGGAACAAACAACGCACAAATCTTAGAGATATTCACTCCCTTGCCTCGGTCACACCCTGGACAAATAATAAGCAGAAAATCAGAAATAGATATTAGTTTAATTATTCAAAAACTGAAGGGAATCTTTTCACTATACCGGAGCAAGAAACTTCCATCTTTCCCCAGTCACATTGAAGTTTGTTAGCGTATTACTCGACAAAGACGAACAAAATCGTCACTATCTCTCCCGAGTAGCGATTTATTAGAAAAAGTAAAACTAGTAAAACTAGAACACAAGATCCCTATTAGAAGAGATTATGCGTCCAGTAGTTCATTATATGTTTGATGTTTCCAACATTAACCAGGGAAAGTAATAACTTCTGACCATAGATAGACATTCTTGGGAATCCAATTCCAGTGAAACCTGAACCTACCAGTCCAACATACACGCCACACACTACATAAAAAGCAAGTAGTAGATTTCTTCTTCTTCTTCTCTCTTTCCCACAAGTGAAGTGAAAATATTTAACTATTTAACACACACACACACACACACACACACACACACACACACACACACACACAAAAGAAAAAGAAAAAAAAAAGAGAGATCCTCAAGAAACTTCCTAATCTACGGCATTTTCCACAAATCACAGCAATAAACAAGTTAGCAACATAACACGATATATAACCCCAATGAACGTGCAACAACATTCAACACCAGTATATAAGCAATAAGCCATAAATGTCCAAAACTCACCTCCTAGAAAATTCTCTTCCCCTGGAAAATCCTCTCTCTCTTCCGCTCCTGTCAATCAGCAAAGCACGTTCCCTCTCCTTCTCCCGCCTCTCCCTTTTGAGCCTCTCTTCTCTCAATTCCTCGACAGTCTTCTTCCCGCTCTTCTTGCCCTCCGCCTTCGCCACTCTCGACGACCCATTACCATCCTCACCCTCACCCTCGGCATTCGCGTCGCCGTTTCTTCTCTCAAGATACCACGGCAACTTAACTCCCTTACCAGCAACACCATATCCTAATCTGTACTTCTCATCTTCTGCAGTAACAACCTTGGCCACGGCCTTTTCCTCTTTCCTCATCTTCTTCTTCTTGGACCCATTTTGGTCATCACTTCCCTCCTTCTCCAACGGATCAAAAATCTTAATTCCTTCAAAGAGATTAATGTGGCCCGATTTCTGTTCGGGCTCGTTGGCAGACTGCTCGGCGTCGGCTTTCTTCACGGGAGCCAAGCCGCGAGCAGTTCGGAGCTGTTCGAGACGGAACTCGGCGTCCCGCTTGCGAGCCTGCTCGCGCTTGAGTTGCTCTTCTTTGGCGGCGGCTTCTTCGTCTCGGCGGACTTTCTCTCTGTTATCGTAGTTGTAGACGTTCCAACGTTTCTGGGGAAGAATGTTCAAGCCTCCATGGCCTCCCATGTTGAATTGTTCCTCAAAATCACGACTTTAAAAAACTCTAAATTTTAGTCCAACTTGTGGATAAGGCTTTTGCGAAATTACACTGAGATTAAAAAAAAAAAAAAAAGGCATAAGCTGAATTGGAAAAATCAAACAAGCCGATTGGGATTAAAAGTTAGGGTTTTGCGAGGAAGAATTTCAGGATTAGAGAGAGAGAGAGAGAGGGGAATTGCTTACTTCTCCTAAACATATGCCAGTGAGATTCCTCGAATCCAACAAAGAAACCAAACCAAACCAAACCCCCTTTTGTCTTTCTTCTAAATTATTCTTCCTTTTGCCGGAGATTAATTTGAGTCATTCTTCGTTCGTACTTGAATCTTCGTCTTTTACTTTCTATTTATACATTTTTCAAAAAAAAAAAAAAAAAAAAAAAAAAAAGACAGACTTGGGCGTTTCTGAATGGGCCTTCGGCCCAACTCTCTCTCTTTTTTCTTTCTTTCTTTGCGTTTCTTTCGTTTGTTATTTGAAAAAATTACTTAAATAAATAACTTCTTTTTTTTAATCAACTGATTAATATCACACAGATTTTTAATTATTGACCAACATTATATATATTTTAATTAATTTTAATTTAATTTAATTTTAAATTAATATAATATTAATTTTTATGTTATGTTGATATAATGATATTTAAGTTTATCTCATTTAAGTACTTTTCTCATTCAATTTTCTACCAACATATCATTGGACAAAGCAATCTTAATTAGGTATAGTATGTATTGAGAAAATAACCTAAATAATCACATTTTTTTAATCTATTGATCAACATGACACGAATTCCTCACTCCTGAATAATATGACACAAATTTTTAACTTAGTTTAATTTTGAGTCCTATTGGTCTGGTGCTAATTTTTTGTGTCATATTGATGTAATGATCTTTAAGTTTGTGGTATTAAGGTGTTTCCCCAATTAGTAGTTAGTAGGATAACCTTGTTATTAAATATCATAAGTAAATACAAGAAACAAAAGAGGCCAACGAGCCTCCTGGCCATACATGCTCGTCATCAATCTTAAGTAGCAAAATGAATTATTAAACCAAAAAAAAAAAAAATTCTCATAAGGGATTTGCAACACTATGAACAGTTTGAACATTTTATTATTGTCCAAGAGTACGAGGGCTAATACTACAAACGGGATATGCAAATCACACTTAAGCAAGCGAATAAAGCTGCAGCAACTTCCATTCCAAATCAAGATATTTTATACAGTGAGAATGTTCATCACATGTTGGTTGAGGTGAACGGAAAAATCGTTTTTACTGAGGAATGATATTCGTCTTCCTTGATGAACCTTTAGAATATGAAATCGCTAATCTGAACAGACTGGTGTTTCTGGGCAGCATTTCTACCTATGATATGTGCATTACCTTCAACACCAGCATTCAAGCAATTCATCCTGTGCCTGTGTAGTGTTTACCATCAAGAAACCATTAGCAGACCATTAAGGTTAAAGCAGCAACCGAAATCATACCAAAAAAAAACGCTTACCATTCAAAATGGTCTTCGCAGCAGATTGAGCCCCAAATGATTGACAGCCCCGAGTCTTTCCTGCAATCCCACACTCAACCTATCAGACACCACCAATGCGTGGATGTTGATCATGGTTAAATATACTGACTCACAATATTTGATCATTTCCCAATTTGAGCTTATTGACAAGCATTAAATGTCATCAACTTGGACGAAAAGAACCAACTCCATACTTGCCCATTTCTTACCAAGTTGCCGTGTACATGTCATAGAACTTGTCGAAGGCTTTATCGAGACAGTAGTGGCAAGCCAAGAGATTGTTGATGTCTGTAACCTTGCATGTTGATTTGCAGCATTTCACCTAAGCCAATCAGACACCAACTTTCAATACAACTCCTGTAAGACATTGATGAGGGAGAAACAAGATACGGATATTGTAAACTTAAAATATTCATTTATCCATTAGGATTATTTAGGTTTATCCTATAATTATCAAGTTATCGTATCATTGTGTTTTAATCTCTCTATAAATAGGCCTAGTGGTCGTCTTTTCTTTCGATCCTTAATTAACAAATATTTAAATTTTGTATTTCCCTCATTTTGAGTTCTCGTTCTCCCACTCTATCTATCTTTTCTCTCCCTTCATCTCTCTAATCTCTCTTGGTTCTATTTCTCTATCTCATTTTTATCTTGTTCTCTCTTGGTTCTACATCAGACATAGAAGCAGAGTGCCTCAGCATACAAGAATAAAAGGAGTCCTAAAACCAAAGAATCTGACAAATTACTAAAGCACCATAAAACATAGTGGAAGCAAAATAAGACGTACAAAATATTCAGTTTGTAGTTTTAACCGTTGGGAAACTGGGAAAGAAAAGTAATGCGTGTTTCACTTTCCCGTTTCTTATCCAATTTTTATGATCATAATTTGCAATAAGAGCTTTTGAACCTAAAAACTCTGTCTTGTGTCTTATCTTTATTACACTGA
This sequence comes from Ficus hispida, assembly GCA_025413025.1. Lineage (NCBI taxonomy): Eukaryota > Viridiplantae > Streptophyta > Magnoliopsida > Rosales > Moraceae > Ficus > Ficus hispida. The sequence continues at coordinate 35,765,115 of CM046372.1, read as the reverse complement.
GGGAAAGTAAATATTCTCACCAGACGCCTGAGTTTATGAGAATAATAATGCCGATGAGATGCATGTTGTTTTATATGCTCATTCAAATGACCTGCACTGGAAATTAGCTTTATAAATTATGTCTTTGCGCTGACTTCGCCAGTATCAGTTTGTTTGCTACTATGGACCAAGAAACAATAACGTTAGCCGAGTGTAGAATCTCACCCCCAAAAAAAAGTCACAAGATGTATTGGTAGTATTTGAAAAGAACTCGGGTATGCATAAAGGCTTTAAAACAAATCTTAGAAATTTTGCTCCAGCACTGAACTTTCCATCAGCAAAATAGACAAAGATTTAATATTGCTTACCTGTCACAGAAGACAGTATTACAATCAAGGCAAGTGGCCAAGGTTAATGAGCTACGGCATTCATTGCACTTAGCAAAAGAAGATTTTCTGCCTATCTGGTGACATCTGCATATTAAAAATAAATAAATAATAAGTAAAGAAAAGAAAAGAAAGATTGTATAATTAATTTAGACTTGCATGTTAAGAGAATTATAAACAGAAAACTCTAAGCTGCCTTTCCCAGCCAAAACATTTAGAAGAACTGAAACTATACATGAAAAGCAAACAGTAAGAGAAAAAGTGACAAACCTTTTGTAGAGTTCAAGAAGATCTCTGGGTATGGCACTGGTTTTATTTTGTTCTAGTGCTGCCTGCAGGAAAAGAATCCATTTATATAAGTTATTTTAACTTTTGAAGAAAATAAATAAATAAAGTTTTACAAACCTCACTACATGTCATACCAAACAATCTTCAGCAAGGTGTCCAGGTCTCTGACATTTCCAACTACAGAGACACAGAGACCCCGTTATCAGGAGAAAGATTAGTCTTCATCCTTGCATTAATACATCTAACTATAGTTGCTCTTTCACCAATGACTAATTGCATGCATTCACGCGGGGCTTCAGAGGAAAAAAAAAAAAAAAACTAACAATAAAGTTCTTGCCTCTCCACCCAACCCCAGCTTGAAATCATTAATTCCATTTTCATAATTGAGGAGTGAATGGTAAATAATTCATCATTCATAAAGGAGAAGTTTCTTAATAAAGTTCCATAAAATTACAACGTTCTTCACCCTCCAGTCCTCCACCCCAGCCCAGCATGGATATTCTGATGCTATTTCCCCGTCCAATTGAAAACTAATGGGACAAGTGATACATAAACAATAGTATCATAGCTATACCATTCATAAGTACAAAGCTGAGATCTCTTCTTGGACCAGCAGTTCCGATTAAAATCCCAAGTGTCCTCAATCTCAGGCACTGGTAAATGGTTATATTTAAGTTCAGATGAGGAGACATCTACTGTTTGGTTCCTCGAACGCTCCTGAAATTGTAAAAATGGCCAACTTCAGAATTTGGAAGCAGGATATGGTTTTATTGATACAACACACTAGGGCCTACACAACCTCAATAACCTTAACAGTTTGCAGAAGTTTGGTTTTGCACTCCATGCTGCAGATATCATCATCAGTCTATCAAAACAGACAACACCGTACAGAGATTAGCACCCTTGATGGAATGGGGAATGGGCTATCAGAAGTTTTAAATACTGTTAATTACACTGATATCCATAGACATATTTATATATATATATATATATATCCCCACCTCATTGCATATATATTCTCCAAATTTGCCGCATACAACACAAACAGGTTCTCCAGGAACAGGAAAACGTTGTTCACTTCTGCTCTTTACTCGATCAGATTCATCTTCGCGACCTGAACAGAGCATAGAGTAGAAAAAAGTCTAGCACAAATTAATAGTGACCACCTGCTCATACGTTGGCAGAAAAGAATACGAACAATGCTGAATTTAAAAAAAGGAAAAGAAACTATCAATAACTCGATATGCTAGGGGCATTAAACAAGGAAAAGAAGCAACCCAGTTGATCCAGTCTAAGAGATATTACGAAGAATTTCGAAGCTCTTCATAAACTTTAGTTCACCATACAGCAGATTGACACGTGAAGATCAAGATACTAACCAGAATCAGAAGGACCTTGCTTTTCTTCACATTCTGAAGTACTTCCATCACCTAATTTCTCATAGAAATAACCCAAGTTAATAAAATAAAATAAAAAAGCTGAAAAAATAAGTTCCTGTGATTTTTAGAGGAAAAGATAACGTTTTTTCCCCCATTGAAATAAATCAGAAATACAATTATTTATAGGATAACTAGTATCCTTGCAATCCTAACAAACTTGCTGAAGAAAAATCTAACCTAGTACGCTGATATCTAGTCTAGGCTTAAATTTAAAATCTGAATTTTAAACTAAAAGATTCAGATGCCTATTAACAAGGAAGCAAACTCTAACAAACTCTAACACCGTTCCTACACTCCCCCTCAAGTTGGTGAGTAGATATGGATCAACCCCGACTTGCTAACAAGTAGCTTGAAATTAGGCTTGAACAATCCTTTTGTAAGGATATCTGCTGTTTGCTGACATTGGAACAAAAGGCATACAAATGATCCCTGCCTCAAGCTTTTCTTTTATAAAGTGACGATCAACCTCAATGTGCTTGGTTCAATCATGTTGTGCAGGATTCTGAGCTATACTAATTGCTGCTTTGTTGTCACAATACAGCCTCAACGGTGACGTCACAGGTCTCTGTAACTCAGCTAGAACCCGTTGTAACCATAGCAGCTCACAAACTCCATTGGCTATGGCTCTGTACTTGGCCTCTGCACTACTCCGAGCCACCACGTGTTGTTTCTTGCTTCTCCAAGTGACCAGAGTGCCCCATACATAGGTACAATAACCTGTTGTGGATCTCCTGTCAATAGCAGAACCTGCCCAATCTGCGTCAGTATAGGCTTCAACATCTCGCTTTGTGCTTCTCTTGAATAATGCGCCTTTTCCCGGACAACTCTTCAAGTATCTTAAAATTCTGTAGATGGCTTCTAGATGTTCATTCTGTGGTGAGTGCATGAATTGGCTTACCAAACTAACTGCAAAGGTTCTATCAGGATGTGTATGGGATAGATAAATTAATTTCCCCACTAGCTTCTGGTAGCAAGTGGTATCCACCGGTTCTCCCTTATCTTCTCTAAGTTTTACATTTGGATCTATTGGTGTGTCCACGGCCTACATCCATTCATTCTGGTTTCATTAAGAAGATCCAGGATGTACTTCCTTTGAGAGACCATAATCCCATTCTTCGACCTTGCTACTTCAGAAAGTACTTGAGAGCCCCTAAATCTTTGATCTCAAACTCGGTTGACAAGGCCTTCTTCAGCCGATCCATCTCCTCTACATCATCACCTGTCAAGATGATGTCGTCCACATACGCAATCAAAACTGTTGTCTTCCCATCTCGTGAGTGCTTTATGAACATAGTATGATCGGTTTGAGCCTGCCGATAGCCTTGTTTCTTCACCGATTGACTAAGGCCTTGTTTGGTGAGTTAGTTCAACTCAAACCAAACTGTACTTTTTCATCTCAGTTTTTGTCTTTTTCTGAAAAGTCAACAAAAATTATAACTAGTTTTTAAAATGTCAATCAACTCAAATTTAAAAATTTCAACTCAAACCGTTTCACCAAACAGAACCTACATTTTTCAAACCACACTCTTGGCGATTGCTTGAGGCCATATAATGACTTTTTTAAGTGACACACTCTCGAGCCAAACTTTCCTTCAAAGCCGGGAGGTGGATCCATAAAGACTTCTTCTTCTAAGTCTCCATTAAGGAAGGCATTTTTGATGTCCAATGGCCGCAAAGACCAATCAAGGTTAGCTGCATAGATAGCAAAACTCTTCCAGTGTTTAGTTTAGCCACCGGTGCAAAAGTTTCTGTGTAGTCAATGCCATAGGTTTGAGTGAAACCTTTGGCCACTAAACGAGCCTTGTATCGCTCAAGACTTCCGTCCACTTTAAATTTCACGGTAAACAACCATTTACACCCAACTGTTGTTTTTCCCCTCGGCAAGTCTAACATCACCCAAGTCCTGTTTTTCTCAAGTGCATTCATCTCCTCAAGAATTGCTCCCTTCCACTCAAGAACCTGTAAAGCATCTTGCACATTTTTTGGGATTACCACAAGAGAAAGTTGAGAGGTAAAGGCAGAAAAAAATGGTGACAGATTTCTAGAGGACACAAATTTTGACATTGGATGATTAGTACAAGATCTAACACCCTTACGAACTGCAATAGGAATATCCAGGTCCTTAGATTGTGTTTGGGGGGTTGGACACGACTCATACTTGGTGAGTCACAGATTTGTAGTGAATTGGACTTATGGCCTTGTCGAGAACACTTAGACTCTTTTCCTCGAGATGGTGGTCTTTCTGTGCATGTTAGTCCGAATATTTTTTTCCATATTTACTTCTCCTTTTCTTCTGGTAGGATCACGATTTTGTGATGAGACAAGAGGCTGGTTTGATGAGCGTTCAGTGTTTAAAACGTTTGTTTTTTTAATAGGAACAATTTCAACCATTTTATCTTTCAAATTCGGATCTTTGGTAAATTTGACAAGATTTGAATTTGAACTTGTTCTGTTTCAATTTTTTCATCACAAAATATATTTGAATTCAAATCCTTTTGGAGAAAGTATGATTCTTGTGACTGAAGCTGATCAGGTTTTTTAAAATTCAAATTTTCAAATAAAACAGAATCAGATTTTTTAACAATCTGAATTTTGAGTGACTGAATTTGATTTTTTTAAACAAATCCGCATCTTGACTCACCAAGTCTGAAAAATCTGATTCTTGAAACAGCAAATCTTCCTGTTTTTTCTCCCCCTGAAGATGAGATCCAAAAAAGGACTTGGTTTCGATAAAAGTTACATCCATGGTAACAAACATTTTTTTGGAAACAGGGTCAAAACACTTGTAACCCTTTTGAGTTGGGAGCATAACCCAAAAAAAAACACATTTTTTCACCCTAGGATCCAATTTCCGACGGTGTTTATCATTGATATGCACAAAGACATTACAACCAAAAAGTTTAATGGGGAGATTAGCCAAGATCCGAGAGGAAGGAAAACATTGATAAAAAACACGTAACGGAGTTTGAAAATCCAAAATTTTTTAGGGCATGCGATTAATGAGATATGTTGCAGTAAGAATTGCTTCACCCCATAAATATTTTGGCACATGGTTGGTAAACGTAACGCTCTTGCTACTTCTAAGAGATGTTTGTTTTTTCTTTCGGCTACCCCATTTTGTTGAGGGGGATCATTACAAGAGCTTTGATGAATGATTCCTTTCTCTAAGAAAAAACGCCCCAAAACATTGTTAAAAAATTCCTTCCCATTGTCACTTCAAAAAAATTTGAATGATTTCAGAAAATTGTGTTTGTACCATGTGTAAAATGTTTTAAAAACCTCTTCGACCTCAAATTTATCCTTAAGTAAATACACCCAACTAACTCTTGTTTGATCATCAATAAAAGTTACAAACCATTTTTTATCAGAAAGAGTAGGGGTCCTTGAAGGCCCCTATACGTCACTATGAATTAACGAAAACGGTTTGGTCGGTGTATAAGGTCGTGGAGGATAAGGATCATGATGTTTTTTGGCCAAAACACAAACCTCACATTTAAAACAAGATGGATTTTTATTATGAAACAAATTTGAAAGCAAACGTTTTAAATACTGAAAACTAGGGTGGCCAAGCCTATAATGCCACAACATTATTTCATGAGTACTGGAAAAAGAAACAGACTGAAAAAAAGAAATATGAACTTGTGTACTGGAACTTGGTCCATCTTCAAAGCAAGAAAGTCCTCCGCGTTCCCCAGCATTGCCAATTGTTCTCCCCGAGACTAGGTCCTGAAACTCACATTAGGAAGGAAAGAAATTAACTCGACAATTGTGATCAGAGGTTATTTTACTAAGGGACAAAAGATTACAATACCCATGAAGAACATCATGTAGGGTTAAGGAAGGAGAGATTTGGAAGAACCCATTCCGGCTATGGCCGAAAAAGATCCATCCGCAACCTTTATTTTTTTGTTGCTTGCACACGAACTATAAGAAGAAAACAACTGTGAACAACTTGTCATGTGATCAGTTGCCCCAGAATCAATAATCCAGGCAATATGAGATTCGGTTTTAACACTAGAAAAGACTTCGTGGAAAAGGTTACCTTGGTGAGCTAGAGAACAGGAAGGAGTGATAGAGAGTTGTGGCGATTTAAAGAGTTTGTACAAATGCTCTAATTGTTCCTTTGTGCAAGGAGACACTTTCGAGATGGATTGCTCTTGAGAATCAATCATGGTTTGGAATGCTCTACCATCAGATTTCTTCTGCAAATGTGCCGGCTTTCCATGGATCTTCCAGCAAGTCTCCCTCATGTGCCATGGTCTTTTACAATGATCACACCACGGTTCTTTTGTCTTGTCTCCTTCAACATCTGATCCACAGAGACAAGGTTCGGGACAAGGTCCGAGCTATCAGCCTTGGATCGGCTGCTAGGTGTTGCTTTATTCAACATCTTCCGGCACTCTTCTTGTCGGGCTTCAAAAAAAACCTCATGAATGGAAGGTAGAGGTTTTCGACCGAGGATTCGTCCTTTCACATCATCTAAACTGCAATTGACTCCTGCAAGAAACATATAGACACGATCACTCTCCTCCCATTTCATGAATCGCACACAATCATTCGGATTCTCCCATACGTCCTCGTAGGATTGATCTAATTCCTACCATAACGCGACCATCTCATCGTAGTAGACAGTAACCTCACGATCTCCTTGCTTGGATTGCTAGAGTTTAGACTTCAATTCAAAGATTTGAGAAGAGTTCTCCAAATCTGAATAGGTTTCGCGAACTGAATCCCAGACTTCCTTTGCCGTCGGCAGGAACAAATTCAGTTTCGCAATAGTCGCCTCCATTGAGTTAAGAAGCCAAGCCGTCACTAAGGAATTCTCGGACCTCCATGTCAGGAACGTTGGATCGCTTGTAGCAGGCTTCTTGACCTCGCCAGTCAAGTATCCCAATTTTCCTTGCCCATCAATGGCTAGTTTGACCGATTGGGATCACTTTAAATAGTTTTTACCATTTAATTTATGAATGGTAATCTGAAGAGAGGATCCAAAGGATAGATGGTCAACACTGCCAGTTTCAGTGGCCGCTGCTGAAAGAGGGGCTGTAGTGGGATTGCCAGAAACAATGTCAAAGAAGGAAGGTGAGTCGCCAACTCCAGGCACTGCCGTCTTCGAACCAGTCGTCTTTGCCGATAGGGTTTAGGAATTCCCCGTTGGCTCTGATACCATGTGATTTTTGGAGGAAAAGATAATGTTTTTTTCCTTTATTAAATTAAATCAGAAATACAATTATTTATAGGATAGCTAGTATCCTTGCAATCCTAACAAACTTGTTGAAGAAAAATCTAACCCAGTACGCTGATATCTAGTCTAGGCTTAAATTTAAAATCTGAATTTTAAACTAAAAGATTCAGATGCCTATTAACAAGGAAACAAACTCTAACACCTTTCCTACAGTTCCCATAACCAAAGAATCCACAACGCAAAATGTGTATTAGCATAGAGAGAGAGAGAGAGAGCATGGAACTTGTATATCCGTATAACAGAACAAAATAAATTTTCTATGATTTGAAAATGGAAGTGAATTACTAATGCAAAAATATTGACACAAGTTGAAGTTACTGGAAATATTATCTCACTTTCATAATCCACCAAACTCAAACGGCCATTCCAACTAGAAGTTCCCTGCAACAAATAGACACCAAAAACTCACTAAATATAACAAATAATAAAAATTACCAAATAGGAAACTCATTGAATGAAAGAGCAAGAAGATTTCAATTACCAGAACGTCCTCGCTTAATTCCTCATAAGCCCGCGAAGAACAAAGCTCTTTCCTGTTCACGCATTGCAAGTGGAACAATTCCAGTTGGAGTTAATTGAAAAGCAATAATATCAAAACAAATATTCAGATTCTTTAAAGATTTGAGTTTTTGGTTGAGAGTGAGAGAGCTATGACCTTGTCTTTTGGATGTAATCGAGGTGAGACATAGGGCCAGTATCATCAACTTCAATTTGGGGAGGCGGTGGCTTGGGACTGCACTGTCGTCTGCGCTTGCTGTCATGGTGGCGGTGATGATCGACCGGTGGCTGTTCTCCTTCTCCGGTGGAAGGAGCGTTGCCAGTTGCAGTGTTGTAAGCTTAAGAAACCCAAACCAAACAAAATACACACACACACACAGAGATATATAAAAGGAATGAGAAATGAATCGATTGTTGTAAGTAAATAAATAGCAATTAGCAAGTCGGTTCAAGAGTAGGAATACGATTACCTCTCAAGTTCTTAAGAACAGAGGAGATGCTGAAATCTTTCTTGTAAGTAATTGAAGGATTCTTGTAGAAATTCGTTCTCGTTCCCATTTCTCTCTCTCTTCTCTCTCTCTCCTCTCAATGACTAGAGAGAGAGAGGAGGAAATTGCCTTTGAGTCGGAGGAAATTGAGAGACGTGAAAAGAGTAGTGGATCAAAACAATGGCAATGTAGAAAATGACAATTTCGAGTAAACGACAGGAAGTAAAAGGTACGACATCAAAAAGCGTATGTAATAGAGAAAGAAAAGAACGACACTAAGAAATGAATGCCAAAGAGAACACGATTGAGAGCCAAAAAAAAAAAAAAAAAAAGAAAAAGAAAAAACGAAAAGAATGGAGGAAACCACAATATTAATGAGACGACATCAAATTAAAAAAACGGCGGATAGCTAGGCATAGCTAATTAGCTACAAACAGCAAAAATCATTTACTACATATTAATTAATATATATTTGATAACATGTATCTTAATATGTTAATTATTGGTTATTGAAGCCAATAAGTCTTCGTAGTATTATTGTGGTAGGGGACTAGAAGGAGGAAAAAAAATATGGGGATTTAAAGGCATGTGTCCCCACAGATGTTAACGTGCATCCGATCTGCGAAGTCTAACCTACATGCATAACAAAGAACGTTTGGGAGAAGTAGTATTTGCCACCGTTCAACTGATGATGCACATGATGATAAGCCGTACTGTTACGGAAGAGATGTGGAAAAGGATTCCCAGGAATGCATGACCCACAGTGGTCGTCAACAGCTTTGATGGTGGCAAAAGGAGAAGAAAATTACGGATGGTTGTATAGAGCTCCAAAAGCATGTGAGACAAATTAATGTTGGGAGTGGGTATGCTTGCCCAAAATCTTGTTTTGCTGCAGGTAACAGTGTATGAAATATTGTCATGTGTCCCAGACAATTATGTCAATAATGAATTTCCCTTCGACTAAAATTTTGGAATATGCTTTCCGCTCAAACGTAACATATTCAACCCATCTTTTCATCTCACCGATATATTAATTAATACCCAGAACTCATCATATACAAAGTGATTAGCCATGAAAACAATCATGGTACAAAGTTAAATACTTTTTTTCAAATACTTACCGATCTTTTGTCAATAAGCTCTTTGTTCTTCCTGAATCATTTCTCATGTATAATATTTTGTTAACATTTTAAGTTGCATCATTAAACTATTTGTTTAGCAATGTTGTTGGTTGTATTTATATAAAATTATTTAAAACTAATCGATATAAGGACCAGAACTCCAAATAATTCATGAAACCACGTCAAAATTGTGTTCATGATCGAATTTAGCCTGACCTGTGTAAAGCTAAGCCTAGCCTAGGCTTGGCCTAGAACTAAACATATTATTTGAAAAAAACCTTTTTTTTTTTTTTTTTTTTTTTTTTATATTTAGGGCGGAAAGTACACTATAATATAATTGTTAGTCTCGTATTCTTATATACAGTGATCGTCAACTGCTTTGATGTGGCAAATTAAAGGAGAAGAAAAATGAAAGCTCATGTAGACATTTCTGATACCAGAAAAATTAGGGCTCCACTAAATTTGTCAATCCAACGGATGATTGCATAGAGCTCCAAAAACATATGAGACGAAATGATGGGAGTGGACATGCTTATACAAAAACTAGTTTTGATGCAGGTAACGGGGCATGAAATATTGTCATGTGTCAGAAGACAAATTTGTCAAGAATGGAATACCCTCCAACTAAAATTTTGGAATAAATTTTCTTCTCAAAAGTAGCATCCACACCATCTTTTCATCTCTCCTACACAATAATACCAAGAACTCATCATATATAAAGTGATCATTAGCTCTGAAAAATCATCGAGGTTACAAAGTTAAAATTTTTTTCAAATACTTAAAATGCTTACCAAAATGAGAAGAGATGAGAATTGATAATGGACTCGAAACAGCAATTATAATAAGTTGAATAAACATCATGTAAAAATAATAATTTAATAACAAAAGAAAAAGAGAGAGCGTGAAAGCAATGGAGCAAACGACAAGTTTTTACACATAAGTTGAATAAACAACGGACAATATTGATATTTTCTCAATAAGTTTTCTTATTCAGTCTGAGTCATTTCTCAACACGTACAATATTTTATTGGTCTTTTAAGGTGCATAGTTAAACAATTTGTTTAGTTTTATGGTAGGATCTATTTATGTAAGATTATTTATGTAAGAATAGTGCAACGATAGCATGAAGGGTTTGATGAAGAATAACCCTTTGATTGTCGTTGCTTTCAATACTAGATTTTGTTCTTTCTCAAATTCCTCGTATAATCAAGGATGATATTTTCGCCCATGGGTGTTAAAATTATGAAAATTAGGTTTGGTGGTCTTTTTAGTCACCTAATCTAGAAAAATAATAGAAAACATTACTGATATTCAACATCACATTAATATAAAAGTGGGTCCCATATTGTGGGACCTATCCTCTATTAGTGAGTGATGTTAAATATCACTGATATTCCTTAGCATTGCTTCCTAATCTAATAGATAGCCTTTTTTTTTAATTATTTTTTCATATTTAATAGTGACTGACTATACAATTTATTGATGGTCAATCAGTGATTGACCAAATTAACAATATTGTGTGATCGATCACTCATTTAAGAAAATTGATTGACCATTTTTAAAAAATGGACCATTTAACTAATTTTTAAAAACTTGGGTCATTTGTTAAAAAAACTTCTATAAAAAGAAAAAAAAAAAGGCTATTTGGCTATAAATTCCTTTTATTAAGGGTTACTTACACAATGTCTAAATTATCTTTTATGTAAAAATGCTTAAAACAACGCAATAAAAGATATTATTTATAATGAGTTTAAAATTAAACTCAATAAAGAAACTTTAAAAAATGAAACACCACTAATTGTGATAAACAAATAAGAATTATTATAAAATATGATTGAAATCATAAAAATTTGCTATTAGCAAGAAAAAGAAAAAAAATAGATAAATTGCCATTTTATGCTTAGAAAAAAAGGTTAAAATGATTCTTCTTTTATCTCTAATAATATTGAGATTAAACCTAAAAACTCTATGTGTTTAAGCTTTTTTTTTCCCCCCAATTCTCCAACAGCCGTATTTCCTATAGATTGCACCATTTTCGTTTCATAAAGAAATAAGACGAAAAAGAAGAGCCTCATTGCAATAAACAGATAAAAGTTTTAATAATATAATAATCTATAATAAATAACCAAAAGTTATGAAAATGATATATAACAAGAAGAGACGCATTACAATAACGAACATGAAATTATGATAGTGATGAAGAAAATGAGTTTTAGAATAAAAGTTATGAGAATGATGACTATATTTAGTAATTAAGTTAAAGATGTAATATTAAAATGTGAAGAACAAATGAGTAAACGACAATAAAGGTAAACGAGAAAAGTGACAAAAATATGAAACGACAACGGGGGAAGAATAACCGACATTCAAAGCTAAAAACACTTAAACACATAAACACAAAAATAAAATAAAATATATATACAGAAATCACAACAATCAACAAATAAGCAAACACATGACAGGAAAAGACGAGAGGAGAAATGACAATAAACAATAGGTAAATTCAAAATTAAGAAACAGGGTACGTAGGTAGCATGGTAAACCACAACAAAGAAGAAGACGACGACGACGACGACGACGACAACAACTTATTGTTGACGGAAAAAACAATGGTGTCTAGTTGAGAATTAGGATGTTTCTTATTTAACTGTTCCAATTGTCTTTCGTTATTTTTCTCTCTCTGTTCTTCTCCTTTTTTTAATTAAAAATAAAAATAAAAATAAAATAAAATAAAAAACAGAAGTTCAATTTTAAGGATTTGCAAGATTTGAATGACCATCGATAAATATATACACACACATATATTTTAATAAAGCTATGAAAATGCAAATCCAATTCCAGCCTTCAAACTTGATGTTTGTAATGGCCAAAGTATTTCTAAAATTGGGTTTTTTTTTTATTGATGCCTCTTAAATTTATTATAGAGTTACAATTTACACCCTAAATTTTTAATTTTGATAATTTACATCCTAAATTTTATAAATTGTGACAATTTACACCCCATTGATAAATAATATTGATTTTTGAATAAAAATTGATACTTTACTTGATGATAAGTGAGCTTATACTCACTTATTTAAAGTCCTGAAATTGGATAATTTGTAAAATCTTTATTTTTTTTTAGGTTGGTTTAATGTGTTTGTGAGTGTTTCAGATAAACAAAGAAAAATTGGATTTTGGAAGAAATGGAGATGAAAATCAAGTTTTAGCTACAGCAGAGGCGCGGGCGTGCCTCTAAGGGAGCTCACCCACGCGCTCACTCGTCCAAGTTAGAAAGGGGTGCGCGCCCCACACACACCAACAAGCGCCCGCGCGCACTAGGCGCACACCTCAAATTCCAAGCGCACGGCCGCGCCCTCTTAGGCAGGCTCTCGCGTGCTGAGGCACACCCGCCCCCTCTCAGGCAGGCTCTCACCTGCTGAGGCGCACCCGCCCCTTCTCTCGGCTTGAAGACCACACGAACTAAAGGAGGGAGAGAGGAGTTGGGTGCGGAAAAAGGAGGAGAGCTTTTTGGGGACCCAAAAATCTCAGACGAAAAAGAGAGAGAATTTCTAGGGTTTGAGGGCTTTTCTTGGAGATTAAAGGAGATTGAAGACTTAGGAACTTGTTCTTCAACTAGTTCTTCTTCTTTCTACTTTTCTCTCTCTTTATAGCTCTTGAACTTGCTTTTACTCTTTGATTTCGTATTTGAATATGCGTTTGATGTTTGTTTCAAATTTGGTTATGATTTTAGAATTTAATATCTAGCTAAACTTTCTAAGTTAGGGGGTATGATGTAGCTTGATGATAACTTCGTTACGATAAATTTAGTGCTTGTTGATTGAATCCCATTCTGAATTGTTTGTGTCTCTCTATGCTTTGTTTTTCCTAATTTTATTTACCAGTAGATAGATGTGTGAAATTGAACTCGGGAGAGTTAATTTCATATGTTGGGAATTGGGAAACACAACCCATTGTAATATTAAGTTTGGAAGGCTAATATGACTTGGGCAATCACAAGAGTAAGGTTGCATAATGAATGCTTAATTAGTTGAGTTAATAAGGATATTAATTTGATTAAATTATGCGTATCATTTTACTAGGCACTCGGGAGAGGGAGTGAAATTATAATTTGTCGCCTACGATTAATGATTTGAATAAATTCGATTAACAAGCCTTCAATTGGATAAGCAAAGTTAAGTCAAGTGAAATCAAAACCCCCCTAGTCTTACAAACCATCGAGTTCCCTTCAATCCACATTTTCGATTGCTTTTATTTTGCTTAATCTTAGTTAATTTAATTGCTAAATTTAGTTGCTTGTTTCAACTCCCTTTAATTTTGATATCTTAAATAAAATTGAGTCATTTTAATTATGGTACTTAGTTAGTTTTCTTAATTTCAATCTTTATGGGACGATACTCAATATTTTGTCACTTTATTATTTATGGCGATTTATTCACTTGCGAGCACACACAAAGATAAATACGCAATACTTGTATATAGATTGTTAATTAACAAAGATAAAAAATAATTATTTATATCTTAAATTAACAATCCATATATAAATCATATATCAATTTCCTTTAAAAGATTAATATTATTATCAGTGGGATACAAATTATTACATATTTATAAATTTAAAGTATAAATTATCAAAATTAAAAATTAAAAATATAAATTATAATTCGCCAATAAATTTAAAGTATACCAACAGAAAAAAGCCTTCTAAAGTTGAGTTGGCCAGTGATGACAGAATGAATACCCTCATCAAGCACGTAGGTATGAAAGACCAAAAATCTCAACCATTAACTACATTGATAGTAATACTAGAACGAACAACTTCCACCACAAAATCATAAAACAATAACAACCGCTTAAATTCAATGTTTCAATCTATATATACATATATACACACATAATTGTCCCAAAGAACTAAAGGCCCATTAATATTTGTCTAATCTTTTGGACTTTCCACTATATATATATATATATATGTGTGTGTGTGTGTGTGTGTGTGTGTGTGTGTGTGTGTTTGTGTGTATTGGGAGTGGGGGACCTTACGATATAAACAGTAGAAGAAAAAGTCCAAAATGATCATCCAAATCTACATCAAAAGATAAAAAGAAATCGCACCTGCTCTACCCACCATAAAAGAAAAACAAAGCAAAGGACCAAAAAAAAAAAAAAAAAACCTGGTCAGCCTATGATATATAAAAAGAAAGCCCAGTTGACCACCGAGGTAATGCTGCAGAATTTCTTGAACCAAAAAATTAACAATCAAACAACACCACAAAAGAGCAGATTTAACACCTCTCTTATAATTATCTCCAACAAAGCAAGAATCAGATGGGTGGCCAAGGCTGCAGCGCCGTCGACGGCCATTTAAAAGACGACAAATTCAGCGCGCCGATGCCATGGATCGGCATCTACATAGCAGCAGCATCTCTGGCATGCCTTGCAGCCATGGCTGCAGATCTCATCCAAGGCTTCCGCTTCAAGAAATTCTGGTTCCCTTGCGGCTGCTTCTCCATCAACGCCACTTCCCTCACCTTGATAGCCGTGGCAGCCAAGCTCTCCGTGGACTTAAACACCTCAATGCCCAGCCGTGTCGACCAACTCTCGAAGCTGAGCAGCACAGCCTTAATCTGCACCGTGATGGGAAACTCCATGCCGTCTCTCGGAACTATGGGGAACGAAGAATTGTTCATGAACATCATGGCCTTGGGAATTCTGGTAATTACCATCATTGTCAATGTCTGCATCCAGTTAGCTACTGGTGCTATTTTCGTTTTCTGGAAAGAACATGCTTTTGTCATGTTTATCATGCTTGTCTTGCTCATTGTTCTGAGTTTCTCTGCTCTAACTGTTCCAACCACCAAACGTTATCTAGAGTATAAGTACAAGAAAAAGCATGAACTAGCGCTTAAAGAAGCCCCATGTGAAATTAATTGTAAAAACTCGGTATGCAAACTCAGAGAGGATCTGAATAAGTACTGGGTGATGGCTCATACTTGCAGTCCTCAGTTTGTGATGGGGCGTTCCGTGACTTGCACCGCTTCTGGGGCGTTGTGTCTTGTGACGGCCTCAATTTTGGGAGAGTGCATAATTAGGTCTTACTTTATGCCATGGTCACTAAAGTTCTGCACAGGGGATTCAGACTACAAGTGGTCAACTGTTTTAGTTCTCGTGACACAAACTATTGCAGTAGGAGTTGGTACAGTTGCCCCAGCTTGCAGATGGCTATTTGCCATACGTTTTAGGTGCCCATATAGAGGGAATAAAAAGGAGTGGAGAAAGGAATTCAGAGTCGAAAACTACTGGATCCAGAAACTAGAGGAGCTGAAAGACTGTCCCTTAACTTCCGCAATCTTTAAGCTTCAGAATAGGTACAGCAGGAGAGCCGCCCATGATTCGAAAAATCGAGTTCTGGACATGTGCATCTCGATACAGATTGTCATTGTGTTCACAAGCAAGTTGATTCGTTTTGTCTCTATTTACACTGCAAGTAAAGTCTTGTTGTTCTGTGAGCTTTGGAAGGATTTGAAGAGGAAGCTCCGATTCTGCATCACTGTTTCGAGCAATGACTCTGACCAGGATTTTCTTCAGGACTCCGAAAAGGATCTTAGCCGTTTTGTCTTGCATCTTGAAGGTGAGGAGGCGCTTGTTGATCTGATGATCAAGCGAAATTGCGATGCTACTAGTTATTGGTTTCAGCGGGGGAAGAAGGCACAACCTAAACATCTTATAACCCTGCTGGAGAAATCTACCCTAGAGTTGAGGGGAGTGGTTGAGTTTGATATGAGTGACCAAGTTCCTTCTCTAGATCATGAAGAGCCTCCGAATTGTTGGGCACTTCCTTTGGTAACGCTGACAAGTATCGCTCTTGCGCTTCCGAACATCGACGACAGTTCAATCAAAGAGTTGAGATGTGGGGTGAGTGAAGGCCTAGTTTGTGTAAAACACATGGAGAAGTACTTGGATGGCGAAGCAGATCTGACCAACATTAGGAAGGCAGCAGAAGTGTTATGGACAGAAGTTGACCTCTACCACAAATGGCTAGAAGTTGACCTCACAAAAATTTCATTTTCAATGGAAACCCCAACTGAAGTGCTTGAAGAACTCGCCCGAATTGCAACAAACAAGTTTTCGGAGCTTAAAGAAGTGCATATGGCTACATGCTTAAAGGATAACCCATTGAAGTGGCATGTGAAAGTGTTGGCTGCCAATTCCATGTACCGAATAAGCCGGGGTCTTCTGCTCAATCATGACAGGATGAACCACCAAACATTTGAGAAACTATTCGAAGCCATAACCGTCATGATCTCAGATATCTTATGTGCTTGTATGACCAACTTGCAACAACTTATATCAGTGAAGTGTTTGAACAGCGCAATAGAAGAGAGGGAAGGGAGTGTGAGGCAGGCAGTTTACATTCTTGGTAAGACAGAAGAGATTCTGAAGATTCTAGACCGAAAAAAGCTTCCCAATTTGGATTCTTACCAAATGGCCTGCCTTGAGGAGTGGCGTTCCTCTCACAAGGCAAAGAATTCGATGACATTTGCTTCAGCTTCACCGGAGACTGATACACTTTCTTCTGGTTCAACTGATGTGTACATAGGCATAGACTAGAATATATAAGCTTATGACTACATATATATATATATATATATATATGAAGAAAAGAGCTTGTGCTTTTTGTTAGTAAAAGTTAGACTAGTAGTTTTTGCTCCATGTCTATCCATGCAAATATAAATATGGAGTGTGACTAGGATTTGGTGCTTGCATGAAACTAAGTAGTCAGTTTTAAGCTAGAATATTCATGTTGATGGATACTTTTAAAGTGGCAATATATTTGTCATTAAGTTTTCGTTCAATCAGCAATTACTTGAAAGTTATTACTTAATGAGATTCATTCGGTTTCTCCTCATGAAAATCCTTTTGATCGTTCTGCCCGTGGATTTGTGTGTTTGTGCTTGTGTTTACCAAAAAAACCTAATAGCTACCTAACAATCTCACATTTATGGAGAGTAATGACTTTGAGTATAATATATTTATTTACTTTCTAAAATATTGAAACAGAAACATTATATCATATAGAGAAAATATTTTTTTGAAGGAATGTGTAAAATAATTGTACGACTTGTTGTAAGGCTGTAAAATGACAGTAATATGGACATTAAGGTCGTACATGTAGTTTTAGAACAAGACAAAAAGGATAGGAAAACTCAGGAGTGAAACTAGAGCAACATTATCATATTTTGGAAATTAGAATAAATTAGAAGATAGAGTATTTTGGACAGAATTATAGTAACAAAAGAATTTAACTAGAAGGTTATAATCATACACTCAATCTGGGATTAAACTATAGTGGAAATGGGACTTAAGTTGTGAGAAAGGCCATTAATATCAAAAATTTTCAAGTTAATGCAAAGTGGTAATTTAGCATTTAGGACTAAATTTATACTTTATAGATTAGATCAGTTTATGAGAAGATTATGAGGTTATGTAACGACCCGACTTTTCGAATCGTTAATTAACTTATTTATTTTTAATTTATATAGTCTTAAAACTTATTTATATTTGGTTCCAAAAATACATATTTTTTTTTTAACTATTTAAAACAAATCATACTTG
This sequence comes from Ficus hispida, assembly GCA_025413025.1. NCBI lineage: Eukaryota > Viridiplantae > Streptophyta > Magnoliopsida > Rosales > Moraceae > Ficus > Ficus hispida. The sequence continues at coordinate 35,747,058 of CM046372.1, read as the reverse complement.
TACTTGAAGAGTTAAAAATACTAAAATTTTAACTGAGTAAATTGAAATTTCTAGATAATAAATATCATATTCAAATTCATACTTAAATAATATTTAAAAAGCAATAATGTTATGTGAGTTAAAAGGAAACACCCTAAAATCTTTTTCTCGTAAAATACTCCTACTAATTTAGTAGTACATAAATATTGAAACATATTTATAAAGATAATCTATACAAAATAATTTAAGAAGTCTAAACGCGGAAATTAAATTTGTGGTGGTATCTCATTCATTTCTTTTATCGCCTCTGCACCGCTTCATTAATCCAGAAAATATCTAAGTTGCGGACTGTTTATCCGCGTTACCTATAGTACGAATATACACCTATGAGCTTGTGCTCAGCAAGTACAAACTAATAACCCATAAAATATTTTCATATATCATATCATTACACGTCACAACATGAATGTTCAAAATACAAATGACTTATGTGTGTTCAATTATGTTTTATTATATAAATATTTTGTCTACTTAAGGGCACTTGTGTCGTATCTATATGCGCGTAACCAATGGGGAGTTAGGAGAGCGACCCTCCAACAATCTCAAAGTCATAATTTATAACCTTCATCCTTATCATATCATCTCACTAATTTGAGGTTGATACAACACTTAATCTTATATTTCGTTAGTTTCATTATTATTAATTGTGGCAATGTATAGATTTACATGTCATTATGTATCTATCATTATGGCATATATATCTGTGAGCCATATCGATCGTATTAGTACAAGAGAAATTATGCATGTTAAATGCTTAATCAAAGCAGTACATATAACTCATATATTAATCACATTATTAAAGCAAATCATAATATGCATAGAGCATTAACAAGAAAACATTTTATTCTATATTGCAGGTGATGTTTGTATTTACTTTTCTTAGTGCTTCAACTTCAAAAATTGTGTCTCTGTAAGTTTGTAGAATTATCCTGATTTAACAATACCTCGATATTAAAGTGAATCATGATTATATATATATTTTATTAATTAATTATTAAGTTTTAAATAAATTTCTACTAACTATTATTTAATTACTCTAATTTTATTTTATTTTATTCATTAATTAATTAGGTGATACTTAATTATTACTTTATTTAGTTTAGTTGAGTAATTATAAATAAATTACATAATTTTTTATTGACTAATTAATAATTAATTTTTCATATAATAATTATCAATTATTAATTACTATATTAATAATTAGATAATACTAAAAATAATGTTTAACTAAGCTCTTATTATTCATCCATTATTTTGTTAGTAATTATATTCATAATTAATTATTAATTAATTTCTAATTAATCACATATTTTAAATATGTCATTACTCAATATAATCCTCTTGTTTAGATAACTAATAATCATTTATTAGCTCTTATAATTAATTAATTAATTAATTAAATTACTAATTAACTTTTTTAACATAAATATATTTTGTTATATATTTATTTGTTTAATAATTTATTTCTTAATTAATTAATCAATCTTCATCACCTCGATGACAATGAGTCACCTTAGTGTCTACCCCTAAGTGAGTTGTCTTCCATTTAGCATTCGGCTTTTAAGGTCCAATCTCATTAGCAGAGTCATTAAGTTAGGCTAAGGTATTCTCTTGGTGTATGTCTAGTAATCCTCTAGTTTACCTAGTCTCGCCTCATCTAAAAATTGGTGATTCAACTTTATAAAATTATGGTTTTTCACATTTATTTGATCATATAATACTAACTCATTTCATCAATATTTATGTCCATATGCTATGACTTCCATTATATCACATTTTTAATATTTAATCATTTTGTCGGTGTGAGATATTAATTTGTTAGATTTATTTAAATTTGTGTATAATTCCGTTTTAGACATTTGATAACTCATTGGAAAGCTTGAAGTATCTATTTTCTATCTGAATAATTTTTTTTCCAAGATTTCAAGGGTTTCAAATATCAGTATAAATGATGTCCTTAGTATCTCATAGTAAAATCTCAGTTTACTATATTGAATCTAATTTTATGTTATTTATTATAAATTATGTATACATCCATTTTAAAATGTATGATAGCTTATTTTAAAGATTAAAATATATACTTTACAACCATAAAGTTATTTTCTATGATATTTGAGCTTTTTATGGTGTATAATTAGGTTTTGCGACTATTTATGTCAGGTCTGTACCATTTACCCATATTTGTGATTAAAATTAAAAAAATTAAAACAATTCACTCACAAGTCTAAATATGGCTAAAGATATGTCATTAGAAAGCTTATGATGTCTTGTTTATATATTAAAGACAGTTTAGCAAAACATTATGGTTTACTATCCCAAAACATACAAATCTATGACTGGTATAGGATTTCAATAAACCTCTCAGTTCATAGTCTTTAATTGTAAAATTCACTAAAAATTTCATATTTATCCGTTTGAGGTGCAAGATACCTTGTTGGAAAGCTTAAAGAATCTTTTATTTAGACCTATAACTTACAATCAAAATTGTTGAATTTAAGAGGTTCGGATTACATAAAACCCATGGCTATATTGTATTCAAGGGGTTCTTTTTCTTTCTAGATTTGTGTGACAATTTCAAATGTACATAACTTGAGATATACATAAGCAAATAAAGTGATTCTGAAGTCCAAAATGAAGTTTACTATCTATAGAATCTTACTATATAATTTATTTTTCATACCAAAGTTTCTAACTTATGCCATATTATCACAACATCCACAAGCTCTAACAAAGTTCAATCCTACCAAAATACTCCGTGGATCCTTTAAGATCTCAAGTCTCTAAAGTTCTTCTCAAAACCTTTTCCTAGGTAAAAAGAAATCTAACATTAAGATTTTAATTACATAACATGCTTTAATTATCCAAGAATGACCAAAACACAAAGAAAAACTACTAGGTTACCTCTAGTAACACATCCTTTAACTTAACTTCACACTTCTTCAAACTTGGTAATAGGGTTGCTTGTGGCTTGAAAATAGAGGGAGGAGTATGTTAGAGAGGTGTTGGAGATGGGGAGTAGTGACCTACTAATAATAATTGGGATTCCTTCCCAAAAATTGACATTTATGCATATAATATGACATAATAAATTTTTCGTATAAATTTATATGTCGTTCGACCTATTTTCTATGTATCTATAAGTTTTCATTTAAAAAAGATAAATTCGACATGGTTAGAGTATCAATTAGAGTATCAAAATCATCATATGGATAATACATATAAAATCATTTATGATCTTAAAATTTGATATTCAACAAAATAATTCATTATAAGTCAATTAATAAATAAAATCCATGATAATAATTTATAAAATAAAGTTTAGAAATCTCTAGGACATCATAAGTTAGGAGTTAGGTTCCAAAAGCTTGGCTAAAGATGAGAAGTGAAATGGGTCACATAGTGGGCCAAAACCTTAAAAAGATGCTAATTTGCAGGATTGTTATCCCAATCATAATAACTCAGGTTTTTCACCTTTAATTGCATAAGCATTGGTATTAAGAGAGGGCAAAGACATTACATATCTTAGTTTGAGGTGTTGTTTCCAAATTATTATAACATACTAAAAGAATATTATGAGGGAGCAAACATATTATAACTTTTACTTTACTTTTTTTTTACAGTAACTTTTGCTTTTTTTTTCTACAGTATTCTGACTTTTTTTCCCTTTATCACTAATTATATTTTTCTTTGCTACAGTTTTATACCAGTTTTATCCTTTTTTTTTTTTGATCAACTGATAATTTTGCCCTTAGGTTTTAGTTATTTTTACTGTTTAATACAGTGTTAGGACAACTTTGTCCTTATAAAATTATTAATGGATGATTTTGCCCTTCTTTTGTAGTTTTTTTTTTCTTTGCTACAGTATTATTCCAATTTTACCCTTTCTTTCTTCGGTCAATTGACAATTTTACCCTTGTACTTTAGTTATTTTTATAGCTTGCTACAATGTTGGGGACAACTTTGTCCTTCTAAGATTATTTATTGATGATTTTACCCTTTCTTTGTGGTTGTTTTTTCTGATAGCTACAATAACTGGACATTATTACCTTTCTAATGTGCATTTTTTATTTTGTCCATTGAAGATGTGTTAAAATATAATGTTTGTATGTATATAATCTAACTGAATTTTATTTATTTATTATTTTCTTTTGTAAAAAACAGTAAACAAAAAATAATAATAGAATCTGTTTTTTATTTTATTATTTTTCTTTAATATTTTTTCCCCCTTTTAGTTTTTTATTCCTGTTTTTTTTTTTTTTCTACTTTCTGAGATTTAAAATTTAAAGTTTAGTTTTATATTCATCTTTTCTTCGTATTTTCGTTATTTTATAATTCTTTTAATGATTTTTGTTTCCACATCTTCGATTTTCAAATTTTTTTTTGTCCTCTTTTTTCGATTTGTACTTGGTTTTTTTGGCTTTTTCATTTGTTCGGTTTTGTTTTTCTAGATGATATAGTTAATTTTTGTATTTTGCATGTATATAATCTAACTGAAATTTATCTCTTTTTTTTTTTGTTTTGGTAAAAAACAGTAAATAATAAAATAATAAAATCTGTTTTTGGTTTTGTTGTTTTTCTTCAATCTTTTTTTTTTCTCCTTTTGTTTTTTTTCTATTTTTATTTTTAATTATCGTGATCATTTTATTTCTCTATCTTTATGTTTGCATCACCGGAGAAAAGTATTTTTTATTATTATTATTATTAGTTTACATTTTATAATTGAGAGAGATCATGAAAAAAAATTAAAGACAAAAAAGATGGAGCAAAATATAGGTATGGTCTGCTTTCTTTTATTTTATTTTTTATTTTATAAGTTATTTCTAGTTTTTTTTCCCCCTAGATTTATATATTTTACTTTTAGCTTTTTGATTTATGTTAATTTGTTTTTCTAGCTTACAGTGATGATGATTTAGAATGAGAATGCAAAGAGAACTACTGAAGACCTTTTTTTTATTTATATTTTTAAAAACTTATTATAATTATATTATTTATCATGATCAACTGTCATTATTAAATATTATTTAGTTTTTATTTATTTATTTATCTATTTATTTTTCTCTCAGGTATAAAATTAAACTAGTTTTCTCCAAAATCATCCAAGAATTGGTAAATGTAGAACAAGCCCAAGTAAAATCTAACCAAAATGCTACCCAAAGTCTTCCTCCCAAAAGGCCTTGAATGGTTTCCTACAAAAAGCCCCAAAAAGCCCAAGTTGATACAGAACATCAAGAAGAGCACACTGAGCCAAATTGTGGACCAAGGTGAGGACAGGCAATCTAGATGGTCAATATGATTAATTAGTGAGACCTTTTTTTATTGTTTTTTTACTTTTCTCAAGGAGATAACTAGTGAGACTTGACGTAGTCAAGACTACAAAATGTGAGTCTAATAAAAGACAAAAGAAAAAAAAAATTGCTTAATTCAGACGAAAGGAGAAATCACAATAAGTATATATTAGTAGATAACTTAAAAAATTAATAAAACGACTCATACGTGTAGCATGATTAACCTCAACAAAGAAGAAAACAACAATGTAGTGCCATAAACGACGAAAAGTTTTTTTTTGGTTGGGGGGGGGGGGGGGAGGTGGTTTGCAATGACAAAAAATACTAAAAGCACGGGGAAGCAAACGACAGAACGCTTAAAGAAGCACAACAAGAGATAAAATAAAGGACAAATAGAGAACGCACCGAGCAGTAAACGACAGTGAAAACTGATTCGACAGAGATGGGAGAAACAACAAGAAAGGAAACGACATTAAAACCTGAAACTAGAGAAGAGAAACCACCAAAAGATAAGAATGCAACAAAAAGGAAATGAACAATAAACATGAAACGACAGCAAACGGTGGGAGAGGGAGAGAGAGAGAGAATGGCACGCGCGTGCTAAAGCAGTTGGATTTTTGTTAGCAAGAAGGTGGAAGTAGAGCTTCTAGCTTAAAAAAAAAAAATAATAAATAAATATATAAAAAGATATCTAGATAAGCAAGGACACCACAAACATAACGATAAGGTGTTTAGTCGAGAATTGGGATGTTTTTGTCGAATTATTTCAATTGCCTTTGGTTATGTTCTTCCTTTCTTTTTATATTTTTAAAGAAGAAGGTTAATTTTAAGGAGTTGAAAGATTTGAAATTTTGAAACGTCGATAAAATTACCTTAAAAGGAAAAATCATGGATAAGAGGGTTTTTTTTTTTAATAATGAAAATGCAAATCCTATTCCAGCCTTCATGAATGAATGGCCTCAGCAAGCGCGTCAGCACCAAAGGCCAAAAATCTAATAAACATCTTTTTAAAAACCAGAAACAACCCCCAACCCACCACAAAGAAGTAGAAGCCCGCCCATTATTGAGTCTAATCTTTTGACTTTCCGACATTAACTATGACTGGGTGACCTTATGATTTCAACAAACATATAAAAGAAAGAAAAAAGAAAAAAAAAATGAAGAGTAAAAAATGATCATCCAAAAACTTCAACCAAAAAGACACATAAATCACACCTGCTCTGCTCTCCAATGTCTCCACAGAAGAAAAACCAAGGTCACAAAGGACCTAAAACCTTGGCAATAAGCCTTGTTGACAAAGACACTGAATTTCTTTATCAAAGAATTGCGGTTTAATAACAACACAAGCAGGTTTAACAGCTGTCATCCCCAATAGAGCAAGAAGCAGGTGGGTGGCCAAGGCTGCAGCGCCGCCGACGGCCACTTAAATGATGACAATTTCAACGAACCAATGCCATGGATCGGCATCTACATAGCAGTGGCATCTCTGGCATGCCTTGCAGCCATGGCTGCAGATTTCATCCACGGCTTCCGCTTCAGGAAATTCTGGTTCCCTTGCAACTACTTCTCCATCAACGCCACTTCCTTCACCTTGATAGCCGTGGCAACCAAGCTTTCCGTTGACCTTAATAGCTTGATGCCTAGCCGATGTGATCAGCTCTCCAAGCTCAGCAGTGCAGCACTAATCTGCATCGTGATGGGAAACTCCATGCCGTCTCTCGGAACTATGGGGAGCGAAGAATTGTTCATGAACATCATGGCCTTGGGAATTCTGGTAATTACCATCATTGTCAATATCTGCATCCAATTAGCTACCGGTGCAATTTTCGTTTTCTGGAAAGAACATGCTTTTGTCATGTTTATCATGCTTGTTTTGCTTATTGTCCTGAGTTTCTCTGCTCTAACTGTCCCAACCACCAAACGTTATCTAGAATATGAGTACAACACAAAACATGAACTAGCACTTAAAGAGGCCCCATGTGAAATTAATTGTAAAAAATCAGTATGCAAACTCAAAGAGGATCTGAATAAGTACTGGATGATGGCTCATACTTGCAGTCCTCAGTTTGTGATGGGGCGTTCAGTGACTTGCACCGCTTCTGGAGCATTCTGCCTTGTGTGCGCTGCAATTTTGGGAGAAGCCATAATTAGGTCCTACTACATGCCACGGTCACTAAACTTCTGCAGTGGGGATTCAGACTACAAATGGACAACTAGTTTAGTTCTAGTGACGCAAACTGCTGCAGTAGGAGTTGGTACAATTGCTCCAGCTTGTAGATGGGTATTTGCCATACGTTTTAGGTGCCCATATAGAGGGAATAAAAAGGAGTGGAGAAAGGAATTCAGAGTTGAAAACTACTGGATCCAGAAATTAGAGGAGCTAAAAGACTGTCCCTTAACTTCCGCAATCTTTAAGCTTAGGAGTGGGTACAGCAGGAGAGTTGTCCATGTTGTGAGAAATCGGTTTTGGACATATGCATCTCAATGCAGATTGGGATTGTGTTCATGAGCAAGTTGATTCGCTTCCTCTCTATTTTCACCGCAAGTAAAGTCCTGTTGTTCTGCGAACGTTGGAGGGAGTTGCAGAGGAAGCTCCAATTCTGCATCACTGTTTTGAGCAATGACTCGGAACAGGATTTTCTTCAAGACTCCGAAAAGGAACTTAGCCGTTTTGTCTTGCACCTTGAAGGTGAGGAGGCGCTTGTTGATCTGATGATCAAGCGAAATTGTGATGCTACTAGTCATTGGTTTCAGCGGGGGAAGAAGGCACAGCCTAAACATCTCATGAACCTGCTGGAAAAGTCTTCTCTAGGATTATGGGGAGTGGCGGAATTTGATATGTGTGGCCAAGTTCCTTCTCTAGATCATGAAGAGCCTCCAAATTGTTGGGCACTTCCTTTGGTGACACTGACAAGTATCGCTCTTGCGCTTCCAAACATCGACGGCTGTTCAATAAAAGATTTGAAACGTGGGGTGAGTGAAGGCCTTGTTTGTGTAAAACACATGGAGCATTACTTGGATGCCAAAACAGATCTGACAAACATCAAGAAAGCAGCAGAAGTGGTATGGACAGAAGTTGACCTATACCAAAAATGGCTAGAAGTTGACCTCACAAAAATTTCACTTTCAAGGGAAACCCCAAGTGAAGTGCTAGAAGAACCCGCTGAAATTGCTAGAAACAAGTTTTTGGAGCTTAAGAAAGTACATATGGCTACATGCTTGAAGGAAAACCCACTGAAGTGGCATGTGAAAGTGTTGGCTGCCAATTCCATGTACCGAGTAAGCCGGTCTCTTCTGCTCAATGATGAAAGAATCAATTACCAAACATCTGAGAAACTATTAGACGCAATAACCGTCATGATCTCGGATATCTTGTGTGCTTGTATGAGCAACTTACAACAAGTTATATGAGTGAAGTGCTTGAACAGCGCAATAGAAGAGAGGGAAGAGAGTGTGAGGCAGGCAGTTTTCATTCTCAGTAAGACGGAAGAGATTCTGAAGATTCTAGACCAAAAAATGCTTCCCAATTTGGATTCTTACCAAATGGCTTGCATTGACGAGTGGGATGAGAGTTCATGGACCTTTGATTCATCTTCACCGGAGACTGATACAATTTCTTCTGGTTCAACTGATGTGTACATAGGCATAGACTAGAATCTACAAGCCTATGACTCTACACACACACACACACACACAAATTTAGTGTTTACGATCTTTGTTACTACAAGTTAGTTTCTATTTTGTGCTCCACTTCTATTCATGTAAATAAAAAATAGCGTGACTTTGTTTTGGTGTTTATGTCAAACTAAACACTCTGTTTTGAGGCAGAATATTTATATTGAGGGGCACTTCTGCTTGGACCTTTTTAAGCAATTCCAGAGATGGTGTATCTTTTTTTTTTTTTTTTTTTTTTTTTTTAAAGTGTCCACAGCCAGAGATAGTCTCTTATTGACAGTTTAAAAAAACTTGAATGGATAATCCTGTAATTTCAAGACTTAAATGTTCGCAAGAGTGACCTTATATACAAATAAACAATCAGTGGGAAGCTAATCCTAGTTAACTGAAAAACATAAAAATAGGAAGCTGAGAAACTAAAGGGATTTAGTCTACAACAGAATACAATTAACCTGAAATTAAAAGACTAGTGTCCATAAAATCGGCCGAGGATATACATGCAGGAGATCAGGAGAGGTTGATGCAGCCGTTGGCTTCAACTCTAATTTTTGAATTTGAATCTACCGTCTTGAAACGTTTACTACCTACGATGGGAATTTATTGGAAACTTAACGCAGAATTTTTTGTTAACATGCATGTATAACATTGAAGAAGCCTGCACAACTTTCTTCTGGTTCATCTGATTTGCACCTATGAATAGACTTGAACATCCAACCTTGTGACTTCATATATATATATATATATATATATATATATATATGTATAAAAACCAAAAAGCTCATCCTTTCCATGTGTTAGGTAACATTTTTTATCCACATGCATTCATGTAAAATATTTATTATGACTATAGGATAAATATACACAGATATAAATAGAATAGGATTTGGTGATTATGTCGGCAATTTGAGAATTGGAAAAATTACTAATTACCGTAAAGTTTGCTGGTTAAAGTACTTACCATTATCCAACTGCACAATTAAAGCGATTCCAGATATAGAAAATATACGAGAAAAGAAAAAAACCATAAATTTAGTAAATTGACTAGTTGTAAAGGAAAGGGATTTAAAAAAAAAAAAAAGGCAATGTAATTCCTAGGATTCAATCGACAGCAAAAACCCAATACAGACCATTAGATCAATCAAGAATAAACCCCTAAACTACAAATTCTCCGAAAGAAAATGAAAAAAAAAAAAAAAAGGAAAAAAGAAAAATTGAGGAAGGAGTAGAAGAATTGAGGACTAGGAATCGTTGTCCTCTTTGTTGGTGGGCTTGCGATAGTTCTCTTCGATATGCTTGGAGAACAAGATGGCAGTGTTGGCGAGCTTCTTAACGTTTGGGACGTTGTAGTTCTGAGCCACGTATACTCCCACGGCCGTTCCCACCAGAAACTGGATGCTGCTCCTTATTATCCCCATCTCTTTTTCTAGAAACTTCTTCTCTGCTTCAGGAATTTTTTTTTTTTTTTTTTTTTTTTTTTTTTTTGGGTTGCTAAAAGCTGTGCTTCAGGTCTTGACTCTTGCAGAAGACAACTCTCTTCTGAGTGACTGATTAGAAGAAAAACGACATAAGATGTGACCATAATATATTATATGTGGAGTTATATAATATATAAATATACGGATCCTGTGGGTTATGTGCGTGCTCCTCACGCCTTCTGTTAGCTAGCCCCTTTCCCAAGCCAATTAACGGCACCAGACGTGATCAGAGGATTGTAGTTTTCACTTTTTTATTGGTTAAGGAAAACGACAACGTTCGCACGTAGACGAAGATTAGGAGCTACAAACGACATTTCCGTTTTTATACCCCCTTTTTTTTTTTTTTTTTTTCGAGGGAAGATTTTATACGTCTGGTTACAATGAGAAATATCTCTTTGATTTTTGAAATTACAAGTCGTTTGGAGGAATGTAGAATGACACCATTGTATCGGAACGACGTCAATTTCCATTATTGCTTTAGAAAAGGCGTTATCTTCAAACCTAATTTCTCACGGCAATGACGACTACACAGTTAGTTTTTTTTTTTTTTTTTTTAAAGGATGACATATTGTTTTCTATAGAAGTAAATTGCCTGTTTTTATTTATTTATTTAACCGACAAGTGCGGTTATCACATAAACGGCATATCAAAGAGAAAAACGCCACGTAAACAAACAAAAATGACCTGTCGTTCGTTTTTGTTTTGCTTTATTGTTTTAGATTAGGAATTTATAGCTTAATAGTTTTTTTTTTCAAAAAGTTTTTTAAAAATAATCGAAGGTTTTAAAAATTAATTAAAATATCCTTTTTTTTCTCACAAATAGTTAATCTCCAAATTTTCATAATCAATCACTGATTTACTGAATTTGAAAAATAAAAACGGATATTTACCAAAATAAATAAATAAAAAAGTTAGCCTTCTTTATTAGATTAAGTAATTAAAAAATATCACCTAACTTAATTTTCCCTTTCGATTAAGCATATTTTATATACATATATAGTCTAGAAATTAAAAAACAAGTCCTTTGAAATGACAAGAAATTTTTTGATCGTTTCCCTCAGGGTTGACATGTCGTTTTACCCCGAAAGCAAATTGACAGAGGAATTGAAAACTACGTGTATTTTCTTGCAAATACAGACTTTGGAATGTGGATATGAAAACTAGTGTAGAAGAAGCTGTGGATATGAAAACTTCTGATTCACAAAGATTGGGATTAGAGATTTCATCAAATTATTAGATCAGTGAGTGATAATACATACAACTCAGATCTCAGATTTTTGTTTACCTACTAATTGCTAGATATTCGAATTATTGTTACATTTAGAGATGATTCACCGAATGTTTCTTTTTTTTTTTAACGTATTAATTTAAGACAAATTTTTGTTTACCTACTAATTGTCAGATATTTGAATTATTGTTACATTTAGAGATGATTCACCAAATGATTCTTTTTTTTTTTTTTTTACGAATTAATTTAATACAAATTTGTATTACCTGGTGATTGTTAGATATTCGAATTATTGTTACATTTACAGACGATTCACCGAATGATTCTTTTCTTTTTAAACGAATTAATTTAATTAAGTCAAATTTTTATTACCTACAAATTGTTAGAAATTTGAATTATTGTTATATTTAGAGATGATTCACCGAATGATTCTCTCTCTCTCTCTCTCTCTCTCTCTCTCTCTCTCTCTCTCTCTCTTTTTTTTTTAACGAAGAAAAGAGTATGCCAACGAGTATTCTTAAAAATCATCAAGAAGTTATTAAACCAAAGAAAAAAAGCTGAACTCGTCCAAGTTAATGCAAATGCCATAGTAAACAAAGGAAAGAAATCAGAGGCGTCAGACGTCAATAATATATCAGAGACTTGATAGTTTACTAAATCTCTTTGATTAAAGAACCAAATACAAGAAAAATGAGAGCACAAAGATTTAACACGATATACACGATATACATAATTAGGCAATGAACCTAAATTTAGGAACTCAGTTTAAAAAAAAAAATTCACTAACTATGAGATTAGGTAAAATTCACCGGTAATGAGTATTATCAATGGAAATTACATAAATGTAAATTACACTTCGAGAATCAAGTAAGTAATAACCAAGACAAGCAACATACAAAAAATTAAAAGAATTCCTAATTAAAAATAAATCCAAATAAATTCAATCTATTGCCAAAAATAACAGAATACAAAAATCAACTTTTCATATATAGTACTAAATTAGCTTCTCTGGCGAACCTTTAATATCAATCTAAGTGGGATTCCATAATGTTTGGATTGATCAAAGATTCTTGTACAAATTGCAAAGGCTAGGATGATGACGATTATTATTATTATTATTATTATTATTATTATTATTATTTCAAGGAAGTTGTCAAATAAGAGCCAATAAATCCATTGAAGCTGTGCAATGGACGAGATTTAAAGAAATAGTTGGTCAAAAAGAAGGGACCTTTAATGAGAAAAAACAAGATATTGAGAGAAGCAGTAGAGGAAGACCAAAGACATGTGAGGCCATGTGTTTGAGACCTATACCACTCTAGCTAATAAGGGCTTTTTGAAAGAAAAATGGGATTCAAACCCCGTACGTCGGGTTGAATTTTAGTAACCTCTCACAAACCATGATTGCCCAAAAATGAAGGGAAGCGTTTTTCCTACGCTTCGATCACTTCACAAGAAAAAAGACATGGTCTATGTCTAGCAAACAATGAGAGAAGTTGAAAGAAAGGGTGAAGGAAAACTTGAAAAGATTGGACAAGAAAAGATGTTATATATAGGGAGGAAATAAAGCATCTATAAAAAGACATATATGCATACAAAAGGTTGTTGTACAACAATTACTTTCTTATTACCACACCACACGTACTCGCCAAACGATCCATCTTTTTCTTCCTTCTATTCCCCTTTTAGCTCTCATTATATATCATGAACCATATATGTCTATTTATATCTATATCTATTTCCCTTCATATATACATTGTCCACGTGCATGGCTCATGGTGTTGTCGCTGATTTTTCTATTTTCTTTAGTCTTGTCTTGGAGAGCTAGCTCTCACATTTCCGGACTCATTTTTTGCTTAGATCACATCAGTAAATTAATTGTATCCACATTCCGTCAGTCATTCAGTTAAAAAAATTTTAGGTTTTGATAAGTTAGACCTATACCATAACTCAGGGGCTTAATTTTATAAATAGTTGGAGGGACAAAATGTGAAAGTAAACTAAATTTGTCATTCTGTTGTTAATTCCCTTAATTCTGCCGACCATCAACATATGAGGAGTTTAGATCTCCATACACACACACACACACACACACACACACACACACACACGTACGCGCACACACATATGTTACATTTATTTATTTGTATTGTGTAAATATAGCATAAATTAATAATCACTACTAAAAAAAGTGGATTCGACGACGGTGATTTGACGACCGTTTTTTAAAAAACCATCATGAAAAATTCGAGAACAAACACGGAGCCGAAAAACTTTCCGAAGACCGTCGTGGAAGCCAAGTTTTCCACGACGGTCAACGTTGACCGTCGTGGAAGTCTCACGATTCCACGACGGTCAACAAAAACCGTCGTCGAATCATGGGATTCCATGACGGTCAACTTTGACCGTCGTGGAATCCAGAAGATTCCACGATGGTCAACGTTGAAACCGTCGTGGAAGACGGCAAGATTCCATGACGGTCAATGTTGACCGTCATGGAAACCTCGGACATGGTATTTCGAAACCGTCGTCGTTTTGAAGAAAATGGGAAACGACGACAGTTTATGAAAACCGTCGTCGTTTTATAAAGAAACGACGACGGTTTCATTAGCGAAACCGTCGTCGTTTCGCAATTGAATTTGTTGAAACGACGACGGTTTCGTATGGGAAACCGTCGTCGTTTCCTAGTTGCATCCACATGAAACGACGACGGTTGCTAGGCGAAACCGTCGTCGTTTGAATTAAAAACGACGACGGTTTTTCCTGGAAACCGTCGTCGTTTCGTGGGTTGAGCGCCAGAAAACGACGACGGTTTCATAGTTAAAACCGTCGTCGTTTTTCAAGAAAAAACGACGATTTTTATAAACTGTCGTCGTTTTAGTAGAAACGACGACGGTTTCCTATAAACCGTCGTCGTTTAGAGGCGGAATCTACGAGGCGTCAAAATTTTCAAAATTTTTGGTTTTTTTTGAAACTCTTGCCTGAAAGCGTGCGCGCTTTTTGCTGTCTATATTTGGCTCCTTATATATATAAAAAAATGTCCCACATTCCCTCCAACTTCTCTCTTTAAGGTTTGATATTTTGCTCCATCCATTTTCTCTCTGCTCATAGCCTTGCCTCCACCATTGCCTTGCTTGGAATCTTGGTGGATTTTCTCTTGTTCTCACCCGCGCCTCCTCATCTGGCCCTATATATTTGCTCGGCTCGCCTCATTTGGTGCAGTCACCACCGTCTCTCTCTTTCCTCGCCGTCGCAACTTCCTCTCTCCTATTCGGTTCGGCCCTAATTACGACGTAAGTTTTTTGGCATGTTAATAATTTTTTAGGCTATGCATATAATAATTGTTGTTGTAATTGTTTCGGTAATTGTCAAATTGTTAGGGCACTTAATGATTGGAAGACGTTGGTGGGAAGAGGAATAAGACAAAGACGGAACTGGGAGACATTGATTGATACTGTTAGATGTTAATATTGACTGAAATCTATATATATAAATCAATTTTGTAATATATTAATAATGGATTACAGATTGTGTTTACAGCGAAATTTTTGTATTTGTTTCTTGGTATCCCTTGTGCCGACATGTTAATGCTTGAAGCCGAAGTGGTATACGGACAGGGATACCACGACGGTTTACAACGAAACGGACGACGGTTTCGACGTAAACCGTCGTGGTATTCCAAGGGATACCACGACGGTTTCGACGTAAACCGTCGTGGTATCCCGGGATACCACGACGGTTTCGAGGTAAAACCGTCGTGGCATCCCGGCGGGATACCACGACGGTGTCGGTGTAAACCGTCGTGGTCACCGGAGGATACCACGACAGTTTCTGGTAAACCGTCGTGGTATCCCGTCGGATACCACGACGGTTTCATTTTAAACCGTCGTTGTAATTTGAATTACCACGACGGTTTTTTTGAAAAAAACCGTCGTGGTATGTTCTTTACTGTTACTGTTTATCCCATTTTCTCCATTACACGACGGTTAAAAAACCGTCGTCGTATCTTCAAGATACGACGACTATGGATTCGACGACGGTTAGAAAACTGTCGTCTATTTGTTACAACGACGGTTAAAAACCGTCGTCGAATCTTTATTCTGTAGTAGTGAATGTAAAACCGATGGTTCGATCTTATATGGATAGTCAAGGATGTAGTTTGAGCAAGTAGGGTGTATAACTCATATTGGTGAGATGAATGATCATTTCATAACTCGAGCAAAAGCCAGAAAGCGGGAAGCCAAAAGTTGGTGAATATATGATTTCAAAAGATCAGTAGCATACACAAATCTGTGTTGTCCCAAAACCAAGTCTCCTCACTCCTAGCTAGATAGGAGGCTTCTTCTTGACAAAAAGCACTTTCCCTCACTTTCAACTATTTCAGACAAGTGGCCGGTGGTAGCCATCATTGTACCAAAGGGACAATTTTCTTTTTCAATTCACATATGTTGTCCTATTTTCTCGTTTTAATGATTATTCTCTTAATATTATTTGACAATTTTTAGTAATTTATTTAAGTATTTTTATAATTTAATATTTTTTTTAATGTAATTAAATTCTTAAATTTAAATTTAAATGATATATGACATAAACAAGGAACAGCCAATGGTAAAAAAAGGCCTCGAATATAAGGGACCTTGATTATAGCCCCTTTACATATTTGTGGCAAGTTCAACAAGACCACTGCTAGCATTTTGATTCTTGAAGGTAAGTTTGTTGAGTGCAGCCAGTGGATTTTATGTTTCAAGGTAAAAGGCGTAACATGATTAGATACGATTCACTAAATATTTAAGATCAATAAAGAGAATTCAATGAAGAAAATCTTCTAATAAGTATCTAGCCTTGTTATTAATGAAAATGAACTTAGCTAGAGTAAGTGAATAGTACTTTTCATTATTCTGTTTAATTTGGAATAAAGCTAATAGTAATTATCGGCCCATCTAACTAAACATTTAACAATATCAAAGACATAATAGAACCTTTCAGTCGTCGAAGATGATCTACGTGGATTATATATAATTGTATGAAAGCAGCAATAGTATCATCACATGTCTCTTGAATATATCATTGAATGGAAATGTATGCTTCAATCTGTCTTGTGCTGTGGTTTGTCAGTGCTTGTAGAAAGACCAACACAGAGAAATTAGAATATTAATAGAATAATGCTTAATCATATACTCAACGACAGCATCATTTGAAAATAATCCTCTTATAAGACGTTTTTTGCAATGTGTAAATATTTGACGGTCCGAATCTGTGATGGGACAGTTCTTGTGTTTTTAGTCACCTTGAATATTGAAACTGAATAAGGAAGATCTGTTTTTCATCCTTCATGTGGGCAACCAAACATGCCAACGATGATGTAGCGCTAGCTATAGGTTCTCCCTTAAATAAATAAATATATATATATATATATATATATATTATGTTACTATTCAATGGACCACACCAAAGCACCACTCTAGTTCAACCCCCCCAGTTACCATATTATGGAACTATTGTACAGACCCAAAAGATCAAGATGATGCAACTTTGAACATAGACATATTTCCACATATCTCAGAATATGTGTGTGTGTGTGTGTGTACATGCATATGTTATTTAATGTTGAGAAACAAGACGCACACTTTTAGTAAGAGAACTCAATTACAAGGTTTTTTTTTTTTTTTTTTTTGGGTAAACCTATATTCATGAAGCTAGCCTAATGATCGCTTAGTTAAGAAATGTTTAGGTCAAACTAAAACAATAATAATAATAATAATAATAACAACAACAACAACAACAACAACAATAACAAAAATAATATGACTTTGAGGTCGGTCTGTTAAGTAGTCAACTTATTTATAATAACTAAAATAGTCGGTTTTTAGTGACTTAAAATAGGCCTATTTGATTAGTTCTGTTAAACAACTTATAACTTTTGTAGGACATTATTGAACTGAGAAAGTCAAGTGGTCCGAGACCAAAAAAAAAATAATAATAATAATAATAATAACGAATAAATAAAAGCCACATTGTATATAATATATAATTGGAGGTTTGGCTGCCATGTTATTGCAATCCGAAATAGAAGGGAAAACCGGCCAAATATGTATTCTTTTTGGAGGTTAAGGTTTTGTTGGATCACTCGTCTTTTGCTTAAAACCGTTATATAAGCAGCTGGTTCGTTATGTAAAGAAAGAGACTTCAAACAAAAACATTTCATGATTATATTTGACGACATTTTATATTTGCTTAATTCACGAATATTCTACCACACACACACACATATATATACATATGTCAATTCTTATGATATATTTACTAGTCATTTTTAACGATCTCATCTCAAGTCATCCAGGTTTCATTATATTTTTCTAAACTTATAAGCTAGGTGCTCGAATAAGTATTATATTGTCCTTGTCCTGATATTTCATATGTACATATATATATATATATATGTACGTATGTATACACGAAATGTAAGTTAAACAAAACAGAAATTGGAAGTTGATTAATTGGGTATTTTGTTTGTGGCTAGTATTAATTTCTTTCTCCTTTACTTTTCTTTATTTTTCGAGTACTAGAATTTAGGAAGATACCTTGCGTTTCCTTGTTTGATCTCTTGTGAGTCGGTCTTTGTGATTTTGAAAGTAGTCTATTATTCCTTACTACTAAAAATTCTTTTATTATATATTACATTACACAAAAAATTCTTAAAAAGAAGACTTTTTTTTTTTTTTTAAGAAAGGAAATAAGCTCTTTCTAAATGCTTGTTAGTAACACTCTTAAAAAAAAAAGAAAAAAAAATCATAATAGTCAACGTAAGACATATTATTGTATCTTCACAATGAGATTTAAATTAATAAAAGCGTACGTTTTGTAACAAGGTTTAATCAGATAAGGCCAAGTTCTGACTTCTGAATCCTCAGTCCTGAGATTTGACCAATATCATGAGCCCCCTAACGCAGTGATCATCAAATCCACAAGTAGAAAATGATGTGTCATACGTACAATATCTTCCATACACGTGGCACGATCGTGACGGAGACGACTCTTTGCTAATACTGCACGGGGACCCACCTAGCCAATTGAATGCGGAGGGGTGGGTCCTAACAGATCTCATGTCGTTTTCGTCGCCCCATTTGCATCTGTGCACCATATGAGACCGACCTGTCTCCATCCCATGCACCTCCCCATGCTTGAAAATATTTCCAAGAGTACAAGGGCATTTTTGGGTCACCACTAAATGATCAAACTTCTTGTTTATTTAATATTTTAAATATTTTTTTTTTTTTTTGTCAATTATTAAAAACACAGACACAGAAACAATTGAAAGACTAGTTCTAACCACTCTGTCAAAAAGATCTAAAAAGGAGATTAAAAGATTGAAGAGATTAGATTATGAACCTCTCTAGTCTCCAGTAATTATGATCACAAATCTAATAGTTAAACAGCACAATCTAATTATAATTGTGTTTTTTAATACGTGTGGGGCCCACCTTACCACCCTTCATTCAAAGTAGCTAATCTAGCTCTTAGAAATCTACGGATAGTTTATCTATGTTACGAATAACAATAGCAATGAAAGTAAACATGAAGACCTGCTAGCCTTTGACTCTGCTATGATTAACTAGCATGTCTTAGTTGATGTGGGCCGTTGATTTTTAACATATCCACGGCTCATAATTTTAATAGGAGAAAACACTAACAAAAATAAAATGTTCTAAAAGAAACAAAATTTATAATCCGTTTGGTGAAACGGTTTGAGTTGAAATTTTTAAATTTGAGTTATTTGACTTTTTAAAAATTAGTTATAATTTTTGTTGATTTTTCAGAAAAAGACAAAAATTAAGATAAAAAAATACAGTTTAATTTAAGTTGAATGGGTTTACCAAACAAACCTTTAATTTTCTTAAATGATACTTTTTAAACTAATTATATCAAATTGTTAAAAATAAATACATAAATAAATAAAACTAAGAACGATAAGTAAGAGAATTAACATTTGTGTTTCTCATGATAAGCTAATTTTAAGTTGCCAAAAAGTAGTTTTGGTGAAAATCACACGAAAATGATAGAAAAGCCAAACGAGATTGTGCCTTCCAATATCTGAGTAGGACCACTGACGCACCCGAAATAACCATATTATAAATGGCTCACAGCTTTTATGCACTGTACATGGGTCTTATTTTTTCTTCTTTTTTTTTTTTTTTTTTTAAAAAAAAATCTACAGATATGAAAACATTAAAAATCTCTAAACTCAATCCTAATCCATGCCTTACTCACTTTGACAATGGAAATGTCACATTGATTAAGCTATGTTGGTTGGACCTCCAGTCACAAAACTATATATAGAAAGATAAAGCAGAATTATTAAAATTAAAAAAAATTAGAAAATAAAATACTTGTAAATTTCCAAATTAAGGGTCCCCCATTGGCAAAATTGAAAGTGATTGGGCTCTAGAGACAAGCACCTAAACCTAGCTTTTTGTCCAAGTAAATGAGCCATCTTTATGTCTGATCAAAGCTTTCTCATTCATTATTACAAAAACAAATAAACAAGTATATATACACTTATTTATTCAAAAATCATAATCACTTTCAAGTTCCAATGCCCCTAACATCCTTAGCAATTAAATAATGTCAAGCAATAATTTAGAACTGGCTAGAAATCCTCAGAAGAATTATGAAATCCGAAGACACCTTAATCTATATAACCTACATCTGTAAGGGACAGATTATTATTCTGTTACATTCAATTAATTATTGTTAATCTTCAAATCTATAACCCACTATCGAGGTTTTTCGCCAGGCTTAAAAATAGGAATGCGCTTTCAATGAAACCGACATTTTATAATTTATAATCTAATTTACATGTTCTTTTTAATTTAGAAAATTGGGAAATCATAATAATCTGTGATTAATCTTTGTCTCTGTTCATACTAAGCATATTCCTTTCAATTTTTATACTTGTGAACTTCTCTTTAGTTTCCTCCAACCATAATAATAATAATAATAATTATTATTATTATTATTATTATTAATTACAGGAAATTCATTCATTGAAAAAGACTGTTTCTGCTTTCATATCAAACTTTAATTCGCAAATGCGTGAAACAAAAGATGTGGATTAAAATAAAAGGCTCCCGAAATGAAAACGTTAAAGAAAAATAAATAAAGTAATCAACCAGAAGCTCAATCAAACATGGCCCATGTGGCTTGATTAGTAGATGTCTAGAAAGTAGAAACTTATAGAGCGAGAACAAGAGACAACAAATACTTAAATAGCAAATTCAATGAACTAAAGGACGAGTACTTGGGGAGCTGTATTAATGTAAAGAATTCAATCTAATATGTATATACTACATATATATGCATATACAAATATAGCTATGATCATAAAACAACATGGCTTTCAAACAAGGCGGAGAATGACGCGTTACGTGTTTGGTGTAATACATGCAGAGAGAGAGAGAGAGAGAGAGAGAGAGTTTTCAGACAGGGAATGGCAGATTTCAACCATACCATGTTAGACTAGCCTGTATTATTTTGTTAAAGAGGCTAACCCCTATTATAATATTTGACAAATTTTTGTGTCATAGTATTCTTTGTCTCCTCACAAGATTATGAGATTTATAGTTTTAGAGAAAAGATCTTTTTAATCAAATTCTAAACAATGTTGTAACTGTGACATAATTTAATTTTAAAATCTAGCAAGTTTTTTTGGTAAAGTAAAAATCTAGCAAGTTGAACAGGGTATATACATATCATTATTAGCAATCACTGACAGACCATTTAAACTAATCACAAATTCATTTGTCCATCTCTGTGGCTCGCTGATTATGTCTTAGTTAATAACATCACAGGTGATAGACATCCCTTTTTTTTTTTTTTTTTTTTTTTAAGTAAAGGTTTCAACTTGTAGGATAAGAGTGTTTTGATTTGGGGTATTATATCTTTAACTGGACTAAAGTTGCAGCCTACCTGCAGGGATATAGAATATGAAGTTTTTTAAAATGTCAATCACCAACCTATACAAGCACCGTCTCACTCTCACACAAGTCGTGTATATTATATATAATATCATGTCTCTAGCTATGTGTATGCATTACATGTAGACATGTAATCTTGTAATGAAACATGACAATCGGAACACAAGTGTAACTAGCGACAAAGGCTGTGAAGTATAACTGTCGCCAACGAGAGAGAATTTATATGTGATATGGGGGAAAATAATAATAATAATAATAATCATTAAACTACCTTGGGACCTCTAGACATCATTTGTGTGTGTGTGTGTGTGTTTTTTCCCTTCCTGTTAGGACTACCATTCGACAACCACAACATGCTTCTGCATCAAACAAGTTCTTCAATCAACACAACATAGTTTCGTTAGAGCCTAGAGGATCCACTTCTTACCAAACTGAAGATTTGCCCACCAAAGATATTTATGTGATATTTGGGAAACCATATTCAATATGTCCTAAATGGTTTGTTGGCTTATTCAAGCTTTTTGACATATTCTACTCCTAGTAAAATAGGTAACTTTAGCTGATTAGTGCTAAAACCTCTTTGCTTGTGTAATGTGTAAAAGATAACCTATTGAACACAAATACAAGTTGATGGCCTATTTGGAGTTTTTAAGTCACGTAATTACGCGATTCCACAAAATTAGATCTTTCCAATTAGTACTTCAATTTCAGTTTATTAGTTCATTGCCTAATTTATGAATCAACCTCAAGCCCCTTACCAAGTCGTGGACACTGATAAGTTCAGAAACATGGTGAAGATTTTAGATGAAAACAAGAGACAAAACACAGTTTGTTATAGTTTATTAATAGAATTGAAAACACGCTTAAAGACACGACAACGGTAATTGGAGTGTTATTGTCACTTAAATATAACACACAAAACAGGACAGGAATGCGAATGCGAATGCGAATACGATTATGAATGCATATTTAATCGAATTAGCTAACAAATTCTCAGTTGTCAGTAGTTGTAGTAAAGTACACATACAACAATCTTACGCATTTTAAGCAGAACAAAAAATGCATCTTCCCACGATCAGAACGTCAAAACATGAACATGTTAGCAGTAATGTGCAAGGCCAAATCAAGAAATCAGGCTCTTTAGATTTTCCCTGTTAGATGCTTTTTTGTTTAAACGGAAATGCTAGTCCGTTTAGCTAAATCTATATAGAAAGATAAAGACAAACAGTAGACGACTAACAATCATTATGAGAATTCACAAAAGATGTCAAGTCATAACAAAGAGGTGCTCAAGAACAGAGTTTCAAACATTTTTATTTTTGACTTAATATCATCAGAGTAGAGTTAATAGGTTGAAACCTCTGGAGATGATAGAATTGTGAGCTCGCTTAAAAAACCAACACCAATCCTCCTGCTTCTTTTCTGATTATTCTTCCGTTCAACAGCACCTCCAAGCAGAAACTGAGACGAGCTCTCGACGCTGCCAGCACAGTGCGAGCGACTCCTGACGTTTCTCGATGTGAAATCCCCGCACAGGAGTTCTTTTCACCACACATTCGGCCTGCGTCTCTGCAAAGTTACTGAATGTCACAGGCACATAACCGGCGGAGGCAAAGACCGTCTTCCAGTGCGGCATTTTGTCAGGTGCCAGTGCTCGGAGGCGCCCCAGGACAGTGTTCTCAATCTTGGGCTGCAGCAAAAACTTTTCAATCTTGTTTACAGCATCCGGTGTCATGTTAACCGCGGCGTCCAGCGACTCCAACAGGTTAATGTAGGAATGGAGGGCCTGCAGGATGTGTTGCGGGAAGGGAAGGTCGCTCCTATCGCAACCACGGTCCTGCGACACCACAATCTTCGGCGAGAGCTGCTTTATAAACCGGAGAAGATTAGGCAATGCCGCCGGCTGATTGGAAGCTGCAGAAATGGGAAAATTCACTGCAACAACCTCGCCCTCGGAGCGAAAAACAGGCATGGAGTAAGACGTCTGCTCCAAGGAATCAAAGTTAACAACTTCAAGATCGAATGCCACGCCAATCTCAGCGGCAAACTGCGCGAGGTTGTCACGCATAAGGGCGAGCTCGACGTGGTGGTGGGTGGAGGGGGAGGCAAAGGCCGTGATCTTCAGGGACGGAGTAGGTCCTCCTCCTCCTCCTCCTCTGTTAAGCTCCTGCATAAATGAGGCCCATTGAGCGCCGAAGCCAATGTCAAAATCGACAATGTGGATGTTGGGGGAGTCGGAGAGGGTTTCGAGGAGGGCCTGGTTGGAGGTGAAGTTGACGAACTGAATGAGAGGGGAGAATTCGGAGAAGACCTTGTAGGCTCCCATCTTGAAGATGACGTCAAAGGGGGTGGGGCACCTGAGAGGAGGGAAAGAGACAGAGATGTTGTGGTTGTTGTTGTTGTTGTTGCTGTTGCTGTTGCTGTTGCCGTTGCCGTTGATGAAGAGCAACTGAAGAGCCTCCTTGAAGTAGAAAGCAGCCCTGTGGAGGGGCTTTCCAATTGGGGAGGAGAGGTGGTGATTGAGCCGCGCCAATATCCCTTGCGCGTGTGAGAAAGTCCCAGTCCCTACCAGTTCTGCCGCCTTGTACAGCTGGTCCAGCAAAGCATGTTGTTGCTGTTGTAACTCCTGTTGCTTGGGAAGAAACTGCATCATCATCATCCCCTGAGGATGAGGATGAGGATGAGGATGAGGAACAAAACTACCCAGATGCTGCTGCTGCTGTTGCTGTTTCCTCATCATCAAGAACTCGTGCCCCGGATCGCAGAACGGCACTTTGGGGATCTGAGAGGCTGCTGCTGGTGGCTCCACTGCCATTACGCCGCCCGAGTTGTGGCGCTTCGCTTGGGGCTGCTCCATTGGAAGCAGAAAGCCTGGGTTATGACCCAGCAGCTGCGGATTCAGAATCTGCGGCTTCTCATCGGGGCTTTCGAACGGCTGCGGAGGATAAATCATTCCGGGAGGCAAGGAAACCGGGAGAGGAAGAGCATTACTAATGGCTGAACTAGACAAGATGGGGTTTTGTGTAACCTTGTTGTTGTAATTGAGTGGCCCAGAAGAGCTCGTTGGCGGCGCTATGGATGACCCAATAATCTTCCCACCATTGTTGTTGCTGTTTCCATACCCGGACCCAGAATACCCTAAATTCGGATCGAAATCAAGGATTCCGAAGCCGGCATTGCCGTCGAAATCAAGAGGGTTGTTGTTGGTGGTGTTGTGGATGCTGCCGCTCTGCAAGAGCTGTTTGAGGCCGAAGGAAGGGTCGTCGACGACGACGTCCCCGGCGATCCAGCGGAGTAGGGAGTGGTCTTGTGGGCCTCCCGGAGACGAAGCCGCAGCAACCGCCCCCGCTGTTTCCGACAACATGGTCTCCCAATCCTCCATACCCCCAACAACAAGGCCACCGCATCTTTCGGGGATAGGCTGCAGCTCCGACGCCCACTCGTCTTTGGTGGTGGGCCCGGCGGGTGTTTCCGGAGGAAGTACTGTAGCCACGCCGCCGCCCCCAACGGTGTCTCCGCCGCCCCCGCCGAAAGAGGAAGAAAGAGTAGAAGCCGAAGTGGGAGGACTTGGGCTTCTTCTCATATGAAGAACCGAAGTGGGTTCGTTGGTGATGCAATTGTTGTTGGCAAAACTGAAAAGAAGCTCTTCGCTGGTCCACTTACTGATATTATTATTGTTGTTGTTATTTGAGGTTGCAAAGCCTGCTGCGATTTCAAATACCCCCTTCGCCTCCAGATGATGAAAGGGCATCCCTTTCCCTCTCTCTTGATTAATTTTTGTCTCTCCACAGATCAAACTACTACAGCCCCTTTGTCCAACCCCAGATTTGTATTCTTAACAACAACAATAACAACACCAACACCAATGTTTATATTAACCTCAACTGGGTTCAGCAAACAAAAAAAGGTACTTTCTCTTCCTATTCTTCAAACCCACCATCTCTCCTTGCATGATGCCATCCATACACCTTCAACTCAAACCCATTTTCACTTTCTCTCTGTTCCTTTGCCTAACTCCATTTCAGCTCCATCTATCTCTCTCTCTCTCTCTCTCTCTCTCTCAACAAAGTTGCTCCCTCTCTCTCTCTCTCTCTCTCTCTCTCTCTCAATCCCTCAACAAGGAAAGGGCCTGGTGGTTGATATTGTGGTTGTTGTTTCTACTTTACAATCTATTCTTCTAAACTTGATGTTGTTATTGTTGTTGTTGTTGATGTTGTGTCGCGGCAGTGTACTCTGAGCCCCTTCTCTGCTCTGCCATGGATGCGTGCATCATGAAAAAGGTAATAAAGTGTCCCCCTCCTCTCTTCTCCATATCTCTCTCTCTCTCTCTCTCTCTAGTCCCTATCCCTCTCTATTTCTCTCTATTATTTTTCTCTCC
The DNA here is from genome assembly GCA_025413025.1 of Ficus hispida. Lineage (NCBI taxonomy): Eukaryota > Viridiplantae > Streptophyta > Magnoliopsida > Rosales > Moraceae > Ficus > Ficus hispida. Next base: position 35,721,004 of record CM046372.1, on the reverse strand, counting down.
CTTCATTTCTTCTTCCTCTTTTTTTTTTTTTTTTTTTTTTAAGTTTCTGAACAAATTTCTCTCTCTCTCTCTCTTTCTGATACTGCCGGGTTTCTGTCACCCGCCCATAGTGGTGTACTACTGTGTAATGTCTTTCCCTTAATTTACAAGATACATTTGGAGCACTTCACTCTTTGACAAGCTGGACACTCTAAACTTTTAAATTACCATTTACACCCTGTCAGATCGGTGTAGTGTTCTCTCTCTCTCTCTCTCTCTCTCTCTCTCCTCTCTCTCTCTCTCTCTCTCTCTCTCCTTCGTAAAGTTGCTTCCTACTACTAAAATCTCACAATTATGCTTCGCCTCATAGCATAGGTTCGAAATTTAAAAAAATAAATAAATCAATCAATCTAATCGAAATTGCGAGTCTAAATTGAAATTTAGGATAGAGAAAAATCAACTTGCTTAATACTAGTATCTCACAACTACGCTTCCTACTCAGGGAAGGCTTAGAAAGTGGAATATAATGATTCGTGCTTGGTAGGAGTGTGTGGTTAGATGTATGGCGTTAGAAGTGGTGTCATGACAATGCTCACTGGTGCGCGTCATGGGGCAGATCTATTGGATATAAACCTCGAGGGTGAGTCCCGTTGTGCCGTAGAAGGGATGATTGTCTTGCTATGTTCGCAGGTGGCCCTTCCGTTCAGATGCGATGGCATATTCTTAACGTTGGCTTTGTTTCATCATTGTCGATGGCGTAATTTGATCCGATCATAAAATCCTATTTCCGAGGGCGTACCGATAACGTAAAGGTAGTAAAATTATATCATTCTGTGCTCACCGAATACCATTGACCCGACTCGATCCGACAAGTGGACTCTTCCTGGGAAACCCCGTTACCCAACCAGATTTTCCCACGTTGTCGAGATTTGCCATGTACCTAGGTTAGGTAGTATCCGGGAATGGTGTTGTTAACCTGGACAGGCCACCCCTCACACAAGGTACCCCTTACGTATTGGTAACGACGCCCTGTCACAATACTTAGTCTGCCGCCTGATATCTAACACATAACTTGCCACTACGCCCATCCCATTGCTGATTTTTGCTACTCACTCAGACAGAGGCTACACCCATTGGTGTCGACGTTAGCCCACCCTAGTGTCCCCTAATACCAGACCTTGGACACGTGGCATCAGCCTATTAGACACATTGTGCCTGAAGCATGTCTACCCGTTGGGAGTACTAGGGGGTTGACCCGACCGGGTCACCAGAATGCCCTAGCCCGTGGGGACATCTTTAAATAGAAGATCAATTCACTTACTCAGGTATAAATATTTTTCCTTACTAAAACTCTACCTCTTCGCTATCTCATCCTCTTCGCTATCTCATCAGTACCATCACTGACTTAAACATCGGAATGCCCGTGATATACACCCCACCGGTATCTCCATCACTTTAAAAAGCTTCCATTTTGTAGGTGATCAACTGTAGAGTGACCGTGCGAGTATATTTTAGTCCGAGCAACCACATCGAGTGTTGTGCTGGAGATTTTCGGCATCAACAATCATAAAGTTGTTTCTCCAAGTCCCTTTTATTACATTGTCCATATATATGCTTATGTAATAACTCTGTTATTAGGCTTGTGTCTTCTTTTGGTAGTTAATTTTATTCCTAATAAAGGCGATATTGCTTCTATCATGTATGTACCTGTTGTTTGTTGTTGGTATGTTTCTAGTTTTTCTTAGACTTCAAACCTTACTAAGTAAGCTTGCAGTTGAGGTCGCTCATCCTATGAGAATATTCTTTTAAAATTAACTATAATCTAACGAATTATATAACAATTGGGGTTATACTAATAAACCAAAAAGAAAAAACATAAACAACATATTTTATAAATATAGTAAATAATCAATGTGGTTTCCTTATCTTTGGATTTTGTTTGTGTGTTTGATTTAGCTGAGTTGTTACAACTAGATTTATTTATGTCCAGTGTAATGTTTGGCCCCAATACTACATGTTATTGCTCTCAATAGATCGAATGATTCCAGTAATTAGAGGCTCGATTATTGGTATGCAAAATAAGTTTATTGTTGTTCGGTCTCGGTATATGTCATTCTTCCTGAGTTTTATCAAATTTTATTGATGGATTGATGTCTGTTGAGGGTTTTGTTTTGTGTGTACTAGAAGATCATTTGCATTGATGTGTGTATGTCTCTTTTTTCCAGTTGAATACAATTCTTCTTTAGAAAAATCACACAAAAAAAATGAGGATGGTGCTTTAGTTATAAAGCTTGTTTATGCTTGTTATTATGATTAAACATTCGGGTAAAATGTTTTTTTATGTAATATTAAACAAATCTTAAGGGATATTTTCAAACAAAATATATTTTTTTAACAAAAAAAAATATTTGATTTTTATATATAGTCTAACAATAATTTTATATTTATTTATACACTTTATAATTTTATAACAAAAACAAAATATATTTTCTACGGTTTTACCTTTTGCCAGTGCCCCCGGTAGTATTAAATACCGAACTGTAATTGTAACTGTTGCACGGTGAGAAGTGGAGCGCCCAAATCACCAATGGTTTGCCCCTTTTTTTTTTTTTTTTTTTTTTTTTTTAAATTAGTTTTCCTTTGTAACGCGAGCAAAGAGCCAAAAAAGAAGGTCATCATTGAATTTCCGAAACTGCCCTCAAGCTACAACTTCTATTACGCGGAATGTTTGAAGGGATTTCCATTTCCCCTGCAGTAACTTTGCCTGCAATTTCAAAACATTACTGCCTTGTAAATTAATATCAAGTACACGATATAATATCCCTTGAAAAGCCTTGTATAGAAATAGAATTCACCCGAAGTTCACGAGAAAAAAAAAGGCCCAAATAAGGAAAACTATTTTTTTTTTATTATTAAAAGGGGGTAACAAGTAGCTCATTAAGCATTTACCAAAAAACATATAGCACATTCCCGTTTTTATTACGTTTCTATTTTTGAAAAAACAATTTATGTTAAGTAATAAACTCCAAGAATAAGATGTTGTTTGAATGTGTAAAATTTTTTATTTTTAATAACAGAAAAAATGGTTTTCAATGAGAAAAAATAATGTTGAGAATTGTATATTGTAAGAAGATTTTAAAAGATTGGTTCTTTTTTCAAAATGATACCATATAAATTAAGTTTGAAAATTTGATAGTTTTCCTTTTTCAAAATAACAAAACGGTAAAAAAAGTTGAGAAAAATATTCTTTTGTAAAAATTCAATTATCAAAATTAGACATGCCATCTAACCATTTTTGTTTGATAGAGTGGAAAAAAGGAGATAAAGGAAGTTAAAAGAGGGGTTTTAAAGAGACAAATAGAATTTTGATTGCTTATTATGGTAGAAAATGAAAAGAAAAAAAAATGTAAATCCATTGGGCCAAGAGGGAGAGAAAAGTAGAATGACTTGAGTAGTAGATCACCTAAGTGAGAGAGATATGAAATGAGACATATGTCATTTCCTTCATGATATTTGATATGATAATAAGGAAATAAAGCAAAAAAAATCTTTCTTGCTTGATTTGGAGATACAAGGAAAAAAAAAAAAAAACAAAACACACACACACATATATATATTTTGTAAAATGACTATTTTATCAATAACCAATTAAATAGATTGAATCCCTACAAAAATCTCTCTTTATGAGAGATCAAACTAAGGTGTTTTAAAAAATTAAGAGCCCCTCCTCTAATCCCTTTCTGACTCTTTTCTCTCCTACCAAATAACCATAAAATGTCAAAATATTTCCACATATCTCTCCATCTTTCTCCTTTCTTTTACTTTTCTCTACTACCAACTATATTCTTAATCATTTCAACAATAGAAAGAAAATAGAAGGGAACAATTTGGCCAAATAGTGTGAGGTGAAATCATTGTTTTGTTCTTACTTTCTCATTATATTATAACTTCTGTAAGGACATAATTATAAAACGCATTTGATCAGATATTAATATTTCACGTATGAGTAGAAAACTAGAAATCCTATGTTTCTTCTTCTTATGGTACTTAAATGTATAAAGCATCCAAACAATCTAAAAATATGCATTTTTGGCCAGTTAATTTTTTTTAAAGACCAAAATTATTTTTACTAATCTATGTGAAACAAAATTCAAAATATTAAATAAATGTAATAAAAACAAATCAAATAAGTTTTAAAATTAAAAACAAAAATGAGAAAATATAACCTAAGTTCCCCATGAATACGACGGCAAGCCCAGTGCCCCCTTCTTACACCATTGAGCTACTCTTGCCCCTCTCTCATCCCAACCATTGATTTATGACACCCTTCCCCCATAGGTGGTGATGTCCCCACAACTACTCTTTATTCACAACGATTTCTTACCGTATTTGAACTCATCTTATTTTTAAAATAAAATAAAATTTTTTTTTTATTTCAAATGAGAAAATTTTCTCTTTTGAAAATAGATACACAATCTAAACATGGAGTTAAATTCACAAAACGATGGTACAAGACATTTTTTTTTTTTTTAGTAGAAGAAGAAAAAAAAAAAAAAAGGTTTGTAAGGCCAAGATCGAAAGGTGTGGCTGAGATTGATCGTTATAAATAAAGAGAATCGAGGTCAAAAGATCGACTCTCCGATTGAGCACTTACCAGCACATATCAATCTCGTTCACTTTAAAGTCACGTACGTAACTGCCAAAACATGTACTCCAAGGGGCCAATCCAGCGGAAGCGTGTTTTCACGTTCCTTCTACTGCCAGTGGGTCAAAGAAGGTCATTCTTATAGTGACTCTAAGCTAATGAATGACTCCAATCTAATTTACCCATTATTTGCTAAGAACTCGTGTCCTCAATTTCGTATCATTTGAATTTTTTCATATATTATATTTAAATACACCTTCATTTTTTCCCCAAAAAAAAAAAAAACCCTTAATTTAAACAATATATTTATTTATTTTACTATTTATTCATTTATTTTTATATATTTTTATTAATCACATCATATATATTCTCTCTTATCAATACGCATTAGAACATTGATTATTTAAATGTAAACAATCCAAATATACCTTCTACTTGAATTTAATAGTTAAAGGGGGCATCTAAATGCATATTGAAATACATTTACTATATTAGAATACAATATCAAATGAATGTGTGATTCAAATGAACTATTAATTTTTAGAAACTTTGAATTAAAAAGAAAAAAACAAATCACTTATAAAAGTTAGATTTTCTATAGATTTAAAATTAATTAATGGGCTATTTGGAGGACTTTTCTAAACCATTTTTTCATGTTTTTGTCTTTTTCATCGAAAGTAAACAATTTCACTATTCACTTTTCTAAATCTATCTTTATCATTTTCAGAAAACTCAAACTTTAAAAGTTCATAACTCTTTTATTTCAAACCGAAATAAGATTTTTTTAAAAAATTTCATGACATTTTGAGATAAATGAAACAAGATCCATATTGTTATTTTTTTTCGAATACATTTTAAGTTTTTACATATTTTTACTCCAAACAATTCATTTTCATCAAACATACATTTTTAAAATTCAACTGATTAACTCCAACTTCCAAAACTCTGTCTCTAATTGTTCCCCAAATGGTCCTGGAAGAGAATATAATTACAAATATGGTCTAATAACTTCCGCTATTCTCAAGTTAAAAATTTTTTATTTAAATTATTTTAAACAAAAAAGGAATAACTACGACAAGTTTTTCCTGAAATAATTAACTACGACAAGTTGGAAATACAAAAACCTTTAAGCTCTAATTTTAATGTTCAACCTTATAGAAAAAAATTAAATTTTTACGTTCAAAATTTAACCCTAGCTAATATTAGAATTAATTGCTAATATTTTATAAGATAAAGTGTCAATTACCAGAAAAGAAAAAAGTTTCAAATTATAAGAAGTTGAAGGGCATATATATACAGAAAACTTCTTCTTCTTTAGCATTTTATATGAGCTAGCCTAGTCCACTCGATATGACTCAATAACTTGGCTCATAGTTTTTAATTTGTTTTTAAAAATTTTTTTTTTGGAAGGATCATATAGTTTTTCACTTGCTGACATTTGTTCATCCTACTCTATTTCTTATTCAAATTTTAAATGTTAATTCCTTAATATGGTGTTAAGGAATTTAAACTATATGTCTTGTGGACATTTACATTATGCGATCGTAACCACAAAATTTTTCAGTTGATTCCATAGAACTTTGAAAATTAAAGTTCCAAGCACGAAGTTATTTCCAATTTTTAAAAGGCGCCCTACAATCCTCACTCCTCAGTGTAGGAGATATTCGATTAAAAAAATTTCAAGGCGTACAAATTATCTTTTTTATTTTTTATTTTTACAAAAAAAGGAATAGAATTAAAAAAAAAATGCATTTTTGCACGGAATTAACTAATTCTAAGCTCTGCAGCTGTTACGTTTGCACATGCATGGTTTTCTTTTCTTTTCTTTTTTTTTTTTTTCTTGGTTCTTACTTCTTCGTTTCTTTTTGTCGTCTGTCTTCCTTTTTAGTACGTGAGTATCTTTTCAATATTGTCGCAGTATTTAAAGTTCGAAAAGATTATGACTTTGTCTGAACATATAATAATAGTGTCGAAAATATAAGCAGCGTGTGTATATATAAATATGTGTGTGTATAAATGCATATGAAGTGCTATACAACTGGGGAAACTGGTAACCATGATATATAAACCATCCGTCTTCATGAAAATGAAAAAAAATATGTAATATATAAGTACTCGATCTTCAAAGAAATATTTGCTTTCATACATTTTAGTGGAGTTATACTTATTCCGAAAGGATTTTTTCGTCTCAAAAGTATATAATCTAAATTTTACATCCTAAAATTATTATTTTAAGTTTTTTTTTTACAGAAAAATTTGGGGTACATGGATATGTATCAATTCAACCATTCGGGGGTGTAGAATTGCATAGGAATAATCATACGATCATTTGGTGTGATGATAATTTGGTCGAATATATATATGCAAATATATATATGCATGTGTGTATGTGTGTGTATATATATGTATGAGAACTGCGTATTAATTAAGAGATACAACAGTATTCACCCAAAAACTAAATAATAATAAGAAGAAAGAGATACAACAACAAGGTGGTTGTATAAAACTCGAAGCTCTTGAATAATTATTAAGCGTCTGTTTAGATCGTTAGTTAAAATTAAAATTGATCATTTATTTTTTAAAAATTAATTATATTTTTTTATTAATTTTTTAAAAAAATTTAATTAAAAAATTATAATTTAATTAAAATTAAATTATCGTATCAAATGAAGCCTGAAAAATTCCAATGAGAGTGCCGTATTCATTAAAGTATATTTGGGATAAGTAATGTCACAATCAGTGTTACATTTTTAAAAAAATAATTGATTAAATTAATACTCCTTTTTTAACCTTCTCCTTTTTCTTCTTCGTGGGTCCAATATATGGTGCATCTTTTAAGAAAGCGCCCTTTAATATATAATAATAATAATCCCAGCAGATATTGCAGTTAATTGGAGGCTTTAGTCTGGTCGTGAACATTTAATTATAAAACAATTAAAACACATCGGGATGATTTTGTGCTAACAAATTAATTTTGGGCTAGCAAGCTAGAAAAATTACTACATTACGTCGAAGAAAGCAAAAATATTACCGGCCGAGTTGCAACAAAAACGTCTGATATATAATTAATTGGTAATTCATCCACGGGACAGCGCACAAACAAAAGTTTAATTAGTTATTCTATCATGATAATTTCTATTGTCGAAGATAAAACATATATCTTATTACTGTTATTTAAGTTTTGTTTATTAACCTTTCATACTTATTCATGTTGCAACTTATAACAAAATGTTGATGTAATATGACAAAATAAATAATAATTAAGTTCTCACCAATAGTACATCGTTCAATATCTACCATGGAATTAATCTTTTGTTTAATCTATTTTTCCATCAATAAACATTGAGCCGACGTGGATCATATTTAATTCATTATACAAGGTGATTGGAGTAAATGTTTGTGGTATGTAAAGATCGCTCCTATATATATATATATATATATATAGGCACGCACACACACATATACATATACATATATATATATATATATATATCTCTTCGGATGAACATTACAATACTAGCTAGTACTACTATAGATTTGCTAAGACGATATTCCACTAGTTATTTTGTTTGGAAGATTAAAAAAGTTGTCTCCTTTTGGAAGCTAGAAGAATATTCACAACTAAATACATATGCGTAGTGGTCGTGCAAGCATGCTGAAAGAGCTAGCTTCGTTACGTTACAATATTTCGTAAATAGAAATGACTCATATATATATGGAGAAGGAAGTTAAGGCAAAATATAAAAAATCTATATACATAATAATATTCTTTTCTTTTATTGCCCCGAAGGCTTTTCCAACGATATGTATGGATTTAGCCATTTAGGGGTGGGGAATAGAAGTAACTTTGTGGAATATATAGCCATGCATTATAATTTATCAAGACAAGTGTGTGTGTGTGTGTGTGTATATAAATGTTTCCTATGATTGTGAACTGGTCTCCATTAATGACCAAATAAAAAGAACAACCACAATCATCTGGTAAAAAGGTTATTTCAACATGATTTTTTCTTCTCCTCCTGAATTCTGATATTTCCTAAATCATGTCTAAATAATCCAGGTTTTAGTGGCTTGCTCTCTATGCATGCATGTTTGCCTTTCTTGTTTTGGCCGTGATCTTGAATATCTTGAATATTAATTATTTTTAGTTTTCCAATTATATGTTTCAAAACTTAGGCATATGTCGCGGTAGATTAAAACCCTAAATGTAGTTGGCACAATATCATGACCAATGGGATAGTGCAGAGGTTATGTGTCTTTCCTTCTTCGATCTCTTAATTTAATTAGGATAGACTACTCTATATATAGCCCAAGTACAATATATAAATTCCTTGTCAATATTAACTCTGCGGCTGTGTTATATGGTGGGAGTGAAACTTAATTTTGAGTATAATTGAATCAAGTGTGTTGTTTCGATTAATCTATTCATGGGACACCGTTTGATATTGCTATTATAAATTAAAAAGATAAGAAATAGGATGACTTTGATGTTAATTTCTCTTTTTGACTCAAAAATAAAAATAAAAATAAAAATAGAAATAAAAGGAAAAGGAAAAAATAGAAGCCAACCTGATGTATGGCTCACTTTCGACTGTCTTGAGAAATTTATGAAATGCATATCTGTGTTTTGTTCTATATAACATTTGATGTGTCATTCATTCGTACATGAATATCAAGAGCACCAGTGCAATAAAACATTATACAATAATGTGTTTTCATCAATTATATAAATAAATTGTTCGTGGATCATTTGGAATTGAGCTTCGAAGACAAATACGGCAACAGTTTGACTGTACTTGTCTTAAATACAGCTCTATACATATAAGTCTTTTGAAATTTCAATCTCAGAAAACAAATAATATAATAGAGAGTGGACAGGCTTTGGTGAAGTATATGAATTGTTTAAAAGAGAAAATTATGATCTGGACATGTCAGGATGAAGAGCTTAGTTAACCGAACCAAAACTCTCTTTGTTTGTTTCTGTGATGTGGAAAGTGACACTACTCCAAACCTCTTTGCCCCCACTCAACTATATATATATATATATATATATATATATATTGTTTTCCTTTTCCTATAATATTGTATTATATATTGCATTTTTCACGTGACAATTATTTCCTTGATGATAGGATCCAAATAGAACGTAATGCTAGCTATTGGTAATTATATTTGTAGTTTTGAGCCATCCTATTTTTCATCAAGTTTCCTAAATGGTATGTTTACTTATCCAAGAAGAAAATAAATTGAGAATTAATGCGAGTTAATCCCTTATAATGTGTCCTTTTCTTCCTTTGAAATGAGAGTGTAATTTGTGGACCTCACATTTATTTAAGATTTAAAAATAAAATTTATAATCTCATACTCCTTCCGGTTTGTGACTATCATACTCTTGATATTTACATTAAACTACTAACTTAGTTACAAAATGATATATATAAAAGATAATATAAACCTGATTAATTTCCACTAATCTTATATATGTATCCTAATAATTATCACATATTAGAATAATTTCAGCCAAAAAAAAAAACTATAAGCAAAAAAAACTTATTAGAATGAGATAATACGTATTCGCTTTTTGCACTTGAGTTTTGATTTTATTTATTTTCATTCTAGTTTGTATACATTATTTGTATGTGCTACTTACTAGAAGTAAATAAATTATTTACTTAATAGATAAATTTATTTATTAAGTATATAATTTATTTATTAATAAATAGTTTATTTACTTTATTAATTTTATATAGTTTGTATATTATTTGTATGTGCTATTCACTAGAAGTAAATAAATTATTTACTTAATAAAATAAAATTATTTTTTAAGTATAGAATTATTTATTAATAAATAGGTTATGTACTTTATTAATTTTATAAAGGTGCTATATATTTATTTTGACAATATGTTATTTACAATATATATTCCTATTAATAACTACATAAGATCCGTAAGTGACCACCCCAACTACTAGGGTTGTGCACGAAACCCGTAAACTCGCCCAAGCCATTCAACCCCACCCCACCCTACCAATTTGAAAGGGTCCACATCATCATCCATTTGTTTTGGGCGGCTTTTCTACCCACCCGCCATCACTTATGGGTAGGCACGATTTCACTTTTTGGCTTGCGTGTTTAACCCGTTTATCCGTTATTTTTTTAATTAATAATAAATATATTTTCCTTTAATAAGAGTATAAGACTCTTTAATGAAGTTACTAGTAGTTTAATTATTTTTTGGATTTTATTATTATTACTGTTGTTGTTGTTATTTAGATATTATGTTTGCAATTAGAATCAATCTTACTTTTTTTTTTTCCGTCTCTCCAAGCTTAACATTATAACAGGTTCTACAATTGAATTGAAGTTCCAAACTTGTTTCAGTTAAAAAAAACAATCGAAAAAATAAAAGGAGAATAAAAAAATTACAAAATTATTTTTAAAATTCTCTACCCACTTGCTCAACCCACCTTCACCTGCTGAACCTATCCATGCACATTCCTACCAACTACAAATATATGCATACATGGCCAAAACCCAAAAATAATAATAATAAAAAAATTACGTTCCTATACTTCATCTATCACATGCCATATGTATTTATGTATATCATCATAAATTCTCGATCCAATTCCTTTTGAAATATCATGCAATGCATGTATCAAAAAAAAAAAAAAAAAAAAATCACACACACACACACACACACATATATGGCCCTTCTTCCTCGATTTTTCTTTTGTTTCGTTTCTTCTTCTTCTTCTTCTTCTTTTTGGCATTAACTTTTTGATAATTGCCAAAATTCAAAGATCCATACGCCAATGATATATATGTATTAGCGGACAAATTCGAAAACGACAATTACTATGATTCGATGACTTTATAGGAGAGGAGTCTATATATATATATACATATATTGTATATATATATATATTAATATAGGAATAGGGACATTATGAGCTTATTGCCAAAAGCCTGTGTGTGGTCTCTCTTATTGTTTTCTGATAAATTCGTTATGATAGTCACTTGGACGTTTTACCTCAGTATCATTATAGAGCCAAAGACAAACACGTCTCACTACTTTTTCTTCTTCTTTTTTTTTTTTCGCTAGAGTTTTGGATTTGCTTTATTTCAATATTGATGTGATCACGAACCATTAATCACTTTAAAATTGAGTTAAAATTAAAATAAAAAGGAAAGTGAATTTAACAAATATATATATATATATATATATATATCATTGACGACACTGATGTGTAATTTTTTATGATTCTCTACCAAACTATATATATTAACAATATATCCATTAGGGGAGCTTTAGTTGAAACACATGTATGGCCGGTTTTACCAAACAACCACAGTACTTTAAAGAAATCAAAAAGAAGGGGAAAAAAAAAAGTTCATAGGAATGAATTTAACCAACGTTACTGAGACCTATGTATATTGTTTTGATTAAACCTGATTTAATTAGATTGGATTATATGCATGGTCAATAATAATACCCATCTTTAGTGATCTTTTAAACTGTAAAGCCAGCAACTTTTATCTATAATTCACATGACTTTATTCAACTTTTTAAGCAATAGAATATTAATTTTTTCCAACTTTATTACAATAATAATTACGACTTAAATCTTTCTCCCATCACCATCCAACCAAAGCACAAAAGATTTCCCTAGTCACAGAGAGAGAGAGAGAGAGAGAGAGAGAGAGAGAGAGAGAGAGAGAGACCGTGCTCGGGGACAATTTCCAATGTTGAGAAATTTATATTAGATTTTTTGGCATGTAAAGCATATATATATATATATATATATATATTAAATTGTTTAAATTTAAAGTAGGTTATTTGTTACTTTATTGAACGATAAGGCAATAAGATTTGGTGTTTGTCGGATGGCCATGAATTAGAAAGAAATAAAAAGGGCATGCCAATTACCAAGTTAATGGAAGCTAATTAGCCACCACAAAGTAAGGTTTTTTTGTTTTTTTGTTTTTTTTTTTGGTTCTTGAAAATACCACAAAGTGAAGTTGGTAAGCCAATATAACTCCGGACAAGATTTTGCTTTTCATTGGATTAGAGGGACTCTATTTGCTTCTCGCGTATGTCCCATTTTCCCTTCGCTCTCTCTCTCTCTCTCTATTATTTATTTATTTATTATTTTAATTTTCAGTTGCCTAAAAGGTGGTCCAAGCCATATATATCAAAAGAAGTGCAAAGACCATATGTTTTCCCCCTCCAAAAGAAAATTATCCGGTTCTTAAGTCTTTGTCACCAACAAAAAGTTCCTAAAAGACAAAATCATGAGGGAGAGACTCTCTTTCGGCTCCGGATCATATATTTACTTGAGCAAAGTTTTATGGTGAGGATTCTTTATCCACATCGTATGATTCTGAACAAATATTAAATTATATTAAAATCGTATCATTAAAAAAAAAAAAAAAAGAATACGTAAATTTAGTGAATTCTGAGAAAATTCAAAAGTTTTGAATGATAGAGTTTTATTTATCGATTCTCCAATGTGTTTGACACATTTGTAGATTTGGTTCTCTAAGCTGCTTTGCCTTTTAACTTTTAAGACAAAATTTTGGATGTTTATTAATTAGTTTGATTATTTTATCCTCTTGATCAGATTGCAATTTGTTGTATTCTTTTTTCTTCTTTTTTTTTTTTTAATAGAAAGTCGTGTTGCATTCTGTAATGCCGTTGGAAATTATAGTGTGATTGTTTGACACATGATCAACAATATATCATTTATCAAAAAAAAAAAAAAAATGATCAACAATATATCCGCTATAACAAATATCATGTCGTTTACCTCCTTAACGATATGTGGTTTATATCCCATTAAGAACATGTCGTTCTTCGTGATAGAGGACAAGTCGTTTCTAGATTTTAAACGACACGTCGTACTTAATAGTACGAAACGACATAACAATACGGAATCACATAACAGTCGTAACGACATTTCGTTTCAAATAGGTAAGCACATAACATCCGGATTCAGCAAACGACACCGAACCAATGACCTGTCGTGGGAGAAAATTCTATTGATGATTGCCTCCAATTTTTTGTAAGTGCAAGCGGCGAGGGACCCACATAGTTCGAAGTGGTTCCTCTAATCATACGGCCAGAAAATTCTTGATTATTGCGCAAGACAATTGCCGTGATGTGATTTCACCACGTAAGCGCTGACGTATGATAATAATTTCCAATGGATAAAATATAAACGAATCCCGAAAAAAAAAAAAAAAAAAAAAAAAAAAAGGGCAAGCGACACTCTTTATCGTCAAACCAAACCAAGAACGAACTTTGATCAGAGTGTTTTGAGAGTGTGATCAGAACAGAAAAGCTTCTCTCTTTGTCCTTCGTTTTCAACAGGTTTGATTTTCGTCTCTAATTTTTTCTCATTGTTTTTTTTTCCTTCAATTTTTCTTCTTTTATGTTTTTTTTTTAAATTATTTTTTTAGTTGATTTTTGGATGATTTTAATTTTGATTCGATCAAGATAACTTGTAATAAAGGAGTGAGGACCCAGTAATTGATCATTCTCAAAATTTTAGTTCGTGATGATTGCAGTGACTAAAAGACAACTTTTTTTTTTTTTTTTTTTAATTTTAATTCTCTTTCCTAAATTTAGTTAATTGATTTGTTTCTGAGCCAAAGGATGTAGTTTGCAGTTTCGATTCTTTTTTCCCCCTCTTATTAAAAAGAAATTATTAAATTTTTTTTATTTTTTATTTTTTATTTTTTTAATGTTGTGTTTTGTTATATTTATAGTCGTAGTTATAATAGTGGGGGTTGAAAGGGCGTAGAATCAAACAAATAAATTAAACTTTTTTTTAAAAAAAATTTTAATAAAAAAAATTTTCATTTGGTTGTTTTGTTTTCACTTATAATGGGAGAGCTGATTCTCAGGTGGAATGGCAAAGAGCTACTTCAAGCAGGAGCACGATCTTGGTATATACTACTACCAGCATTGTTTGTGTGTGAAATATTGTAGTAGTTTAAATGTTAATGTTTGTGTGGTTTTTGATCTTGAGTCCAGTAAATTTAGTGCTAATGAACCTTTTATTTTTCAGAGAAGCGACGGGCAGAGGCTGCAAGGATTAGAGAGAAATACCCTGACAGAATTCCGGTGAGATTTTCGATTAAACACGGACAACTAATTTGTGTTTCAAATTAGGTGCTGTTTAGTGTGGCTTCATTTACTGGGTCTGACAATGTATTGAAAGAGAGAAATCTCTGTGGTAGTAAATTATCTTAGATAGTTTTGCTCTCTATGATCATTTGCATTACTATTAGTTGCCTTAAGTGGAATAAAGGGATAGTGATGGGAGGTTTAGTGGATGGATTTTAAGACGTATACGTGATTGGTACGAGGGATTAGAGGAGGGAATCAAAATCCTTTACCTGGGTTAAATTCCTTTCCTTCCTTCCGTCCCATCTTCACTCCCCCACTTACACAACTACTATATGTAGATTTCCAATTGTCACTTATTTGCTATAGAGATGCATCGGTTGATTTTACGCTCTGGAATTATTGACACAACATTTGGAGTTGCATAACTTCAATCAGGAATTTGATTCTCTCTCATTCTACTTACGGTGAAAATTATCTTAATATCATTGTAGAATTACTTTTGGCTTTCTAGCTGACTTGTGTATAAAACTTGCTTCTATAATTTTTAGGTGATTGTGGAGAAGGGGGAGAGAAGTGATATTCCAGTTATTGATAAGAAAAAGTAAGGTTTTCCTACTACTATTTGTGTTTCTAGATTTCTATTTTTTTTCCTGGTTTTCTTGGGCCGCATCTTTGAGTGAGCCTTTTGATGTATTCAGGCTCTAGCGTAGTTAATTTTATCGTCAAGGAGTATATTAGCAGACTGTACATGCATCAGAAGAAGTGGGAAGAAAGTAAAAAAAAAAGAAAATGCTATGCTTCAATGTCTCTAAATTCCTCATCCTCATCCACTGTTGTCTTTGATTACTTGTGTTCGTAGAAGATAAACTCAAACTCTTTTTTTTTTTGGAACTTGGGGTGGGGGATTCGGATTATGCATCTTTAGGTGGAGTCAACTGTGGTATTACCGCTACGTTATGCCTGCAGCCACAAACTCAAACTCATTTCCAATTTGAAGTAATCATGTTTTCAATTATGGTATAATTTTGATTGTCACTGATATATAGATGTTATATAAACAACTACAAGAGTATTCCATCTAAGCTTTCTATAATTTTGCAGAAAAGTAAAAAAGACATAATAATGTATTTATCATCGACACCATTCTATATTTTAATTTTTCGAACTTGTATGATGTCTCAAAAGTTTTATGTTTGTATGATCATATTTCATTTGGATGCTGATTTTGCTTAGTTGCTGCTCGATACTCTTTTCTTTTTCTTTCTTTTCGAGTAAAAAAAAAAGAAACACAAAAAATGTCTTTCATTTTGTCTTAAAGCGTCTTGCCTTTTTTTTTTCACACGTCTTTTAATTGAACTTGATGAGAAATTACAGGTACCTTGTCCCGGCTGACCTAACTGTGGGACAATTTGTTTATGTGATCCGTAAAAGGATTAAACTAAGCGCAGAAAAGGCAATCTTTATCTTTGTGGACAATGTTCTCCCTCCTACTGGTAAATTTTTATTTTCGTAGATTTTGTCCTCAGATTTTGATGCAAGTTGGGGGCTTTTCGAATTTGAAGGGGTCCATGGGTAATGTCGTTTCTTTTGGCTTTTGCAGGTGCGGTTATGTCTGCCATTTATGAAGAAAAGAAGGATGAAGATGGATTTCTTTATGTCACTTACAGTGGAGAGAACACTTTTGGTTACTAGAACTGTGGTTTTAATTTTCAGCTTTCTGCCAAAATCTGGTTCACAGAGACTTCTATTTGAATTGCACAAAAACCACCTTCTGTCCCTCTGCTAATGCTTCTCTTATTTTGCTTACTTTCTTAACTCCTTGCTGGTAATATTTGTGTACAGTTATGTGTATATAAACTTAAAAAAAATATTGCCTTAATCGTAAGTATGGTGGATTGTGAATCTCATAGTGCAATCTTTTGTATACTTGGATGCATAAGCATGTGTATCCCTCTCTCTCTCTCTCTCTCTCTCTCTCTCTACAAACTGTAATGTGAATTTAGTATTTAGATTGAAGAGATGGACAACACCTCGTGGATACATGGCCACGAGGCTTTGGAGGAGAAGTTTTAGTAATGTGTGTGTGTGTATTTTAATTTCTGAAAACCAAACTCATTGTCCACAAATCTTGCTTTCCTTATTCAAGTTTTCTGTGACCGAGGTCTCCAGGTTGGGGAATGGAAAGCATCGAAAGGCTTTAACAAATGCAATGGCTGTGTTGACACAAACTAGGAAGGATCACCCCTTGCGCCTTTCTTTAAGTCCAAATTAAGGGTGAATTCTGGTCCACGAAACTCAGTTCGACAATCAACACGTGTTTGAAATGGTGTCGGTCTATCACGACGAAAATGTAGTGTTCGGAATCGGCGCCACGCATAACTGACAAGAAGTGCACTTTTTATTTGGGTTGTGTAAAGCACCCGTCAATGCCTAATAGCACTGCACAGTGTCAAAAACATGTCTCAGCGCTGCTCCAAAACATCATTTAAACATTCATGTCGGGGTTTTCAGAAAAGTTGAAACAACTTGAGAAACAGAAGGGCACAGCTTCAGGACGTCTTAATACTTAAAATTTTTTTTTTTGAGATGGGAGTAAATAAACACATAATTTGTTTCCATTGTTCAGCTTCTCGAGCCAACTAAAAGAAAACTACATACAACCTTGTGAAGAAATGAAAAGAAAGGATGACGATTATGACGACGAAGGAGAAGAAGAAGAAACGGTAGGCATGAGGGAACAGCAGACCATCCGAGTGTAGGGCGGTCCAAAAAGAGGGGGCCTGGGATGATGTGGAAATATGAACCACGTCTCAAGCACATGGACTACATGCCATGTTGGCGTGCTTTCCCAAAACCCCACGATGGAGGGTCCCACCTTGTGGTGGGGGTGTGTGTGTTTTTGGTTTTGGGAGCCTTATGTTTGTCCCAAAAAGAAGTTGCAATCGACGGTTCAGCCATGCCTCTATGTCTCCTCCATTGTCCCCACCTCAAGTCCTCACGTCCTCACGACCTCACCTCCTCACGTCCTCACCTCCCCACCTCCCCACCTCCCCACCTCCCCACTGCCATCTAGGTTCCCATTTCATCCAACCCTTATTTCTTTTTTTCTATTAATATACCTTCTCTTTCAACATGTTCAACTTGGTGCTCTACTCTTGTTGAGTTGAGGACTAAGGAGGGTGAGGCTAGGTAAGTAGTTTGAAGGCCATTTGACAAGGTAAATCAAGATCAATACTCCTTTCACAATAAAATGAGTGTCACATTTGTATTATGTTTGTCATGATTATGACATGATAAATCAAGATCAATACTCCTTTCACAATAAAATGAGTGTCACATTTGTATTATGTTTGTCATGATTATGACATTCTGTATATCAAATTATATTATTAGATTATTTCCACTTGTGCCCTTTTAAACTTTATTCTCACATTGACCTGTGAATCTTGAATTAGTTCCACCTAACTCTTTTAATTGAAATTTTTGTTAGCAACAGACATAAAAAGTCTTTTAAGTACGGTAACATGGTCCTCTAATTAATGTTTGTTTGTAAAGGAAATTTCAACAGAATTGGTTAAACAAAACTAATTATTCTCCTTTTCATATGTTTTTTAAACCAAAGTTCTGCTAGAGGAGGTTAAATGGTACTAATTCAAAAGAATTAGAATGTGCAAACTTTTAAAATTAAACAACAAATTAGAAATGACCAAAAATTTAGGGGCACAAATGACATTCATCTTAAATAAATTTCTCATCTTTATCGCACGTTCAGTATCCATGTTTAAAAAAGTACAAAAAGTCAAAAAAGTTCGGAATGAAAACATGGTGAAGGAGGGACTAATGGTAGTTGCAACCCATAAACTACTGGTCATAAATCGCAAAGACAAGGAATGGGAACTCTTATGTAAAAACACATGGGTAGGACCAAGTTTCCTTGTTGTATTTGCAAATTTTACTTCTTATAGACATTCCAATAAATTAATCTTAATCTACCAACTTTGACTTGGTTGTACCAATGATTTGACTTGAGCACTAAACAGTGCACTAAAAGACTAATACCTCTTGTAATATATCTGCCTCCAAGTATTCTCTTCTTAGAATCCTGGAACAACATCAATGTGCCTCGCCAAAATAATTTTGATTTAAACTGTTTCTTTGATCTACTATACTTTGTCTCTCTTTTTCCGATTCGCAATTATAACTTTTTATAAATAACTTATAATAATTAATTAACTTTTAGTTTTATATAAAATAATATGATGTAACAAGTATCATTCAAATATATTACATTGAAATCAAATGGTTGATAATAACGTAACAACAAAAAAAAAAAAAAAAAAGTTTCAAAGTCGGCAACCGCATAATAGAGTATAATGCCCAATGTATATGGATAGATTGATTTGCATGCATATGTACACACACACACACACACATATATATATATCTTTGACTACGTAGGTCTTTAATGGGTTTGTCCTGCTTAGAGTGGACCCCAAGAGTGATTTAAAAAGTGAGCGAGGAAAGGGGACAAGGGAGGACCCAAATATCTTCAATTTCGTTCTCAATGTTCCATCACAGAAACACCAGCATGTTCTCTTAAAGAACGTCTCTCTTCCCACACACAACCTGCATTTAATGCTCTTCTGCTCTTCCCTCTCTACAAATACTCATCTCCCAACCTTTGTTACTCAAACTCACATTATCACCCTATTGCAATACTTATAACCTGTTTTCATCGCTCGCGTGTGTGTGCGTGTGTATACATATATATATATATATATATATGTTTTTCAAGAATTGATGAATAGGAATATATACATTACTTGTCATCCTAATTAGTCATGTACATTTCCCTCAAGATATATGAATACACACACACACACATCATGTCTTCTGTTGCCCTTCTCGTTCTCCTCTGTCTCACTTCTTCTTCTTTGCATGCATGCAATGCTCGTCTTTTGGCCTTTAGTGACACGCAAATTGGCAAGGTAATTGATACTGAAACCTAATTCTCTATTTAAAAATACACAAACAACTTATGAATTTTCTATAATCAATATCATCTCTTTTTTGCTTGTTTCAAAATTTTATTCCATAAAAAACGTACTGCCAAATTACTTTAATATCCTTTATCTTCATAAGTACTAAACGATGGTTAAATATCAATAATTCCATTAGATTTTTCATCTGATCAATACAACTTGAAAAGTCTTTGGAAGAAGATCATAACATGAAATAATTGAATGCAAGTTATACGTGCTACTTATGTATCTGTATATGGTGTTATCCTATACGGACTCTATATTTTGTAGGGTACATGTATGTGATGGCGAATTATTATTAGGGTTTGGTGCAGGAAATAGAAAAGGTAGAACTTTCTGCTGACGAGACATCGACTCCGCAGCCGAATCAGAAGGATGGTAAAATTCCATCAGTAGAATTCCAAAAGCAAGAAGATCATGATCAAGCCAAAAACATTGGAAGAGTCGGAAACGAGAATCATCACGGTGCAAACGCTTTGAGGCTTCTGGAAAATTTTATGCTGAATTTGAGAAAACATTATACTCATCCCGTAGCTGCTGCAGGACTAACGTCCTCAGGTTCTCTTCAAATCAAGTCTCTTTGCATATATATAAATATATGTTTGCATATATTGCATCTGAGGTCGTAAAAATAATAACGGATTACTACTAGACAAACGTCAACCAGCCTTGATCATTTCACCAAAAATAAAAATTAAAATAAAAACTAGACCTTAATCATTAGTTTTCCAAAACCTTATCCTTGCTTATATTTAACCTCGTTATAAAGACAAGCATATATATATATGCATGTATACACACACACACACCAGAATACACCAACACACCCACATGCATATATACATATATATAATCAGGTACCGTCCTAATTGATTGAAACATGTTGATGTACCTATTGATTTCTATCATCATCATTTATTTAATAAATAATCATCATTTATTTAATATATATATATATATATATATATTTATTCACTGTTTCCTCCAGTACAAAACGAGGAAGTATATATCTCCATGGCTTTTGAGAATGAAGATAGTTTTAACTGTAAGGAAATATTTCTTGATCGATTAATCCTGACAAGTCTTTTCCATAGATTTCCATGTATAAGTCAAAGCCGTTATGGGGAAAAAGATTTATAATATGTTTCTGACCAATTGTTAGTTTTCCTTCTCGTGGTTGTTGTTGAACTTATTGATAATTGGTTTTTTATTATTTGTTTTTTTAAGGCTATTATTGGATATCATTATTTATATCTATGGTGATTAATGATATATATTGGTGGGATCTGCAGGAACTAGCACTACAAAATCATTTTCTCAGATTGGGTTGCAACAGTCGATTGAAACTAAGGTATCTATTATCATACTACATAATATATGTATGCTCGGTTTTTTATTAGGATTCCGATAGTTTAATAGTTAAATCTATATATTTTGGGACCAAACATTTGGCCCTCATCTTCACCATGTCCCTAAGGAGGAAAGCATAGCAGATGGTCCGTCCATGCATGCATCATATCAATAGATGTAGTAGCATTTTGTACGCAATCATGCATGCATTATAGAGCAAGCTGTTGACACAATGGAGATATGACAAAATATACATGATATATATATATATATGTAATTTAAAAAGTGTATACACATGCATGGTTAATCGCAAGAAGTGGATCATATATATGTACGACATATATTTATTTATTTATATATTTTTTGAACTTAGTATAGAGAAATTCGAATTTAAAATCTCAACATTCATTGACAACAAAGTAACGAGTTTGGTTAATGGTTTTATAGGGACATGAGGGACATACAAGGTCAATGTTGGGATCTGCTCCACAAGACACCGAAGAAGCTGTTGACACCAAGGGAGGTGACGCTATTGAGGACATAGTAGTCATGGATTATGCTCAACCTCACCGGAAACCACCCATTCATAACGAAAAACCCTAGACATCACCATCGATCAGCGTCCTATAAAACGGTATATGTTATACTTTGTTCTTAGGCTATCTTTATTCATGAATTACATGCGGTAAGTTCATGGAGAGTCATGACAGCAGTGCTTAAAACTCTCTAATGTATAAGAATGGTGATGTCGGCCTTCTTGTTTTGTTTTTGCAGACATCTTCATTAATAAGAATTCACATTATGTTACTGTTCTGTTGGAATTGTAAAATATCAAATGTTGTTCAGATATATATATATATATATATATATATATATATCTAGAGATGAGAAAGAATAAATCAGTTAGTGGACAATTCAGTGTGATGGATAAGGGCTACATGCAATGTGTGTGTTTCTGTGTTTTTATTTTATTTTATTTTGTTAAATAAATGGGAATAAATGATTATGAAGAAGTAAACATATGCCCATGGGATATGTTGCCAATTGTTGTGAATCTGTTGGTTGGCATTCTTAAATGAAAAGGAAATAAGTTATCTTCTGTTCGTCTGTCTTGTCCTAACACAGAAGTAGGGACTTCACTTCAAAACACGAAGACAGACTGTATGTGATTTTTTAGATATCTTCTACAACTTAATTTAAAATTCATATTAATTCACCCTTAAAAAAAAAAAAAAAAAAGCCATAGTAGTTAATCACCAGGGAAAGAAAGAGCTTAAACATGAAATTTTAATCCCAAAGAGAGAGATCAAAATTTCTATCACTTCAACATGAGGTGTAAAGTTCGAATTTCTCCACTCCAAGTTAAAAAAAAAAAAAAAAATTCAATAGAAGTGAAAGGCAATATTGTAAGCACATTGACCTCGATCCAACTATATATATATATATATATATATATATAAGTTAAGAAAGAACGTAGCTAGCTAATAGCCTAACAACAGAATTTATTTTCGTCTTTGCACATTGGGGGTATAAAAGGGGCGTGAATGAAATGATGAAATTAAAGATTATGGAGTGGCTGTATGTGTTGTTGTATATATTAAATAGAAAGGCCAACGATGTTGCCTACCTACCAAAATAAATAAGAGGAGGGGGGGGTGGGTGCCAGGGGGGGTGGAAATTGATGCATTATATGGCATAGTCTAAGAGATTAATGTGTCGCCTTCGCCAATCTTTTCCACAGAGAACAGTGTTGAGACATAGCCCAAACACACGTCTTATGTGGGCCTCTCATTTCATTTGTAAATAACTGCCGATCTCCTTTCCTGCCTCTAAAGCTATAACCATCAAACATTTAGAAACTTATTTCGGTGTATTAAAATCTTGAAAGAACGAATTCCGAGCTCCTTTAATTTACGCAAAAAATGTTTTTTCCAGCATAAAAGATTCTCCGATATAGGCAATTTTCGCGGTCACTTAAGCATGGTATTATTTGTTATTAATGAATAGCCTTGTTGCTTGGAGTAATCAAGTACCACTACAGCTGACGATGAAAGGTTTAACAAAGTGGATAAACTCGGAGGTCCTAATGCCCAGCTTCAAATCAACATCACCGCCACCCAGCCAGAAGAAGTCAGGATTAAGTTTCACAATCGCTTCATCCAAAATCACCTGAAATCACACCAATATATTTTATTTTATAAATGAAGGTAAATGTCCTTCGAATATATACTCTACAACCATAACGGTTTTTATGGAGTTCTACATTTCCTTTCTAGCTTAGGATGTTCAATCACCAGGGTAAGGAATGAGAATTTCATAGTTGGAAATAAGGTTTTCCTAACAATTAAAAAAAAAAAAAAAAAAAAAAAGAAACTGGTACCCCCTACATAAATGCATGTGCAAACAACAAACACTAGAGGTTTTTTGCTGTCCATAAACCAAAGTGTCAATCCATTCTGTTGATGTGGCAAATTGGCTGGCAGAATATTATTGATCGAGACAACGAATAAACTGGACCACCATATTAAAATCTATAATTTAACACTCCAGGGATAGAAGTTTTGACAGACGAGATATTTGGAACAGTGGACCAGCCAATGGCTAGCATGAAAGTTGGAAAGGACTTGACTCATAACGCGGGGTTTTGTGAGAAGAGGTACACATTTCAGAAATATAATATGCAGTTACCATTCGGGCCAAAAAAAAAAAAAAAAAAGGAAGGGAAAAGAATACGTTGCTATCACCATGTACATAAACCAAGTAACCAACAACACTAGCTTTGAGTGATATCCAGCAAGCAAACCTAAGGGACGATGTGTTGGACCTCTTTCTAGCATGAAGGGACAACGAAGCCATATGTCATAGAAATATATGCCAAGATGCATGTGTTAAACAAGAAATCCTTAGACAACCTTTAGAAACCATGACCACGTACTAAACATATCAGAAGTTCATTAATCTTGACAACTTGCAAAGTAAATTCGACAGAAGTCCAGTTCAGGCACCCCTTTCTCTCTGTCATATTCAAATTTTTAACATGTCTCCTGTTTGTTGGTTCAGTGTTACAAGGCATTCATAATATGAAGACCCAAACAATAATTTAAGGGCCATGTCAAGATGAAGTACATTGCTTCCATGGTGAGTGAACAATACTAATAAACCGTGTGAAAAGAGTGCTTACCGGAATATCTGTCTTCATGCCAATACATGTCACTGCATTGTGTTCGTATCCAGTCAACTTCACTGAAGTTTCCTCAGGTGCAAGCCTTACTGCAAGTATTAACAACAAGATCTTCTGAGTCAAAATTGATTCCAAAGTATTTAATATTTCGAGATATTCTTTAAGGATGAGCCAGCAAAGAAGAGAAAGGACAAATAAACCTTGTTAAACACTTTCCACTAGTCAAAAAGAAAGAAGACACGTTATGGTTATAAAACAGTTGTATTAAACAAGTAGAAGGATAAACTTGGAAAAGAAAAAAATTCACAAAGAATATGAAGATGAACAACAGCCGGTGAAATCTAATCGGCCTTTTTCAGGATTGCATGAGTTTTAGATTTATGGGTTAATTGCAGACTTGAAGAAAGAACTTCAATGCATGTGACAAATAGGTCTATCAATCAAATCAACAAATTGCTTCTCTGGACGCAAGAAAATGAAATAAAGTTGGATACATTACATCTGTGGAACAAAACTTACAGTTGAATTTCTTTTTTGCAATCTTGCCATCATTGAGTGAATACAGGAAGTTCTTAACAGTTTCGGCATTAAATCGAGCAGTGTACTGCAAATAATAATATCTCTCAAGCCAATGGATGATTCAGGTAAGCATGTAAGACAGACAAGGAAGTCACCGATCTGGTTTTTTTCTCTTATCTTACTTTTTAGAACGAAAAAGTTACCTGGACAACAACAACATAGTACTTTGAATTGTTGCGATCACTACAATCAGTAACATTAGATTGGGCTTGTGTATTTACCTGGTGGAGTAAAAGAAATTTATTAGACCCTTCTCCCACCCAAAAAAGAAATGGTGGGGGAGAAATTATAATGACTTTGATGCAAATAAATCCCATGATTCAAGTTAAAGCTCAAAGATAAGAAAGCTCCAGACCAAATGGTAAACACCACTGCTACCATAAATCAAAGTTCCCACTATGTGCTTCTAATCCTAAAATCCAGACATGCCAATCATATTTACTTTTTTCATCACAACATTGCTAATGTGATTTACACAGTATTCAAATAATCATTTACTAAAATAGAAAAGCTCATCTTCCATTCCATTTTTCCTAAAATAAATAAGTGATTTTAATATTATCCTAAAGATTCACTTTTAGCTCGACACAATAAAAAGATTAAGACTTGTAGCACCATTCACCAAATCTAAAATCGCATAATTGTGTATTTTTAGGACCCCAGTTCAAATTTTCCTACGGGTTTTGATTTGCTGCCCTAAAGCTCCCATACTACTATTAAAATCGAAACTGTAAATTACTATTTCTCAAAATGATCTAGCTTGAAAACTCCATTTCAGCCCTGCCTCTACTTTATAACAAGTCTACTCAATAAAACAAAACCCCTTTTTTTTAAACAAATTTTCTCATCAAATTCACTCTATGGAAAACATAAGTTCACTTGCTTCTTCAAGCCAACGCAACATTTCATCAACAAAGCTTTGTGCTTTCCGGTTTCCACAAAAAGATTGTGACTTGAAGCGTAATTCACCAAAAGAGTTTTTCTGAAATCATACAATTATGTAAATTTTGGACCTTAAGTTCAAATTTTTCCTCGGGATTTAATTTCTACATGTTTAACGCTCTAAAAATCCCGACAATATAACCAAAACTGAAACTGTAAATACTTTTATTTATCAAGATTAACTAGTTTGGTATTCCATTACACTTCTTCTTCTCCAAGATAGCGTTTTTATACATAAAGCATCACACTTTCCACATTGAAGAACGATTGAACCAAACGAAGAGTAATTACAACTGCAAAAATTAATGGAAACAAAACTAATTTTACCAGAATTCCAGAACCATGCTTTTGTAAAGATAGTCACCTTTTTTTTTTTGGGTCAAAATTAAAACTGTAATTACTCATTTTTCTCTACTTTGTTAACAAATATACTTAATAAAACAATTTCAAGACCATTACTTAACAAAATTTCTCATCAGATTCAATCTGTACATCGAGCTAGCAAACCACAAGTCCACATTTGTTCTTCAAGTTAGCGTTTTTACACAAAAAGCTTCGCGCTTTCCACATTTCCACTCGTGAAACTAGAAATCCTAACCAAAAAAAGGAGGGGGGGGGGGGGGGGGGGGGGCGGCGCAAATGCAAACGAGGAATAGTCGCAACGAAATTGAAAGCAATACTACCAGAACGATGCTTTTGCAGAGATGATCGACGGAGGCGGCGGCGAGAGCGTCACGGCGAGCCTCGAGAGGCCAGTAGTAGTAATCTGACGGAACCTTCTTGAATGCGAAATCGTTGACGCCGTGGGTCCGGAGAATGGAGGAGAGCCGAGCTTCGGTGTCGCTCTCATCGTTGGAGATTGCGGAGGCGGAGGCGTCAGGCAAATGGAGAGAAATTTCCAGCTCCGATATGCGGCGGAGGATTTGGGTTTGGATCCTCTCCAGCTCTGCTTCTGCATCTCCTCCTCCTCCTCCCATCGTTTTGGGGGCAGAACTCGCTACTACTGAGCTTCGTCGTTTTTTTTTTTTTTTTTTGAGAGACATTTTTTACTTTTTTCAAAACGACGCTCTCTCAACTGTCGTTCCAGCACAACTGTCGTCCAGACTGTGCAGCCCGGCTTCCTTCTTCGACTCTTTTCGAGGCACTTTACTACTAATGAGTTCTTACGGAATGCCTCTACATGAACAAAGATTACACGTAACAATTTGGATAACTATTCATAAAATTATCAACTATCAACTTAAATTTTGAAGGGGAATATATCAAATCTAAATCCCACAGAATCAGCCAAAAAGTGGAAAACTTCACAATTTTTTACCAGCAATTCTCAATATTTTTCATTTCTCATTTTCAGTAACTTTAAAGGTATATTTATTACTCATTTACCAAAAAAAAAAAAAAAGGGTATATTTATTACTCAAATTTAATCGTAGGGTGTT
Source organism: Ficus hispida (assembly GCA_025413025.1). NCBI lineage: Eukaryota > Viridiplantae > Streptophyta > Magnoliopsida > Rosales > Moraceae > Ficus > Ficus hispida. Next base: position 35,693,712 of record CM046372.1, on the reverse strand, counting down.
TCGGACCTGTGCGCGCCACAATCTTTAAAGCCGGCATTGGCATGACAGCACAAGCTGGTCAAGGTGTAGCCACCTCACTCCAATCTTTATTATTATTATTAATATTATTATTAATATTATTATTGTTTTGTGTGTGGCTAAACTAAAAATACTGATAGTCCAGAATTTTGTTAAAAATCAGGAATCCCTCCTATTGTTGGTCAATCTTATAAGCAATGATAAAGAACAAACTAGATAAGGATTTTCTGACAAGTGATCAAGCCCAGAGCTCAAAACACTGAGTTATAAAAGCTTACCCGGCTCGAATCCTAATTTACTCTAAAAAGCTTTAGTTAAATAAATGTTTTCCCGTCCTGTATGTAGTTTAGAAGCGGAGATGGATTTTCAGTGCTAATATTATCCAACAGTAGTCCCGTATAGAAAAAGAAAGGGAATATTATCTCCATGGCCAAAATCATTGGTCCTCTAATTTACCAGTGTCTATGCGTTCGGTAAATGTTGGATAGTGGTTGGAATTTAAAAGTTTTCATAGTGCACAAACAAAATACCTTCTTCTTTTTTTTTTTTTTTTCCTTTTCTTTTATAATTACCAGACGACTTCATGGAATTGAAAAAGTTGCTATATTCTAGAATTATAAACCCAGTCCAATTAGGACTCAAAACAGGGGGCTTCTTTGCTTTTTTTATTTATTTATTATATATATATATATATATTTTTTTAAAAAAATTTTTAGCGTCAATGCCTTTATCAATGGAAAAGCTCCGTCTTCCAATATTATTATTTCCACATGAATGCTTGGAATTAGTACCCCCCCCGCCAAGACAAAATAAGCATCAACAGGAGAAGGGACCAATAAAAATCCCTTTTGTGTTTTCTCAAGCCCGAAGCTTCCAATGAGTCGGTGGGAATCTTCCATAGCTTTGGAAATTACTATTAGAACATGGTTTCAAAGTTCTACTCAATTGCTCGCCCCTAGTTTTCTTTCTCCCAAACAGTTGCTTGCGGAGTTGCCATTTATTGTTTCATTTTTTTTCCATTTTAGTTTTTGTTCCTTTAATACTATTTTGATAATTTCCTTAGTCACTAAAGTATGCTTATCATGTAGTGTAACAAAAATAGCGAACGAGAATATACAATAAAATAACACAAAAAATAAGAATACACAGATTTTACATGAAAAACTTTAGACGGGAAAAAACCACGAGTAATCGAGAAGAAAATTCCTTAAATCAAATATTAATATAAGAGAAATGTGTTTTGAGCGGTTATAACAAAAACATAATAATGAAACCCTAAAAATACATCATATATATACTCAAACCTTAAAACAGGTCAATATCAAACCTTCAAAAAAATCTCATAATTAAAGCTTTATCACATATATCGCACCGTGAGCTTTTCAGACCGGATCAAACAGAATTCAGGTAACCATATTTTAACATTATGTATTTATTACGGGGCTAAATCATTAAATTTAGATAAGTTGTTAAAATTATTGAGATATAAGTTATAAAAAAGAAAATTTAAGAAAATAGATCTAAATTTAGTTTAGTTTAGTTTTGTTTTGTTTTGTTCCCAACACATCGACATCAAAAGCGTACAAGCGAAACAAGAAAATTATGCGTAGACTTGAAAGAGCGTCATGGATTGGATTGGCCCCCAAGCAAAAAAAATGGAAAGTTCTCATCAGACGAACCAACAAAAGAGAAATATCTATCTTCTAGATATTTTCTCCTACTTTTTTTTTTTTTTTTTTGGGTGAACAAGCCAGATATTTTCTCCTACTTGCCCTCCGAGTACCCCTCCCCACCCCTTCACATTCTAAAAATCTCACGTGTTTCGATGCCTAGTTTTGTAATTTCAACAATCATATTTTTGTTGTTGCAGATTCATTCCCGTGACCGTACAAAGTGCAACCTTTGATAAAATTGACCGAGTCTTTTCATTATTTTTCACATTATTTAAAAAAAAAATAAATAAAATAAAAATAAAAAACAAATAAAATAAAAGACCGTTGAAAAATTTTTCATCCCTACCCTACCCCCCACCCCCCCAACACACTATAAAATAGGAGCTCCGTCGTCCCAAATCCTCTGCAACACCCACGCCAGAATCCAGATATCTTTACTTTACAGTCCTACACACACAAACACAGTTTCTTCTCGCAACTTACGGCTTACAAGTTAGTATGCAGAAGAGTGAATCAGCATCGTCGTTGGGCCCTGGTGGGCTGGACCTTACGCAGAACTTCTTCAGGCCCATCGCAAGCGCCTCCCCACCCTCCCCGACCAAGCGCCACACCAAGATCTCCGTGATCGGCGCCGGCAACGTCGGGATGGCGATCGCCCAGACGATCCTCACCCAGGACCTTGCCGACGAGCTGGTTCTGGTCGACGCCAAGCCCGATAAGCTCCGCGGCGAGATGCTCGACCTCCAGCACGCCGCCGCCTTCCTCCCCCGCACCAAGATCCACGCCTCCGTCGACTACGCGGTCACCGTCGGCTCCGATCTCTGCATCGTCACCGCCGGTGCCCGCCAGATCCCCGGCGAGTCCAGGCTCAACCTCCTCCAGAGGAACGTCGCTCTATTCAGAAACATCATCCCTCCGCTCGCCAAGTACTCGCCGGACACGATTCTGCTTATCGTCTCCAACCCCGTCGACGTGCTCACCTACGTCTCCTGGAAGCTCTCCGGGCTCCCCTCCAATCGGGTCATCGGGTCGGGCACTAATCTGGACTCGTCTCGCTTCCGCTTTCTCATTGCGGATCACCTTGATGTCAATGCTCAGGATGTGCAGGTGAGTTTTTTTTTTTTTTTTTTTTAATTACTATTATTTACTTTATTAGCTTTTTATAATGATCGAGGATTCTTATTTTTTTAATTATTGGTTGTGTGCTAGTGAGCAGTCATTCTTAACGGCTAATGGAATATTTGTTTAGTGAACTGCTAAATTTTTGTCTTTGGGGTGGGAATAAATTAAATTGCATCTTGACAAAAATAAAATATAAAAAAAATAAAAAAATGGAACAATAGTGTCTGTCTTATGAAAAGTTGTCGGGTGATTCGGAGTGGATTAGTTTTAGTTTGATTCAAGCTTTGGAGTATATGACGCTTGCTTTATCATCCACTAACACAAAGTAGCAAATATATATATATGACAAACCAAGATAATATGCTACTTATGCAGCTGTATCAAGTGATTTAAAGTCGCCTATGTGTGTGTGTGTGTGTGTGTGTGTGTGTCTATATATATGTGTCTGTCTTTTCGTTGACCAAATAAAACATGTAAATGTAATTGCAGGCATACATAATTGGGGAGCATGGCGACAGCTCAGTGGCGCTGTGGTCGAGCATCAGTGTTGGGGGAGTGCCAGTGCCGAGCTTCTTAGAAAAACAACAAATCAAATACGAGAAAGAAACACTGGTGGACATTCACAAAGCAGTCATAAACAGTGCCTACGAAGTGATTAGTTTGAAAGGCTACACCTCATGGGCAATAGGCTACTCGGCGGCTCACCTGGCTCGTAGTATACTCCGAAACCAGAGGAAGATCCACCCGGTGTCAGTCCTTGCCAAGGGGATCCACGGCATTGATGGCGGGGAAGTGTTCCTGAGCTTGCCCGCGCTGCTTGGGAGGGGCGGCGTATTGGGAGTCACTAATGTGCCTCTTACGGATGAGGAGGCGCAAAAGCTTAGGGACTCCGCTAACACCATCTTGGAAGTGCAATCTCAGTTGGGAATTTGATTTTTTTTTTTTACACCTACTTAAGTTGTTGCTTTTACTATGTACCCTTTTTGGTTTATGCTTTACATGCTTGTATTTTTTTGGGGCTGCTTGTCGAGGCTGAGGTCTTTAACTTACGAGTGCTCACTTGTTCTTATCTAATTATTTAGGGCTTTCACTTGTTGTTTGTTCTTTCTGCGTTTCTGTCCACTACTGGTAATAGTAATTCTCAAATTTCTCAGTAAACCTTCCTCAAATGAGTCTTCTTATGCTAGTAAAAAAATAATAGTCTATTTTCTTTATACGATATGATATTATGGAGATATATATATATATATATATATATAGATGAATTGTTAATCTCAAACAAACTACCTTTTACGCTAACAATGAATAGTAGTAATGATATAGTCGAAAGAAAGGTCAGTTTCAAATTAGCTTTGCACTGGTAAGAAAAAAAAAATGCCTTAAAGATGAAGGTGAATCCAACAGAGAATTTTACTAGTGATATTTTGAAGTGACACCGCTATCACAATGTTCCTTTTTCAAAACCGAATATTGGCTTGTAATATTTAGATTTTGTTATTTTTCATTTGTTGTAAATAAAAAGTAATTGGACCACGAGGTGTAACATTGAGAAGAATTAGACGGTGATCCGAAAGAAGTGATCTCATTGGATTCCACTTTCTAATTTCACCAGATTTTTTTTTTTTTTTTTTTTTGGTTCTTTTGTAAAATAGTATTGTTATGTATTAGCACTGCTATCTTGATTCAAAATTTTTACTTCAGACACAGGTTCACACGCTAATTTTAGCATGTGCATATTATTATAATGTAGAGATGGGAACCTACATCTGCATTACACGGTAATTTCCAATTAGTTGAAAAGTTTATTGTGATTTTAAAAAATAAAAAAAGATCTCTCTATTAAGTTGTATGAAAGATCTTTTGGCAATAATAATGAATAAAAGATTGCAACTTACCAGTACCCAAGCCACTTGGATGCGTAGGAGCTCTTCCTTTTTAGCTTAGCCCAGATTTTCACTCCTTAATTTATATATATTAAAAAATTCATAGGACCTTCTTACTCTTTTTTTTTTTAACTGGAGTACGGCCAGAGGTTGGGCTTTAAGGCCCATTGGCCCAAACTGCAAAATATGGACCCAGGCTTGTTATTCGTAGCCCATTAAAAGACAACACTAATCTCTGGGTCTGGACCGCCTTGTCCCATGGAACGACGCCGTTCTATTGCCAGGGTGGCATTCGTGTTGTATTTCTGTAGGGATAAAAAGCCTGCGAAAAGGACGAAACAAATCGCAGCAGAAACAGCGAAGAAGAAGAAGAAGAAGATCGAAAGAATGGCAGGACGATTAAGCAATGTGGCGTCGAAGATCATGGGCGGAAACGGCGTCGTTGGCCGCTCCGTCACCTCCTCTCTCCTGCTTCGCTCCGGCATGGGCCTCCCCGTCGGCAAGCACATCGTCCCCGACAAACCCGTAAGCATTTCCCCATCCCCCTCCCCCTCAAAACCCTACAAACACATTTACCCACTGCGATTACCCTTTGAATCCTCAATTTCTCATAAATTATTGAAGTTTAACTATCTGAAATCATTCATTTTTTTCCCCTTCGATTCAGGTTCCTGTGAACGACGAATTGGTTTGGGACAATGGAACCGCATTCCCCGAGCCCTGTATAGATCGTATTGCCGATACAGTTGGAAAGGTGAAGAATTTTTGGGTTTATGAATTCGTTGATTTTGATTCGGCCGGCGATTAAGGGTTTTTTTTTTTTTTTTTTTTTGTTTAATCTGGAATTTCTGAATTCTGTACAGTATGAAGCATTGGCTTGGCTATGTGGAGGTTTGGGCTTTTTCGCGTCTCTGGGATTGCTGGCTGTGTGGAACGACAAAGCCTCCAAGATTCCTTTTGTAAGTCTCAAAAAACTTGGACTTTGCTTCTTATATAACTTTATCTTTTAATCCTCCGCAATTGCTGATTGTCCCGGCGCTATTCTTTTCTGTAAATAGAGGTTATTTAGGCCAGTTTTTCCCGCTTAAAATTGCTGAATTTTTCAGGAATTGGTTGGTTACGGTTCGTTCGTGACGAACCGCGCCTTTTAGAGTATCGAAAGAGCTGAATAGGTGTTAAGTTGGAAAATTAGAGGGGAGTATAGGCCTATATTATGTTGAATTGGAGGGATTATGGCGTGACCCGGAGTTAGAGTTTCCTTGCTAGTATTTCATCTGCTACACACTCAGCCAAGATTCATAGAAATCCATTATGTAGGGTTATCTGAGTTGGTGGTCTTTAATTATTTGGGATAGAGGTTTATAAGGAGTCAGTATTACTTCCTGTTATACTCAGCTGAGTCAAGGTGTTAACTTCTGTGTAATGTGGCTATTTTGCACTCTTTTCTTTAATCAGCTTTCTATGTATTTGCTATCATCTCACTAGTTGCTTCATGTCTAATTGCCTTCCACGCCTTATAAGTGTGACCGTCTTACTAGCGCTTTACACAATTTTTAATTAGCATTACTTGGAGAACGTTGTTAGTGTCTTTTGGACACTCTGCCACTACTGCAGAGGACAATTGGGGATTGGTAAATATCAATGTATCTTTTCTCAGACCCTTGGAAGAAGTCATTTGTTTTTCAGTAGTGGGAAATTGTTCTTCCTATGAAGCTCTGTATTTAGAAATGCTTGTTAAGTGAATAGGAGTTTGAATTTGTAAAAGGATTTAAGTTCACTACTTCTGAAATGTTGTGATGCATGTTATGGTGTATTTTTAGCTATAGTATATTCTGGAGGAAAAGGGGAAAATTAGGAGAGGATAATCCTAGGCAGTTACTCCCATCAAGTTCTCTGATATTGTGCTTCCTAGAAATCTACACATCTTGGATGTGTGGGGGGAAATTAACTGGATAAAGAGTGCAAATAAGCTGATTTCTTTGTTTATTATTGTTGGGAAGAATTACCAATGATAATCATGATATGTCAAGAATAAAATCTTTTCCAAATAAGTGGGATCCCCTGGCAAATTCCATAAAAGCCAATAATGCCTACCAAAGTTACATAACAATATAGAAAATCAACCACAAGTGAGACACCCAATTTTTTACATGGAAAACCCAATGAACCACGAGACTTTAGGCCGATTTCAACTTACATTATTTCAACAATAAGGGATTTAAAAAGTTGTTGCTGGATAACATTGGAGGCTCAAAACATCAAGAAATTCAATATTATTGGCTAATCATAATGCTTACCAACAAAGATGGATATAACATAGCACGAACAACACAAGTCTAGGTCCCACCAAGTGATTACCTTAGAGGACCTCAGAGACAGAATTTTTTATTGATGTCATATTCTCACTAGAAGTTTTTCCCAGCAATTTTTTCCTTTCTAATGAGTCAAGAAGCAAGCTCCTGCACGCTTATCCATTATCTGTTCAGAGTTAGAACATTATTTTTCTGCTTGCACTACTAGATCCAAACTTCAACGTGAACTCAAAACTCGTTTTTGTAAGGGATATTCGATTAACGAATGGACAGTCACAAACTTGTACTTACTCTTAGAAGGGCTTGAATCATTTGAAATCTTATAGTTCTTCTCCAATTCTATCTTTAGACCCTTCTCTAATATATATATATATATATATATATATATTTTTTTTTTTTTTCCCCATGTATTTTACATTGTTTTCTTGCAAACTTCCCTCAAGCTTCATCAGCTATGATGCTTCCAAAAAGAATTTTGACGCTTGCGCTGATTGATGACTTTTTTTTTTTTTTTCCCCCCTTCGTTGTACAGACACCCAAAGTTTATCCGTATGACAATCTACGAGTGGAGCTTGGTGGAGAGCCGTAGGTAGATTTGGGGGTGACGGATTGCTGGTTATTACTGTTTCAGATTTGTGTTTGGTTTTTGTATGCTGTTGCCGAGTTTGAAATGGTTCAAAATAATGGTAAACTTAAACAACAATAGATCATGTTCACCTTTCTTAACTGAGGTAACATCTTCGACTACAAAGTTGTTTGTGGTTTTGATTGGTTACAAAGTGATTAGGAAAGATGCTATTTCAATTGTACTTGAATAACTAAAATTTTGTAGAACTGCTTCCGCAAATTGAAAAAAAGAATATGAAAATGGGAACAAAGTGAGCTTTTAAACGTAGAAAACCGGTAGCCATGTATTTTGGTTTGAGAAAAATTGTTTCTTGAAATAATGAAAATCATGAGTTTCCAAGTTCAAAAGCGTATGTCAATGCGACTAGGTATATTATTTAAGAGAGGTTCGGACTCTTAAATTCTAAGTTTTATTAAGAGTAGTTTGGGCATTTCAAATTTATAATTTCAATTGTATTAGTTTTTCTTTATAAATGGGAGACATTGTTATTACTATTTATTATGACAGAGGTTAGAGAAAATACAAAAAATTTAGTGATTTACTGCAATAGTTAAAAAAAAAAAAAGGTAATCTCACGTTAAGATGAATTTTTACAAATTATACATATTCGTATTTGTTTATTTTGTTATGTATTTTTATAACTTTGATAAATAAGGAAGTTAGCACATCTAATTCTTCGTAAAATTATAAAATAAAATCAACTTGCAGCTTACTATATGAGATATTCCAAAGTCAAATCATTGAAGCTAGTACAATTTATAAGATGCCAAGAATTTTAGTAGTTCGAAACTAAAGCCAAATACAACACCAGAGAATTACAAATTGTTTGACTGCTCGTATAAGCCAATCAGTGATAACTTTTCATTGCAGTAACAAATAATCTATAGGAAACAAGAGAAAATGACATTCGCACATAAAATATTTTTATTATTTTTCTTTCGATGATATCTTCAAATTGTACCACTAGAGACTTCTGGAAACTTGACCTTCACTTTTCCTTTTTCCAGTCCACTCCATTTCTTGGCTATTGGATATTATACAAGTCACCATAAATAAAATTCCATTCATGGAAGCATATTTGGAAGCTTTTAAATGGTTAATATGTATGGCTTTAAAAACTTAATGGAATCTCTTGAATTATTAGGGCATGGTTGTGGTAGGGACCCTCTAAGGGTCTCTACCGGTAAAGTTTTTTTTTAGACCGTTAACATTTAATCGAACGATTTAAACGTTGATGGTGTACGATATTTATTATATACCTAACCTCACATAATCATTCCCACCTAAAGTCTTCTCCGTCGCCAGGGATCTTCCCGCACGGTGACGGACGCCGGCGACTCATCCCCGACGTCGACGACCCAACTCCGGCCTCCAGTCCCGGACGCCGGCCATCGGCCGCCGGCCATCGGCCGCCGGTGACCCCATTTTCTCTCTCTTCCCCTTTCTCTTTCTTCTCTTCTCTCTCTCTCTTCCCCTCCCTCCCGCCAGCCCCCACCCCCACCCCCGCCCTCCCCCCACCCCCGGCCGCTACCCTCCCCCGGCACCCCCCTCGACGACCCCACCTCTCTCTTCCCCTTTCTCTCTCTTCTCTTCCCCTCCCTCCCGCCGGCCCTCACCACCGGCCCCCAGCCTCGCCCCCCTCCCCGGCCTCCCCCCACTCCCGACGACCCCCTCCCTCCCCTGCCCCCCTTCTCTTCTTCCCCTTTCTCTCTCTTCCCTTCCCCCCGTCGGCCCCCACCCTCGGAGTTGGGTCGCCGGCGGCGGGAAGATTACCGGCGGCGGAGAAGACTTTAGGTGGGAATGATTATGTGAGGTTAGGTGTATAATAAATATCGTACACCATCAACATTTAAACCGTTCGATTAAATGTTAACAGTCTAAAAAAAGATTTTATCGGTAGAGACCCTCAGAGGGTCTCTACCACAGTCATGTCCGAATTATTAATGTGATGAAAAAGTACATTAATTATCAGGCTGGGCTGGAGGACACCACGCGTCCTTTTGTCCATCATGTGCTCTCCTGCCCTTATGTCGGTCCACATGAATGACTTGATCAAGTTTCCCCATGTATATATATATATATATATTTATATCATAAGTACATAAATCTCGTTATCATTTTACCTTTTTCCAGTTCATTGTCAAGCTAAATGACAATTTCAATCACATGTGCCTGTCGATTAATCAGTATGATCTCTCGTACTACATATTCTTAGACAAAGTTGTTTACTATTATTAGTCTTTTAATCACACACATAAACCGAGTAATTTGAGGTAACGGTAAATCATGAACTTTACAGTTTACAGGGCAGTGTATATATAGCTGAATTCATTTTCTCAATTTCATATAACGCGACTGAGATTTTACAGATTAATTATTCCTTGTGGAGCCTCTAGAGTGTGTGTTACACACACGCACACACGCACGCACCCACATCCATTTCTTCCACTGAACAAAAACATTGTTGGAAACTATGGCCAGTAGTTTGTTTTGTACTTTTGCCTCTTGCGATCATTTTCACCGCTTGGAAACCTAGCACCAAATGCCAAAAATATCAGGATACATCTGAAAATATTTAAATCAACTTATTAACCTTAAAGCACCGAACTTCTTGAATCACTATAATCGAAACACAAGTACTCAATTAAAAATAAAACCATACTATATTACCTATATTAAAAGCATATAAAACGTTTTGCCTAATATTTAAATCAAAGCACCAAGCTTACTCGAATCCCTAATCGAAACATAAGTAAATTTAAAATAAGATATTTTTAGGTTTTTATTACATGTAATCAATAAATATTGTGATTTTTTTTCAAAGAATTTGTTATATTTTATTATATTATACCTTTTCCTATTTGTACAAAGAACTCTTAAAATTAAATCCATATTTTACCATCAAAATTAAGCACAGGATACTACCCCCTGAAACATAGAGTACAGTGTTTTAAGAATTATACTATCAGGACCATTAACTCTAATCTTAATTTTTGAGTACCAACTTACGTGATGATAAGTTATCATATTTTTATCGATATGACAATACTGTAAAAACTTGTTAATAAAATAATGACAAACTCACGTATCATAAAGATTAACATTTAAAAATTGAGATTAAAATTGGTGCATATAATTTTGAGTCTAATTAAGGAAGTTGAGAGGACACAAAAAATGACTGCCAGATTACACAGAAAACTCCAAACTTCTCAATCCGATCGATATTCCCATTAATAGGCTTATCTGCTGGGTTGCCAGGTCGTGTTGCCGGGTTTTTCGATCCTACATGAACACATACTCAATAATATTATAATATGCATACAATTATTATTACACATCCAACAAAGCCTAGACACAACACACATTAATCTCCATCTATATATAAAAAGTACACCCCAACTTAATCATTAATTTCCCATCACTAAAACTACTCCAATATCCTCTCTATAGATATAAATCTAGCAAATATAATTCTCAAATAGTAGTTTCTTGTATCCATGCATTAATAGAAAGAATTTAATATGGCGTCTACTGTCCCTCAACATACTCTTCTTCAGCATGGTGAGCTCCACCACAGCCCCTTGCCCACCGGTAGCGGAGAAGAGCCACAAACACCACCAAAAGAGCCCGTCGTCGGCACCAGCGACCCCCGCCCCTAAAAGCAAGGATAGGTGCCCCATCGACACCCTAAAGCTAGGGGTGTGTGCCAACCTGTTGGGTGATTTGGTTGGCCTTGTTGTGGTGGGGTCCCCACGGAAGGAACGTACCTTGCTGTAGCCTCATCAAAGGACTGGCTGACTTGGAAGCCGCTGTGTGCCTTTTGCACTGCCCTTAGTGCTGAGGTTTTGGGGATCGTCAACGTCAAGCTCCCAATCCACTTGAGCTTGCTCCTCAACTACTGTGGCAAGGGTGTTCCCTCTGGCTTCCAGTGTGCTTAATTAATTATTTCACAATTAATATCCACTACTGCGTACTACTACTTAATTTCAGCGTACTAGTACTATTCTCTCTCTCTCTCTCTCGTTTTTACTTGTTAATTTCAGCGTACTAGTACTAGCCTTATTTATTTACAAAAATCGCAACCACGATAATTTCGATTCATATCATGGTTTGGGAAATAATTCATCATTCCTGTTCTTTTTTTTTTTTTTCAAATCACATTATTAACAAGAGAAAACAACTAACATCAAATCAATATCAATCAAAACATCACAATAAAGTCAATATTTTTATCAGTTGGTAACCATTCCAATCTTGTTTTCTTTTTCCTCCTTTATATATATATACCAAAAAAAAATAAAAATAAAAATAAAGTAGGCGTTGTTTCAAAAACAGGATCAAATTACGGTTAAGATAAAATCTAAACAGGATTTCGTATTTTTTTTAAATAGATAATCCATGTCCAAATTCTAAATATCAGCACTCTCGACGCAAAGTCCTAGCCAGCCAGTATACATGTATATATCTACATTTTTTTTTTCGGTTGCAAGAGATAATTGAATTAGTCTTATCTATAATCATTTAGCTGCTATAATTAATATGAAACATATCCGATATCATCCTTATCAACTCATGAGAATACAGCAAAAGGTGAAACTCAGTTGTCAATTCCGTGTATATATATAATAGAGATTGGTGATCCTAGACTTTATACTCTTGGATATAATTAATATAGTCACTGATCACTGATTAACAATAACACAGTATATAATATACGCACATATATATGGTCGAAGATTAAAGATCTAATTACTGGCCGAGTTTATTATAACATAAACTGTAAACGCTTTATTATATATATAGTAACTATACTATTTATGACATGTCATTTTCTGTTAGTTTGGATGAAACATTCAAGTACGGGGTCAATGCATTATAACGACAGATGAAGGATCATACAAAAAAAAAAAAAAAAAAAGGAAATTTATCATAATGCATTTGATTCTGACGAAATGAAACATTATTTGTTTATTTTCAGTAGAAAGGAAAAAAAAAAAAAAAAGAGTTGTATTATTGTTTGTTGAAGATGAAGACATATAAATTAGTTCTCAATTAATTAACATGAAAAACAAAATTACTATGGCTGGATGCGGGATCACTATCTATGGCCACAATTTGTTAAAAATCTAAACATACACTCGTACACACCCGATTGCGACATGCCCCTGCAAAAAAATATAAATAAAACCTCAAACAACAAGACAGCTCGGGGGACCCATATGTCTTTTCAGGACAATTTGACACCCCGTAAGGCTCGCTGCTTTATATTTGGGTCCACGGCCAGAAGTGGACAAATAGCTAGCCTAGACCTTCCAGTTAAAAAAAAAAAGAAGACAAACATTAATATACTATCAGCTAATTATTCCTTTGAAAAACTCATTAATTATATATTATACTTCAATACAATGCAATATTTATTTACTTAACTTCTATATTACACTTAAGATTAATATATTAGAATAGTAAATCAACTTAAAAAATTATTTATACATTCTCTCTCTTTGTTTTAATCTATTTTTATTAAACACATTATATTTTTTTGTCTCTCACTAACACACATTAAAATGATTATTATCTGGATATAAACAACCTAAACACATATTATATTTTGATATAATGTATAAAAGGGACATTCAAGTGCTTATTTTATTTTATATATTATATTAAAATATAATATAAAATAAGCGTGCATTTTAAATGAATCATAAGTATCTCGTATATTAAGGGAAAAAAAGCTAATATTATCTCCTATTAAAACAAAAGGTTTATTATAGTTTCCAGGGAAAAGCATATGAATTATACAAAATTAGAAATTATTGCATCAATATGACATAAAAAACTAAAATAAAACTAATATAACATAATTGAATTAAAATTAATTAAAATTTATGTTATATTGATCAATAATGAGAAATTTATGTTATATTAATCAATAGATGAAAAAAGTGATTATTTAGATAATTTTCTCTAATTTTAAAAGCTATAAAGTTGCACGTAAAAACTGAGACAAATTCAGAAAGCAAGTCCAACTAATTTTTCTCACGAAGAAAAGTTGTGGATCAGATTGAAGCTACCAAGTATATTAATTTTAAGCCGTTGATCGGTCTGCATCATGAATTCACATCTTATATATAGCTAGCTTAATGTATGATCAGCGATGTAATTATATACATAATATTTGTACAAACAAAAAGATGACATTATTATTTTGGTAAAGTGACTTCCTTTTATGTGTTTATATGATTTTTTTTTTGTGATACATGAAAGAAAATGTAGTGTGTATATATTTATACGACACTGACTGATCATCAGTTGGCTACTCATCTCTTGCAAGTTGCAATGAACTGACAGCTGGTAGTGTATAGAAGCTAGATAATTTTTATTCAAAAAGTAAGTTGGGTTCACTAATTGGTTTGTAAAATTTTTTCGTTTAATAAATTTTTTCTTATAAAAAAAAAATCAGTACCACATCAAATAATGCCCACAATGCTCATTATCATGGTCAGAATACATGCATTTTGTTTGATCCAAAACAGCATCTAATAATTCACAACAACTAGCGCAGTAGCCAAAAAAAATCTAATTTGAAATGGTAAAGTTACATATCCAACGCTTTGTATATATGTATGGTACATGTTAGAAAAATGTATAATATACTAAAAAAACATCGGAAGTTAAAACATTTAAATTACACTTTCCTTCACACAGAAGAACAAGGGGGAAAAATAATTAAATGAGTATATATCACATGTTCGCTTCGTGAACTGGAGTAGCCATAGCAAAGGCACGTCCTACACTGCATAGACGATATATATGGCTTTTTTCTTTTGTTATCAAAATGTATTTATTTATTTTTGGTTGGTAGACTACGTGTTATATCTCTCCGACAAACCCGCCATGATAATAAGAGTGGACGGACACAGGATATTATTCTTTACATATTCTGAAATGTCCGCTTCTTTTGCCTCAAGATATGGATTTTTTTTTTTTTTTTTTGAGGGAAAAATCAGGAGCTTTTATTAAGCATTAGCCAGGTCGGCCTGAATTACAATATTAGAGATAAATAAAGGCACAACATCAGTGCCTACAAAATATAGGAACGAAGCCCAGCACCATATTCTGTTTGCGAGAGATATATGGCTACAAATACCATACCACCTCAACAATTGGCTAAAGAGCTCCTGATATATCTCGAACGACAACAGCTTCTGGATCTAATTGGCTTGAGTAATAGTCCGATTTTTTCTTTTTTTTTTTTTAAAGGAATTTAAATTGTAAAACATCTCAATTAAATCGATATTTTGTTATAACACTTTATTATTTACCCATCCCATATGATAGGGGTAATATAAAAAAAAAACATAAAAATGTTTGAAAAAGAAAAGGGAAATAAAAACAGGCCTAAACAAAGGCAATAAAACCAAATTACAAATCTATTAGTCGGAGACCACACTATCAAAGATTTACGTCTAAACTCACATCTTGAAAACAAGTTTTCAAATAATGAAAGGTTTTCAATTAGAAAAATAATATTAAAAAGAAAACAAAAAGTGTTACAAAACCTAAAACAAAATGAAGAAAAAAATAATTAAAAAAAATAGAAAGAAGAAAGTATTAAAATCTTTTCCTTTAATCGGTAATAGTGAAAGGTTATGTAAACTTAAATTCAGCCAAAAGAAAAAAAGCTGGTGAACATAAACTAATTAATTTGTAATCAACGGTTGATGATCAAATTTTACGTTTGTCCGTAGCTACAGAAAAAGAAAAATTCTTAGGCTACTGCTCATGCCTGGCTGGAAGCCATGCCTAATTATTTTTAAGAATATCCCGAAAGGAAAGGAGCATGATAAAAAAGCAGCATTCATCGGTGAGGACAAGACCAAAATAAAAAAAAAAAAAAGAAAAAGAAAAAGAAAAAGATAGTTGTAGGGTAAGTACAATTTTTTAATTGTAATAGTTGTATGATAAGCGTTTTGCGTGTGTGTGGAATAAACAAATTAACAAAACAAAAAAAAAAAAAAAAAAAAACCCATAATGTGGTGTTGAATGCACCACTATATAAGCAGTCACGTGATGTTGATGTAACTGTCACATGTGAAAGTAAATTCGTGCTTTTACATGTAAATAACAAATTATCCTTCTATCAAATCTAGTTAAGTCCCAATAAGAGATCAGTATGTTAAATATTAAAACTAATAAATAATAAATTTTAATAATAGTTAGACTAAGTCTTTGTTAAAGTATGATATTTAAAATCACGAATACCAACCCTTAAATATTTGATCTTTCACTTTAGTACAAAGGAGGAAAAAGATATGGAAAAAAAGGGAGGAGGAAAGCAACAAGACCGCAAAAGATAGAGAGGGGGCTGAAAAAAGGAAGAGAGGGGAGGGGGGGGAAAGAAAGGAAAATGGAGAAGCAAACGAACAAAGATGAGAGAAGAGAGAGAGAAGGAGGAGGGGGCATGTTAACGAACGTGGACATGGAAATTCTGCAAAAACTGAAGCTGGGGTTCTGAATCGAGCACGTTGTTCAGTTCACGGATTGTACTGCAACCCACTAGCTCACGGATTTCTTTTTGAACTTTGCGCACCATTACTTTTCAATTTTCATTACCATACATACATGCATGCATATCCCTCCCCTCCCCTCCCCTCCCCTCCCCTCCCCACCTTATATTAATTAATAATAATCCAATTTATTTTCGCCATGGTTATCACTTCGATTCCTCTAACATTATTATTCATATCTCTCTCTCTCTCCCTCTCATGTTTCCTCGCCAACTTGTTGTCTAACTGGACTATACTAATAATACCCTTGTTTTTTTCCCATAGCGTTTTAATGCTTATTATAGTCACGGGTTGGTCTCTTTATCTTCAGCTGATCTCTCTCTACATACATACATGCATACATATATATATATATATATATATTTATTTATTCTATATATAACCCCCACAAGCCACACCGATAAACCCATCGAAATCCTCAAGAAGATAACTACTACTATTCCTACTAGAAAGCCCTAGGAAAGTAGTAGTTGTTGTTCTAATATTTCCCAAAAGGGGCCCTAATAATAAGACTGATAATAATATGGGTTCCAAGGTTACCGCCACGTTCTTCATCTTCATGATTTTCATGATAACGTCACTCCCTCCAATGATCCATGCATGCGTTCCATGCACCCAGCCACACCCCCCACGTCATCAACATCCTCCCCAGCCACCTTACCACCGCCCCAGTCCTGGTCACGGCGGCGGCGGCGGGGGCGGCGGGGGCGGCGGGGGCGGAGGTCATCCCAAAATCCCTCCCCACCCAAAACCACCCACGCACAAGAATCCTCCCCACCACGGAGGCGGAGGCGGAGGAGGGGGAGGAGGAGGAGGCGGAGGAGGAGGCTCCAAGAACCCTCCGGTTATCTCGCCACCAGTAATCTCCCCGCCGGTCATCATACCTCCGCCAATCATAACACCTCCGGTGACCAACCCTCCAGTGACGATCCCACCTCCTTCTTCTCCCACATACCCGCCTTACACCGGCCCACCACCTCCTGGAGGCGGCGGCGGAGGTGGAGGAGGTGGTGGCGGGGGTGGCGGCGGAGGTGGCGGGGGTGGAGTTCCAAGCCCAATTACGCCAGCCCCGCCGGCTTCACAGACGTGTCCGATAGATGCGCTGAAGTTAGGGCTTTGTTTGGACGTGCTCGGTGGTTTGATTCACATTGGATTGGGAGACCCAGTTCAGAACACTTGCTGCCCGGTGCTTGGAGGTCTGCTTGAGCTTGAAGCTGCTGTTTGTCTTTGCACTGCCATCAGAATTAAGCTTCTTAACATTAACATCTACATTCCTCTTGCCCTTCAAGCTTTAATCACGTGCGGAAAGACTCCTCCTCCTGGCTTTGTATGTCCTCCTCTCTAAAAAGCTACCTAGCTGCTGCATGCCTCTATCTCTAAAGCTACTCATTGTCATTAATTAGGGTTTTAATTAGCCCTAATTCGGTTCATTTGAAGATTTTTCGTTTAATTTCTTCCCCCCCTCCCTAATTGTACGTTTTTAATTTTCCATAATATTGTTGCAACCTCATGTTCAGTTCCCTGTTTGGGCGCGGCGCTTGGGGGATGCACATTTGTCATCTCATCTGGTTTTGATTCTAGCAGCTCTGTAACTTCTTGTTATGTATGTTTAGTAATTAAACCATTTTAATTAACTGCAAGTACTCGTAATTTATGTCTTATTTATGTTTTACCATTTCAGTCGAAACTAGTTTTACATGAAGATTTTCAATATATATATATATATATATATATATAAACTACACTCGCATATGCATATACATATATAATGTCATCACATTGCAAGACTAGTATTGGTAATATTGATCACTCTTAGTAGTTCCAACGAGAATATTAATTAATCAACGACTAAAAGGCTATCGACTTTGACTTTTGCCGAAGGGATCATTTAGCTTTTGAAACTTGTATCAGCTGATCAACCTGCCATAACTTATGTATGATCACCAAAAAAAAAAAAAGAAAAATATTGATAAGATTTTTAAAGTAAAAAACCAATCAAATCTGTCTTTTCTGTTTTCGTTCAAATATCATCATCAAAATCAAACACCGTGTCCAGGGATTTTTTAAACTCAAATAAGTCCGTTTTTCCCCCATTATAGGGTACGTTAAATAGAGAAGCTAGCTTATTAGGTCGTACTGAAATCTCATTTAATTAATGCATAAATTAATAAATTCACATGAGCTAGCTATTGAGATCTTGAATTGGGTTAGTAGTAGTACCAAACTCAACGTGCGCTGACATCAAGTTTATGTTTGCTTATATGTTTAAGCAATCTATATACGTGTTATTTATGAAACTAATTAAAAATATAAAGTTGTTTTGTTTCCTGTTTGCTATTTGTCGTGCAGTAGTATTAAATTCGGAAGGCGCCAAAACTAATTCACGGGAGAGAATATGGTGATTCTGTGGGACCGATATAATAGATCTGCTCTATCCAGAATTGAGCTAAAATTAAATATCAATGGAAATTATCATGGAGGTATATCATGTAGGGAAAATAGGGTAGGCTAGCGGGTGGGCGAGAGGGAGGGAAGTAGTTTAGATGGGAGTTTACTTATTCGAAATCTGAAAAAAAAAAAAAATCATTTTCATTAATAAGTAGGAGTTATAAATTTGATATCATAAAGTTTATATGTATGATAGGATAGGCGGGAAAAAAAAAAAAAGGAAAGGACAAATGGCATGTCGTAGCACTAGATCAAGAGATTTATATGGCTAGGTATATCAAAATTATATGTGTGACCGGAATCCTTCATCTCGGTTAATTTGCTGGCTCATCTAGCATTTTTTTTTTTTTTGTGTTTTTGTTTTTGTTTTGTTTCTCATAAAATTGACAAGGCATTTATAAAATAATGTGTTAAAATATGATTTGTTATTTTCATGTCGGTCAATTATTCATTCTAAACATCAAAAATAAAAATAAAAATAATAAAGTTTGTTACTGTATAATTTTGATAGCTAGCTGTATTTATTACAAAAATGGACAAAAGTAGTGGAGATTTTACCGGTTAATGGGTTCGGTGAAACATTATTTGTTTTGGACAGCGTATACTATGGAAGATGAATAAGTGCCTTACTGTGGCTTTTGCTACGTGGTTTTACAATGGGTAAAAACGAGCAAACTTCTGAAAGTATACTCCCCACTGCTATATCACATACTGTTATATATATGATGAATATTACCCCTCCATATATATGCTTGAAGAATCTTAATTAAGAACTAAATCTTGACAGAATTTGCAGAAGAAAGTTCAAGCAAGATAACAATACTATTGGCAGAAAATCAATCTCGGAATATTACGTCTCAGAATTTTTAATCACACTTTTCGGCATCAGATCATGGAATTTCGCATGTATAGGTAAAAGAGCTTTGTTGAATATTGACAGCTAATTAAGGACTTGTGTAACAGAGCCCAATTCAATTTTTGTTTTTGTTTCCTGAGTTTAAAAATTTAAAACTGTTTAGATGATATTTACTCATAATGATTTTGACTTCTCAAAAAAGTTTTTAGTTCCTGATACAAAATATTACTTTAAAAAAATTATTCTGAAAAGATTTTGAAACATATATAAGAATTTGCTAAGATATTATGAATTTTATTCTAATCTTTTTTTTAATTGTTATTATTAAAAAAATTACAACTTGAGATTATAAGCTTTTAACAAAAACAAATAAATAATTAAATATAGTTCTATATACTGAAACATAACAATTTTTCTTCTACTCCTTCATTTGATCCAAAACAAAAGCAAATTAAAACCCAAGGAAACAAACCCTAAGAATATTAACTACTAATTGTAGGTGATAAGCAATTGAGGGTATTAAAAATGTATCGATTTAATTAGAATGTCCGTTGAATTTTTATGATCATCAATATATATATATATATATATATATAAATTATAGGTGATAAAGACAGGTGGTTACAAGGGTTACACTAACTTTTATCATGGGTCGTGCGTAATATATATATTTATTTGCAGGCTGCTACTTCTGTATTAACAATATATATATCTTTCGCTTCCCATTGATACTATGGTGTCTTTTTTTTTTTTTTTTTTTTTTTCTGGAATGGTGTCTAATTTTAGGATTTAGACATTTTCGATATTATTAACTTCTTACGGAAATAGCAGTATATATAACCGCTCGTGGTTACTTTTTGAATTATGAAATATATTTTGGCTGCTAGCCAAGTCCAGAAATCTAACAGGACTTAGAATCAGGTCTGTGTCGACTTTACTGCCCTTAAAAAAAATAATTTTTAAATTTTTTTAAGCTATGAAAGTGAAATAAGATTAATGGAGAACACGGTTTCTTTTTCTTGCTTTTTCTTTGTCCATGTGAGGAGGCATAATTCACCCAAAAAAAATCTGGAGTCACGGGTGAACAGTGTGCTTCAACATGCACACACACACATTGAAACATTGAAATTGATATCAATTAATTATTATGTATTGGCCCATATAGACATATTTGTCTGTTCACTAAAAAAGAAAATAGAGTCATATCTTCTTGGCTACTTTGGGTGTGGAAGAGAAAATCTTTTATTAAACTTTATTGATCAGCTAATTCTCTGTTTGAGGTGGTGGGGGTGTTTTTATGTTGAATTTGTAAAATTTTTTGACATGTTCATTTTATGTTTTCATTTAAATTATTAGTCAGTACTCTTTTGTCCTCAAAATCTTAAACTTCTTTTTATGTTACAAATTCGGTAAATTTTTTATGTGGAATATGAATTTTAGCACGTAGACGGTCTCAATATTATTGGGATGTTTTATTATTTCCCAATGTCATTTGTTCCCGTTTTTCACTCTCTTTAAAAAAGATGCAATATGGACCATTATTATACATAAAAAAAATGTATATATATATATATATATATATCATGAAACTAGCTTTTTAATGGATAATCTTTTTTCTTTTTGTTTAATAAAATAATAAGGTGAGAGCCTGATAGAGGATGAGATGATGACCATGGGAACCAATGTAATTCGAATGTTAATTCTGACAGTTAGCTCCATATATTATTTATTTTTTATCACCATTAAAATAATAAATATCATGACACTACTACAGTAAACCTTGACTCCTTGTGTTATGTATCTTTCTCATTTTAATGAGTATATATGGACCCCATGAGGAATAAATATCTTAGTAAACCATCTTAAAACTCCTACAGTAATATATATATATATATATATATAAATATATATTACAACCTGGACCTCCTTTTAACTCCCTTATTTCTTCGTTTGAAAAACTTGTGAACCGCATGTAAAGATGCTTATAAAAATATCTATACTATACTGTTCTAAAGTATATAGGATTGATATTGGACATGACCGATTAAGGGAACATATAGTACTGTACGCCTCTATAATCATATATATATATATATATTATGAAGAGACATGTAATTAATATTGGAAAATCATCAAACTTCTTTATAACAGGAAAAGAAGGAAAATACATCTCATCACATACTCATGGAGATTACAAATATGACATTTAAAGACAAGATCACAAATTGAAATATTTATTCCCCTGTAACCCGCAAATTAAAAACATGAAGCATAAATTAAAGGAAATGGGCAATTTCCACACACACACACACTCACACACAGAGTCTTAGACAGACAACAAATTAAAGCAGTAGTACTAACTTTCATGTAGTTGAAAAGCTAGCAAGAAAACCCCCCAAAGAAAACGACAGGAAAGGAAAGGATTGAGGATATATGAGCTTTATAGCTTAGGGACACTGGAAACCAGAAGGAACGGTCTTAGAGCAAACGTTAAGAAGCAAGCTGAGGGAGAGAGGGATGTTGAGGTTGATCCCAAGAATGTTGGCCTTAATGGCAGTGCAAAGGCAGAGAGCAGCCTCGAGGTCAGCAAGGCCTTGGATGAGAGAACAGCAAGGCGTCACCGGAGGAGTTCCGACGGTGACGTTGAGCAGCCCTCCAAGCACGTTCGCGCACACCCCTAGCTTAAGGGTATCCTTAGGGCATTTCCCACCGGAAGGGCTTGGAGTCACAGGGCTTGGAGTCACAGGGCTTGGAGTCACAGGCCTAGGGCTTGGAGTCACAGGCCTAGGGCTTGGAGTCACAGGCCTAGGGCTTGGAGTTGGTCTTGGCCTCGGGACAGGGCTAGGGCAAGAGCCACAAGCACTTACCAAGGTAAAGAAAAGAAGGTTAAGTACAAGGAAGAAAGCAACTGAAGAAGAGGTGGTTTTGGAGGCCATTATCTCTCAAATTCAGCTAGCTAGCCCTAAAGGGGTGTTTTTAGTTCTTATATATGTACTAGTAATATTTGAATGTATATATCTATATATATATATGTGTGTGTCTAGTGGAAGGCTAGCTGGTGGAGATCAATGTTAGGGAGTGAAGGGGGTTTTTATAGGATTGAAGATAGAGCAAAGGTGTCTGAGTTTGATCTCTGAACAGAGAAATCAATATTTTAAAAAACAAAAACCCTTGAATAAATCCAAGGGAACTACCATGTGTGGACTTGGGATTTTAGCTGGCATATGTATTGAGCAAAGCACATTTTTGGGCAAACTTTTGGATTTTTGTTAAGTGGTGGGACTCGCAAATTGTCACGTTCCTTTGCCTCTCTGCCTGGGCATCAATCTCTCGATCTAACCATTTTTTTTTCTTTTGTTAATATATATACGTATGTCAATTAGTTTTTTGCATTGATTTCTAATTTCTAATAATAATAATAAATACTAAAAATAATAATTATAACAATAGTTAAAATTATAGCAATAATACTAGTAATTTTGGTTATTTTGTAACAGGGCATATATATATATATATATATATATATTTCTAGAATCAATTCAAACCACTGAAGTGGAGGAGTGGGGCCCAAATGATCACATGTTGTGGTAGTATTTCAAAGCGTGTCCCACACTCCGACATCGAAAATTGCGTTCCGATCAGTGAAGGTTTTTAATTACGTGACTTTGACGACATAATTACCAAAAACAATTGCATGCTAGTTTCTTTTCTCTAATTATTCAAGAACATCACAACTCCGTGTGGAAGTTTCATTAAATATTTTCGGATAACTATTATCCCCAAAGTCACTGTCACATGATCATCATCATATTCTTTACACTCCCTTCAACAACTTCTTGTCTATTTACTGCACTCGAATTTGGACGCATGCATATGCATATTTTTGTTGATTTCAGTACCCTCTCTCTCTCTCTCTCTATATATATATATATATAGATAAAATGCCATCAGTAATTTATTGTTCATTTCCAAGGTCAATTCTCAGATGATTAAATTTAGAATGAGAGATGTAGGATTCTATCTACGCTCTTTTCGTTGAGCTAGTCTCAACATATAAGTTATTTTATTTAATCTTTTTAATAACTAAAAACCATTGGTTATTTTGGTGTTCCTCTTTTACGTGTTGTAAGTTTACCCTTGTATTTACCAATAATAAGGATATAGTTGAGTGGCATTTTAGGGAATTTGCATTTCATGTGCTTGTTTTTTCTGGAGACTTGCTTCTATATTCATTTCACTATAAAATTAATTAACAAATAAATTTACTAATCTCATATAGAAACAATATATTTAGTATATATATTAAGTTCATTCTCATTTTAATCAAGCATAATGTTTGGCATGTTGTTGATGGAAGTTAGGAGGTGCAACGAACTTGTCACGGGTAGTAGTAGTACTAGTGCTATAAGTTAGCTACTACTTATAATGAAAGGGCTCCACAGGAGCTTCATAAAAAACCAAACAATAAGCTGTGAGACAAATCTCTCTCTCTATATATATATGTGTGTATAAATATATGTCGATTGTTGTCACGTACGTTTTTTTTTTTTTAAATTCACATCATGATTATCAACCGCGTGGAGCTAGTAGTACTACGGCCGTAACTCCGAGAGGCATTGACAAGTAATTAATTACCCTGACAAATCAATGTTCTTTGGAATTAACCATGCGACTCCATCCATATTTATGACTGTACATATGGATATATATATATATATATCTATACATATATCTATAAATGAATTATATATATGACATTATTAATCTGTTTTCTTCCTCTTTTCAAGCAGAATAGCTACTAATTATCACGACGGCCTTTAGCGATTGGCATTGTCTTTATGTCTCTGTATTTATGTCAGGGCCCCTCCACACACACACACACACACACACACACACATATATGAGTGAGTAAAATACTCACACATATATAGTACGCCATGGCACAGAGGAAGCTGTAAATATTGCTAGGTACCAGCTGCTAAATAGTCACTCGTGAGTAGTGAGTACTTTAATACTGCTGTGATAAATGTTGTACACATGTATGCCTAGACTCCACCGACCATTTCTCTGTCTCATACACACACACACATTTGAGAATGAAGTGGATGATGCTTTATAGATCAACAATCATACTTGCGTTCACCAAAAAAAAAAAAAAACAAAACAAAACAATCATACAATTGCTCTTGTTTCGGGTTATTGAAAGAAATTAGCTGACCGATATTTTTAAGAAAAAAAATGGACAAAGTTCAAGTTAATGAACATTATTCCACAAGTTTTAGAGCTCATATAGTAGGAAGAGTTTTAAAATGAGGATATAAATCCAAATTTCTCCTAGATTATTGCTTGTCATTTTATCTGTTTGCTTTTGTTTTTATTTTTCTTCTGTTTTTGGGCTGTCATGTTTTTAGTTTTGTAAGATCTTTTTTCTTTTCTTTAATATATTTTTTGGCTTAAAAAAACTTACGTAAACTTTTAGCAATATGATAAGAAATGTGATATCAATACTAATACATGTAACCAGTTCAAAAATATAAATATAACATTTTGTGATGATACATATATTACTTTTAATAAAAGTTCAAAAATATGAGATTACATATAATATTGCAAGTGAATCAACTAGTAATTACATAAATCTAAAAAAGAAGTTACATTTTCTAGATTGATCACGGACGCCAGACTTAAGGCCAATCCGATATTTATATTAGTTCTGCAGGTAGATTTATATAAGACATCTCTAACTGTTTTGTTGGTTAATCATTTGTGATCAAGAACTAATCACTTGTACGTAGAGGTTCATTCTGTTGTTGACTACAACACGGTAGCAGCAATTCTACTTTAACATTTGGGTATGGGTGGTTCTCATCAATGTGAATTATAAAATATGCATTAAGGCGATATATATATATATAGCTTCTAATAAAGGTTAAGGGTGGCTTATTAGTGCTCACCTAGCTAACCAGACAAACGGGTAAATAAACTTTATCCAAAAGTTAAACCAAAATTACAAGTCATTTTCCACCCACTATTAATCGGTATTAATATGTTCATCCTCTTCAACGAGTCCTGTACAGTAGAAGACGACGAGAACAAATGGTGACCACAGATTAATAAAGTCAATTAATTAGCTTCACCCAAATTATTAGTGATCTTTTTATCGCTTCTTAGTGGTCATTACAGATATAATTAAGCCTTATTTTGTTCCCGACAACTTGCAAAATGGAATCAAAACCACAAAATGCTAATTATTAGATATATAAAAATTATGTATCTATGGGTTCACGGGTTTGCTTAATATGGCAATTGTTAATCAGTCTTGTGATTCAAAGAATAATCAAAGGTAATGCACATATATATATATATATATATATATATATCTTTATATATTTATATTTCAACATCCATAGATCATAACCTCCTAGCTAATTATATTCATGGTGCGGATCTCAACCTTTGCCAGCTAAATTCTAGCCAGCTTTTGATTCACATGGCTGCTCCTTCCTTGTAGACTTGCTCTAATTTATTTTTGCGATAAAAAATAAAATAAAAATAATTTGAGGAGATATCCAGTAACTCTATAAATATCACTGTCTGGTAAGCTTGATAATCACAGCAAATTGAAAGCACTTAATAGTTAGAAATAACTAGCAGGTACTTGACCAAGTACTAATTTTTATTAGAGAGTAAATTAAGATGGTTTCCAAGAGATATTCTTCAAGTCTCTCTCTTTTCCTATACATGAACCTTGTCCTTCTTGCCCTAGTAAGTGGGAGCAACAATTGTTCTCCTCAGACTAAGCCTGTCCCAAACCCTAGTCTTGCAAATATGAAGTGCCCCCGAGATGCCCTAAAGCTCGGAGTGTGTGCCGATGTGCTAAACGGAGCCGTTGGCACGGTCGTTGGTTCCCCACCGGACGTCCCTTGCTGCTCCGTACTTGATGGTCTACTTGACCTTGAAGCCGCCGTCTGCCTTTGCACCGCCATTAAAGCGAACATTCTTGGTATCAACCTTAACATCCCCATTTCACTCAGCTTGCTAATTAGCACTTGCAGTAAGAACATTCCCTCAGGCTACCAATGTGCCTAGCTAGCTAGTTAATTAGCCCACTTAATTTCTATATCATCTACATCCGTGGCCACAACATTTGGTTCGGTTGTTCTTATTTATGTTTACGTTGATCTTTTGTGTTGTTAACTGTTTAATTTACGCGTTAAGTAGTGTTTAATAACGCTTTCCACGCTGAGATTCAATTGTTATTGTAAATCGACCATTGGTGGAGATTGTCATGTTTTAATGCACTTCGAAGTTTCCAATAGCTTTTTTTTTTTTTTTTTTTAATATATATATAACATATTGAGTAGTTTTTCCTGCTATTAACCGATAAGTAAAAATATAATACAAAGGTAGCAAAATTATCATGAAACTATATACGCCTAATGACAGAAAAAGAACAACTAGCATTATAAGACTAGTACATTTTAATTACGTTTGGTCATCATTAATGCTACTTATAAAGATCAATTATTCTTTTAAAAAATTGGTACATATGAAGTTATAACGCGTATATACATTCATGAATGTTGTGCTTGAAGCACAAAACTAACTATTAATTACACATGAAAAGGGAACTATACGTACCCTTATTTCGTGACAAATTAAATAGCAAATATTAGCAAAGTCCTTTTCATGATGCAAACGTGGTCCTGACCTTTCTCTTAGTTACTTCCAAATATAGTCTTCTTCACGTTTTCATGATCATAACAAAGTAAGACAAGATTGTATATGAGCCAACCTAATTAGTGTTTCAGATTAAAACTTCTGAGGTTTCAATTAGATAATAAAACTTTGATTACCAAATCATGGTATAAAATAGTTTGTTTTCATTGGTTGTTGTTTTTTTTTTTTTTTTTGTCATATCATATCTAAAATCAATTGAAAAAAGTAAGGGTGCGTTTGGTACACCGGCTAGGAATGAATATTTTAGGTTGAAGTTATTTGATTTTTTAAAATTAGTTAAAATTTTTATTGATTTTTAAAAAAAAATACAAAAAATGAAATGAAATTTTTAGATCTAAACCTGAGAACCAAGCAAATACTAACATTAATTAACAAGAAAATTAACAGAGCAATTTTTAAAAAAAATTAATGTACATGACATGACATCTATAGTTCACATGACAGGAAAATAAAAGAATCTTATTATAAATTAACAAGGACCCATTTAGAACTTTAATTGGAGTTGAAGTTTTAAAATTTTTTCTTAATAGAAATGAATAAAATATTCAAAAATGTGTATTTAATTGACATGTAACTTGGCAATTAGATGTGACATTTAAATAGCTTAGAAACCTTAAATTTATTTGGAAAAAAGTAGTAATAGGAATCTTGTTTCTTTACTTTTATCGTTATGTATATTTAGACATAAGAATGATCTCATTTTTACTTGAAATAAGAAAGTTATAAATTTTTAAAATTTAAATTTTTTTTAACGGAAAAGAGAGAGGAAAAAAAGTACAAAATCTAATATGCGTTGACGAAAAAAACGATTAAAAAAAAAAAAAGGGGGAACGTCTTCGATGGTTGCTCCAAACTGCCGCTGACTCGGGCACCACCCGTGGAGCTCAAAACACTATAAACTCTGATCATTTCACAAGAATATATCACTAAATAAGCCATTGTTGTAATCATAATTTCTAATGAGCTAACTTTGGGTAGCCCATTTTCTTATTTTTGCTTATTTTTATTTCGATTGTTTTTTTTTAGACCATTTATATATGCTTTAAGATTGTATTATTTTGTTTTTAATTAACTTTTGCTTATTCCAAAAAAAAAAAAAAAAAAAGAAATCTCATCACTGCCCATCACCGGAGAGTTGGTAAGTATTCGAATCCTTATATAATTCGCATCTTTGAAGGCCTAAACACATAAATTGTCGATCAGAATTCAGAAGTCCAAGTCGCAATGCTTGGAAGGCTACTTAGGCCCTATTGATCCTCTTCAATTCTATGATTACCAATAGTAACGACGTGAATAATATTGGCCTAAATAGCAATATCTCTTTTTTCTATATTTGTGCTTGTTTTGGTTAGCTAATTGGCATGGCTTGTAACTTGACATTGTATATTTTTGTGTTTTTTTTCCCCCTCTATTTAATACAAGTGACTGAACTAGGTAATTTTGAGCTTAGTAGGATGCATTTTGTTATGATGCTTTGAAAAAATTGATTTCATACTTGTCTATATCTAATTTAAGGGGGGAAAAATCCTCTTGTAGAAACCTTTAAAGGGATAAATTAAATGTCTTATTGATCTCTCTCATTATATAAGTATATTTTTTTTTAAATTTGGATATTATTGCTATATTATACCTGCAAATCACTTATATATATATATATATATATATATTAAAATATTAGAAAGTTTTGAAATGAACGAGATAATTTTTAAATCCAGACGAAACGAACCGAAGGAAACAGATGTTTCTATGTATGGCTATGTTACTAGCTAGTACATAAGATAGTTTTGATATGTTTTCACTATAATTTGTTTGACATATTTGCATTCGTTTAACAAGATTTTAAGCAATAAGCTGATTATATATATATATATATATATATATGTATACTTGTAAATTTAAGGATTTCAGGGGATCAAAATTCACCATAGTTAATTGCCTAAACATAAATACCCACAAAATGCTTAAATATATATTTAAAATCCATGAATAGGGTTTAATTCCTATAAATTAGCATTATTACTTTCCAGTTTCCACAGAAAATAAATGAATATCAAACGACACTATTTTGCATTGCAGTACCGCGCGCGCCCATAGGTTTGGTGTTTGGTTTCCAAGAAAAGAATCTTTGGGAGATAGCGGAAAAGGAGTACAATTTTAAGGCAAGTTGCATCAAATTATATATATATATATATATATATATATCTAGATCTAAAAAATTAGAAAGAAGAAGACAAAGATACTTGAATGATTAATATATATATATATATATATAGTTGAAAGAGCCACTACATTTTAACCTATTATAAACTTAATATCAAGTAACAGTTGTAACATATAATTATATATGATCATTATTGTTGTTAGTAAGAGGTACAGAATTGAGACTTCACAGTGAGAGAGAGAGAGAGAGAGAAAGAGAGAGAGAGAGAGAGAGCAACGCGACTTTAGGTTGGTCAATATCGCGTTCACATTTCAATTGCATTGCATATATATATAAATATTCATATCTCAATTACATACGAACGATTTGGACTTGATTTATCTGCGACATGACAAAAGTTTTTGTCAAGTCTTCAAAGATATTTGTGAAATTTCTTTGATTGTTGCTGCTAGAAAATTAAAGATGCAAATTAAAAATAAAATAAAAAATAAAAAAAAGGAGGTCGGCAGATGGGATGGAAGTGCTTATGGATGCTGGGCGCATTGGGCCAAAGAACTGCAGTTGAATTTGGGCCCTGAGTACGTACTGGCTTAAATGAGATTTGTTGATTTGAATGGACTGGAAAAATGGACAAGTTGCACTGATCTAAATTTTGATTGGGATAATATGTATGTCATCAGATAATTGACAATCTCTTTTAATTTCTTTCGTAGCACGATTAAACATGGCACTATATATAAATATACATATATATATTTTTTTTTGGGGAAAATACAAATGGCACTAAAGATTAGGTATTTTTAAAAAATGGAAAACAAGAGATAAATATAAATGGATCATACTACTAGATGGGGCCGGGTAGCTCAAAAATTGGTATTCCTTTTGTTTAATTACTCATATATATGCTGTGAACGACATTGAGCTCAAAGTATTCTTCATAAAATTACAAAACATTTAAAAAAACTTATGGCATGCCCCATTTATAGTTAAATGAGTTTCATGTTATTTTCCAAATATCATATATATATATATATATATCTTTGTCCCTATATAACAACATTCGTGTCATGTCGGGTTTGAATGAGAGATGAGGTGGGCTGCCAAATTGTTGGGTGACATATTTGTCCAACTAGTTATCGTTAATGAGATTCTAGCCGATTATTAACAGACACACACACACATATATGTAGTAGCCTATTTTGCATGCTAGCTAGGAACAAGCTGCTTTGTTGGATTACCCGGTGACATTGCACGACTCATGCACGCCCACATATAAATATATATAGATATAATTCAGTTATCATCGTCAAAATATTTATTTAACCTAATTTTGATTTAGAAGGTTATGAAATCAGATCTATGTTATCAGAGGATAGGAGGTGATTTTTGAGGATAAGAATTTTAACGATTCAACGTGCTTTATTTGGTCTTGCTCTGGACGGCAGTATTCATGAAGCTGGTGCAATGGACTCCAGCACTATGAACAATTCGTAATTGACTAACATTTGTGATTATGAAGAAGTTCAATCTTCCAAACGAAGTCCCAAAAGCCCCACGTATCATTGAAGTGCAGGGACATAACTCTTCAACTCGACTGGATATTAGGGTTGAAACTGATAGAATAACTAATGGTTCCTTAGGAATGTGGTTGTATTTTTAGAACCTATAAAGGCTTCTGCAAAGGATGTTTTCATAGACCTTATATATATGTATGTATATATATATATATATATATATATTTCATGTTTTTGAGGCTGAACTTCATGGAGTTATGATAATCATTGATTTTGCTATTCAATACAATTGAAATTTTCTTTGGTTGGAATATATATAATTATACAACCTATGTTGATCATGAAAATTATCGTCTCGAATTGGGCCTTCCAACATAGTATCCATAAGATTGTCTATTGTCTAGTCCACATGCAAATGTGAGTAATTGAATTTATATAAAACCATAATACTAATGTTTGGCCGACCTTCTTTATTATTATTATTATTATTATTATTATTATTATTGTTGTTGTTGTTATTAATTAATTAATTAATTAACTAGTCGGTTTATATAAAATAAATAATAGACGTAAAGATCATAGCTAGCTAAGAACGTTCTTTTATCTCCTTGACAAAAGAGTAATTTCTTATTACAAGTTAACAAAATCTATATATAATCAAAATACATAGGCCTTTTATGTATTTTCCAGGCTCCTTCAACTTAAGGGGAAACAGGGGGGGAAAACAAAATAATCTATCATAAATGAAGTTGGTAGACTAGACATAGTTTCAATCTATTTAATGAAACACCTATTACAATTACTTGAAAAGGCAAAGGCAAACTTCACCAAAGAAAAGGCAAAAAAATAAAGGTGACACTAAAAAAATTTATTGATTTATGTGCAGACTAACCACACTCCAAATTGTCAAAAGAAATTCGACACCATTTCCTTGCATATCTTTATGTTTTTTTTTTTTTTTTTAACATATACCATGTTTATTAAAAGATTTATACCATGAACCTTGATGTTGGGGAAAAACATCAGAACACCACTATACCCGAAAGGCAGCAGAAAGAAAAGATGATTAGAAGCCACTGATCAATTATATCGATCTTAACCAAACTATGTTTGTATAATTTTAGTGACAAACGACATCAACCTGCTCCAACTCAATGCCAGCATCAGCAAGCCTCTTCTCCTTGTAGACATACCATTTGGCACAAACCAAGAAGAAGACAAAATTCAAAGCACTCAAAACCGCCAGCAACCAATAGAAGTCATAGAGCTTGCCTTGGTTAAGGTTGTCGGCGATCCATGGGTTTGTGTTCCCAGTGACATGTTGCACTATGGTCACCAACAAGGAGCTAACGAAGAACCCAAGAGCTATTGTGCTCAAAAACAGCCCTGTGCTCATTGTCTTCATTCCTTTGGGGCACTCCCTCAGAAAGAAGTCCAGTTGACCAATGTAAATGAAGGCCTCGCCTGACCCCACAAGGAAAAACTGTGGGATCATCAGGAAAACTGTCAAGGGGATCTCGGCCGTCGGATTGTTAGTCAAGCCATGTGATCTTGCCACCTTGAGACGTTTGATCTCGGTGAGAGCGGCAGTTATCATCGCCAAGATGGAGAAGAAAAGGCCAACACCAATGCGTTGCAAAGGTGTGAGGCCTTGCTTGTTTTTGAGGAATTTTTTGGCGACGGGGATAATGAAGCGGTCATAGACGGGGATAGTCAGGAGAGTGCTGGCGACGAAGAAGACGGTGAGAGAAGCACTTGGGATTTGGAAGAAGCCAATGTGGCGGTTCATGGTGGTTGCTTGTGAGACGGAGAGAGTGACAAATTGGGCATAAACCGTCCAGAACATAATGGAGGTGGCCCATATGGGTAACATTCTGATCACTGACTTCACTTCCTCAACATCTGTTAGGGTTGATATATTCCACTTGTTTACCATCATTCCAGGGCTCTTGATTGCTGCCTTGTCCAAGAAACTGCACGTATACGAAATATTATTAAACAAATTAATGGTCATACTGAAACATCAATATTCAAATCAATGTAACATATATATAATTAATTCTCGAACAAATAATATTAAGCGATACTTGTGATATTTAATATTACACACTAATTAAAAATGAATCAGACAATATAAGATTCGCAAATAATTTTTGACTTTCTATAGTTGTATTGCTAAGTACTAACGGTGGTGCCCCTATAAACTTTAATTTAGTAGTAGATAGATGAAACTTTCTGAAAATTATTGAAAAATATGCAATTAGAGGAATAAAATTTCAAAGTAGTCAAAAGTAGTTGACTCATATATTTATATATATAGCATACAATTCTAATTTTCGCATGACAGAGAATGGAAGGCAAAGGGAAATATTAATTAGACATAATACCGGAGTTGATCGGTGTGGGGTAGCTTTTGCTTCATCTTCTTGTGGCCCTCCGAGATGTCATCCATGTCGTACAGAAACGACAAGTCGGAAGGCATCTCCAGGTTCCTGTTCTTCCAAGCCGCCACAAACACCGTCGCAATCTGCGTCAGAGGGCTTCCCCCAAGTTTCTTGAAGCGGTAACGCCTTGTTCCCGACAAGAACACCACCAGTCCCAGAACTATAGCACAGGCACAGATTCCGTAACCCCATTTTCGTCCCAGGTTGTCTTGTATGTACACCAGAACTGTCACCGCTCCCAGAGAGCCTATGCTTATGAAGAAGAAGAACCAGCTGAAGAACTTGGTCATTTTCTCTCTCTCTTCCTTGTCCGTTTCGTCGAACTGGTCGGATCCAAAGCCGGACACGCTGGATTTCAGTCCGCCTGTGCCGAGAGCGGTCAGATACAGCGCTGTGTAGAGAACCGTGAGCTGCATGCCACTTGCAGGTATGCATGGAGGCACGGTGTGAGCCGTGCATTTCGGTGGTCGGAGGCTTGGGACTATGGTTGATATCGTTAGAACTGTCAGGCCCTATAATAATAATAATAATAGTAATAATATAACAACACCAAAAACTCTAACTAGTTAATAATTAGGAACTATGTATTAATATTGTAAGTCAGATGTAAATAATGTATTGACTGCAGATAAGATGGAGAGAGTTACGTACAGTTGCTTGAATGGTGGTGAACACGGCAATAGTGAGGTACCTATAATGAAATTAAAGACTTGGAAATTAGCTAAATATAACAAACCAATCGATGTTATCTATCTATATCATTAAAAAGCGGTAAATACTATGTGTTATAGGAAAGCTACAAGTTGTGTTAGAATGTGTTCACTGCCTTTGATATCAGTTACTTCCTCTTTCATTTTATTTTCAAAAAGAAACAAAGTAAAGAAGAGCAAATTACACCTGCCGAGAAAGGTGTCGGCAATGAAACCGCCGAGCAGGCAGAGCATGAAAGAGGTGCCGAGGAAGTTGGTGACGGTGCTGGCAGAGGTAGCATTTCCCAAATGCATGGTTCCCACCAGGTATGTCACCATGTTCACGCCAATACCCAGTGTTGTCATCCTCTCCACTGCTTCCACCCCTGATCAAATACACGAATTTACGTCAGTACTAGATGTTTTTATATATATGCTGAGAAGATAATAGAATTGAGGGGCATATATATATATATATATACATATATAAGAGAATTGTAAATATTTTGATTGCGCCAGAGGAAATGGAGGACCTAGAATCATGGCGGCGGAACCCCATCCACCAGTTTTCGATTTCTCGGTGGGGCGGCCCTTGTAGTCCCAAGCATCCGAGAGGGTTTTCCCTTGTGTTTGGGGTGGACCACTGGCCGCCATGTTTCTTTTAATTTGAGAGAGAATTCTCTATGAAGACGAGTACTCCAGGGAATTCCTTTGGTCACTAGAGGCTGATGGATAAGAGTATAGATAAATGTGCGTATTTATGGCACAAACAGGTTGGAGAACTTGTGGCCTTTATAGAGTTGGTACTTAGTAGCCCCACATTGATACAGAACATTTTATTATTGGCTACTTTACACCTGTTAACCCCAGCCCCTTTGCGAGGGGCCATTTATACTGACCAAAGAATAATATATATATTTCCATCCTTTTAATTAATTTTTACATGCATAGATGGAACTAAGAGAGGGATTTAAATATCTGATTATTGTTCTATCTTCACTCCCAAGCCAAAAGGAAAAAAAAAGGGAAAAAAAAAAAAAGCATGCCTGTGGATATACATAGTTACACATATGTATATATATATATATGAATATATACACAATATATAAGTACTTGTGAAGTTATTCGTCATTAAGATAAGTAACGATAAGTTGTGCATATATATTACAATGCGCTTTATTATTATTATTTTTTTTCCCTTTAAGATAAATGAAGTTAATTAACCAGTTGCATATAGTGATTTGGTTTCATGTCTTTCGTTGGCAAAAGTTAAGTTTCCTTTTTTGTGCTGACGTACACGTATTGTGATTAACTGATTAAGCGTGGAAGAGTACAATACTCAAAAGTCAAATGGTGAAACCGTGTATCCCCCAACTGGCATCTCCTTTAACCAATAATCCAATTACTTACCAATAAAGCTTCTCTTTATTAATATGTTAATTTATTTAATACAAGAATAAAAATTCATTATTTTGAGCTATTGTAGTGACGTATATCATCTTCAATGCTATCTAAGGCGACACAAAAATGTCTAATGAGGACATACTTTGTAGTTATGCTGCTTATTATTGAGTTCAATTAATAAATATGCACACGAGCCTAAAACCAAAAAAAAATAAATAAATAAATAAAAAGTCATGTACAAGAGCTTGTAGGCCCTGTATCTATGTATACTATTTTTGATGAATTATTATATAGTAGACCCTTTTTGGGACCCTTGTTAAGATTTTTCTCCATCTACCGAGGATAGGATACAATGACAAGTTGACTTGGTGCATTAATTGAGACGATAAAATTATTATTGGAACTGAAATGAATTTCTAGGATGTGCTTTGTGCAGGTCTCATAATGATGTCACAATTGGTGGATCATTTGTTGTTGTATTTATGATGGAATTACTTGAAATATGCATGTTTGTAATTTTAGCGTGTCAGTAATGCTTCTTTTTTTTTTTTTTTTTCTTTTTTAAGGTAAAAGCAACATATATAGATTACACACAGAAATTACATATAACGGGACAACTAATCTTGATATATCCCTAAAATCAACAGAATGTTATTTATAAATGAGCTACTTCATCTTCGAGAACTACCATAAATTAACAATTACCATCATACGCTAACAAAGACATCTGAACATCTTTAAAAACAGTAGTGATCATCATATAAATCTTAATTCATTATATTATCAAGTACCTCGCCTCGACCACTTCTTATCCTTTATGCGAAATGACAAATCATTTTGAATCAATGGCCCATAGTATAGGGTAGAGTAGTTGAATGTAATAACCGAAGCAATAAATTTTTTCCTCAGTGAAGGCATCTTATATCCCAGTGTTTGAGCATCAATTATTCGTATGGTAGTGAGTTGTCATTTTTTTTTAAATAAATATAATCAATTGATCTAGCAATTCTTTATTCCATACAACGTGTATATATATATATTTTTTTTGATGATATTCAAAAATTAATATTAGAATTGATGTCTCCAACCTTTTTCATTAGATAATTAACACATAAAGTACCATGGGCTAATCATATTAAGCAGACGCCCATTTCCTTTAAATTTTGGCTTAAGTTAGAGCAATAATTGGATTGGTCAGAATGCAACTTAGTTCAGCAATTTTGTCAACTATTTGAGAAGTCCTTAATAAACAATGTTAATTATAGAAGAGAAGAGAATATAGTAGTGTCTTTGAAAAGAATGACCTGCAAAATGCTTTCACATGGACTGAAATTTTTGACAACATAACTAGTGGATAGCTTATCTGTTCTATTTCCTTTTCTCTTCCCTTTGGGGAAACAAAAAGATTATTTAATTTCGTCTGAACAACACCGCATGGCCAGAGTTTGATGATGACATTGGCTTATTTAAGTCCGAGCTAGTCTGTGATCTTTTTCATTAATTTTCACGTCAATAATAGATAAAGATCACCAAACTCAGCGAAACGAAAGCTTTGGACGGCCTAATAAAAGTTTAAAACTATAAAAAAAAAAAAATTATGATGTGGAAATTTTAAGAAGTCAATTTATGCATACCGAACTGACTGAAACTTAAATGGTGGTTATGAGGAGTTCATTTCCTACCACTAATTTTAGACATCACGAGAAAAACGACTATTGAATGAGTTGAACCCATGGTAATTTAAATATTTACATATATATACACACACAAACAATAGTGGAAATTATAGAACAATGTGAAAAATTAAATGAACTTCAATTGAGTACTACTTGCCAATAATAATTGTAGGATCTGTTGGCTTTATCTGCAAAAAATAAAAGGTTTCTTATATGGCCTATTAGTATTAGGTATTAAATTCTACATTCAATCTCTTGGAGTTAGGGTTAAAATTTATTGCGTCAGCAAATATGATAAAGAAGGGGCAAAAAATTCAACTCGAATGAATGAAAAAGACCTTTTTTGTTCATTTCTATGTCGGCCCTCCTCAAAAAGTGAATCTTGACTAATTTTCTTATTGAGAATACTATCCACTGTAGCTACACTACAAAATAAAAGTGATAGATTACGTATACTATAATTGAGGTGTACATACATATAAATATAGAAGAAAATTAACGGGGTGTAGATAAAGTCAAGGGGCAGTATATATGGCAGCTATATATATATAAAGAAATATATTTAACCCTTTTATTATTTGAGCTATGTCTGATTACACACCTTAGTCATGTATATACTCATAGAAAGCAACTGATATCTGCCATCTATTATATATAGAGAGAGAGAGATATAAAGAATACAGTCAATGATGACACATAAAAAAAGGGAATTATATGGTATCAGATAGGATCTTAAGTTCCAAGTATTCTTTCATGTGCTCCAAGGGCCATTCCACCAGACAGGGCTATGACCAGTTGGCTGAATCATACACACACACACATATATAATACTGGATCAATTAGTATATACTAATTGGCCCCTTTGTCATTTTATTCAAGTGCACAAGTTAAAAAATGTCTATAATAGAAGAGAGAGAGAGAGGCCACTAATTTTCAGATTTGACTATTTAGGGGCCATCCCATGTTTTTTTTTTTTTTTTTTTTTTTGCCTAATATTAATGGTTCGTATGGGTTTAAATTAAGACCTAAAATACTTAGGCATACGCATTGGACGGCCCGTGATCTCTAGTATTTTGTCAAATATTAACATCAAATACATATATATATATATAGATATATTCCCATTAAACCACATTAATAAACTATAGAAAGAAAATAGAAGTAAACTCTATGAAAAAAATCGTGTGTGGCGACTCAAAAATATTGTGAACGTGTCCAAATTTTTTTCATTTTCGTTTACATATGATGTGGCCAATCCACGTGGGACGTGCTTATCATTATCATTTTGAGGTTCCTCGGGTATGTACTATTTAACAATAATGTCGAAGTATTATTCTCTTAAATATAAATTACTACGGATTATAAAGAAAAATGCTATTTATGAACACCAACTCCAGTTTAGATTTTGAATATCAATCATATTTTTTTATTAATAAGTACAATCAATTGATATGTCGATTTCTATGTACACTTACTAATAAAAATAATGATAACTTACATATGATCACATATATATTAATACTTAAAAATTAAGATTAGAGTCGGTATCCATAATATTTTTGTTATAAAAAAAAATTGTTATGGTACGCATGCGTCTTTATCCCCATAAAATTTCATATAATAAATTTTAGATCTAATACATGTCTCTATTCTCCACGCGCATTAAGTCCACACCACATAAAAGTAAATTGAATGACAGAATCAGTTTACAACACTTACATCACCTGTCGAAATATAATTCTTAATGAAACAAATAACATGATAATTAAGTTCTTGCACCAATTAAGAGCGCATTGACTTAACATTTTTTTAACATATTAGATGAGTTCATAATAATTTGCAAGTTCTTTAATTAGAATATCATAATGATTAAAAGGATATAGATCAAGTTATTCCCTAAAAATAAAAAAGAAAAGTAGAATAGTAGCATTGTGGTCGGAGTGACCCTGCATGTGAACAAGAACCTTTGACAGTTCAATGTTTTGATCACGAGCTTCATAATTAGTTGGAGTTTCTTTCTAGATTAATAATTAGTTTCATTTTAGTTAGTTGGACCTTTTGGAATGAAATTAGAGGTCTCATTATAGCTATTTCAAGATAAGCTCTAAGATGCGAGCATATCATACACTTTGGAGAAATATTGATATATTCATATTCCAAATTATAATATATCAACAATAATTAACATGCTCGGATTATTACATCGTTTACATCGTTTATATATGATATATATATATATGGTTAATTTGGATAGAATGGTGCTTCTAAATTGTAGTACGCAATAATCGAATTGTCTAGTGGCAATTAATATTGCTCACGAGGTGACGAAGACCACAACGGTTGGCTATGCAGGACATTTATTACATTTTTTTTTTTTTTTTTATTAAAGGAAGACTACATATACATGTAACAACAAGGCAAAATAACGTATCACGCGCATTATTGTATTTTAAAATGGCTCAAGAAACGAGCTATGGAATTTTCCACCTCTTACTATTTTTTTTTTTAACCACCTCTTCCTATTAAAATAGACCCTTAATTCCCAGCTCCTTTATTTGACCTTGAGTTTTCTTTATCTTTTGTGTGTGTGTGTGTGTGTGTATAGATGTAATATATGTATTTGTGGTTAAGAGCAGTTAATATTTAATGACAAATATACGTTTCCGACTAGAAAATGATATATGAGGGTATATCATGTAGTCTAATATTTTTCTATCCCTTAATTCAAGTAAGTAACCAACTCTATTTATATTTTAATTTATGTCACATATGTAAACTTGTTTTTTTGTGGCTATAGATATATATATATATATATATATATATATAAAATATATCGAACACTATCTCTATTTTCTTCATCACGTACATATTTTACTACTTACTGAAACTCTCTCAATGTTCTTCTTCGCACACTCATTTCAACGCACGATTTTCTTCTTCACATTAATTTACAAGTAACTTAAAACACTCTCTATTTTCTTCTTCACATAATTATTTTACAACTAAATTAAAACACCCTCTATTTTCAATTCGCACTGATTACTTTAATTTTAGCTTAAACATTCTCTATTTTCTTCTTCACAGGATAGGTATATATACATACGTATATATACTATGTATTTGCCTGACCATTCCATCTCCTTCAGTCAATATAACTAGGTTAGAGCTCTTCCGTTTTGCACATATACAATAAGTCTTCTATATATTTAAAGTAAAAATAGTCTCTCTTTCTTAAAAAAGCATATTTATATATTTTTTCTACTCACTCAAATATTATGATAATGCACGTATATATATTTTCTTTGTGTCTACGGCCCATGAGTAATCTTTACAGAGGATATCCGATCCTTCGATCCCAATCAAATTAGTAAAGCATCTCTCAGTCACTTTCGTACATATCAACTTGTTCTATTTTTTCCTTGTTCATCACGAATACATTTTCTCCTCCACATAAATACTTATTTTATTACTTAATTAGATATTAGATTCATTTAATTAATTAGGCCCCAAACGATGCGACTTAAAAACAAAAATAAATAAATAAATAAAAAGAATGATGAACAGGAGCAGCTAACACCAGAGTAATTAAGGATATTCCAATTAGTTTCCCCTTAACTACTCGTTCCACGTTAAACTCCTAACTTAATTCATTAAAGGAAAAAAGAAAAAGAAATAAAAGTTCATATAAGAGTAGCGTATACAGCGCAGAAAA
The DNA here is from genome assembly GCA_025413025.1 of Ficus hispida. Taxonomy (NCBI): domain Eukaryota; kingdom Viridiplantae; phylum Streptophyta; class Magnoliopsida; order Rosales; family Moraceae; genus Ficus; species Ficus hispida. The sequence continues at coordinate 35,652,862 of CM046372.1, read as the reverse complement.
TAAAGTCATATATATGCACGTAAGCATAGAAATAAGCAAATAATTACTAGGCTAAAAAGTCAAAACTAATTCATCCAAAATAAGAAAACGAGGGATTGATCACTTCAACCTTACTAATAACTCCAAAATACGGCTTGTTAAAAACCTTCCGACCAAAAATCAGTGGGAAAAAAAAAACTAAAAATGAAAAATAGTACGTTTTCACCCATAGGTTGGCAGACAGTCAAGGAGCCAAACTAAATTTAGATTAACAAATGTATAGCGCAAAAGGTTGGACTAGGAAACCACCAAGTAGTTTCATTAAGACGAACTCCATGAGATCTAAGATTTTCCGCCATATATTATTTCTTCCTGAAAGTTGATAAAGCTCAAATACTTGAGCGCATTTTATCGATCGAGCTTTTTACCTCTATGGAAATTTCTGACAATGATTTTTCAACAAATTAACCACTCTCATAAACCAGAGAATATCCAATTGAAAAGCTTTAGCAAAAGTTTAGGTTAAAAATCTTGAGTGATCCCTAAGGGCTGAGCGAAGCAATCCTTATAATAGAGTCCATGACTAGTGCAAAAAATACCATGAAAAGATAATCCATAAAATCTGTGTGACTGTAAGCTGCAATTTTCTTTTCAGAATCATTACAATAATAAGTTGTTAAATCTTTTTTTCCACCCCCTCTCCATTTAGGATTCTTTGCGCTCACCTTTTGTGCTAAGGAACAAAAAAGATTGGAAGGAGACTTGAGAAGTCTGAGAAGATTCAATGTCTGTCCTAATATTAGTTAATTTAAGGAGAGAAGCATAGAAAGAAATATCAAGTGGTTGACAAGCCATGAATCATCCAGTGTGTTTTGCAGTAGAATATATAGTTATGAACATATATATTCATGACCGATTATTTTGTAAAACAACATGAGATTGCTCCTTATGGTTTAAGAAAAACTTAAAAGTACTACTTTATTTTCAAACCAACACTTCAATCACTAGTAGAAAATAGTCATTGAACGTCGCTTAAAAAACGACATTGAAAACATTTAACGTCGCTTAGAAATGCAACATCTAGGCAATGGACATTAAAACTACCAACCTTTGATGTCGGTTTAAAAGCAATATTAAATGTATACTTTAGACATCGCTTTTCTAAAAACTAACGTCTAAAGTGACTATTAGTAGAAATCACTAACAAAAAAGCGACATTAAAGAATCTATAGAAAAAAATCAAAATAAATTAAAAAAATCAAAAAAATAATTTTTATTTTAGTTTTTAAATTTTTAATTTTAAATTTTCCTCGCTACAGCTTTTTTATTAAAAAATAAAATTGAATTACATATTACAAATCCCAGAATCTAATGAATTTTTTCCAAATAGCCTCAAGAACGCAACATTTTCCAGATCCGAATCATTCATTAACGAAAACTAAAGCAGCAAATCAAGACCCAAAAACAATAATATGAGGGAAAAAAATTAAAAAAATTACAAGATACAAATCAAAGATCTTATTAAATTTAGAACATGATTGAAGAATGGTAAGAAAATAGTTTACCGTGGTCACAGAGAATTCTTGTATAATGATCATTTCTTACGTAAATAAAAAAAGACTTTTGACGGTTAGTAGACCCTTTTTTGGCCTTTAACAGGTGAACAAATTAATGTTTGAGAAGGTTAAATGTGGAAGTAGGTTTTAAGAAGAGAAAACAGAGTAAGAATGCAAGCTAGTAAATAGACCTAGGAAAAAGAAATCAATCCTATTCGAACTTCTATATTAAAGGACACTTTTTTATAATTGGGATTGTATGACCTAGCAAAGCAATCAATAGATATTAAAGACATTTCAAATATTGCATGATGATGTTCCGCATGATCATCAACGTAATTCAATCACATAAAATTACCGGTTTCAACATCGAAGTAGTATACTAATTGGAGATGATCAAACGGTTGGGAACAGAGAATGTGGTTTATTGCTCGATAGGTGCACAGGAATCCTTGTTGCTAGGCCTTTGAGTAAGAGAGATATTTAGGCGATAGGCTTTGTCGCCCTAATTCCTTTGATGGAGATACCAAGGTTTGTTTACCTTAGTTGCTGTTCTTGTCCGCTGTTTGGTCGCCGTCTCACTAATTGTGTATGTTTGGATGATCGATTTATGGATTTTGTGTGCATGGTTGTTTGCAATATGGAATCGTGTGACCAAATATTGAAAGTTTAAATTTTTTTAAGGAAGATTTTCATATACATATATACATATAATAAATTATTGTGACAAGAATCAATAGATATATCAAGATATCCCTATTATAGATTGACAATTGGATAGGCATTCCTTTAGCATCCTTTTTAATAATTTGGGTGTGACTAAATTTTTCCGTATGTAGATTGTTTTACAACGAGAATAAACCATACGATATGCATAAATATGTTTTAAAAAGTCTGGAAAATTCTCGTATCCAATTGATGTAAAAATAATAATAATAATAATAATAATAATAATAATAACCTTACTTTTTTCTATCATAAGACCGGAGGATCCTTGGTCAATTTGTTTGGCAAAGAAATTTTAACCATGCATAAATATCTCGATCTAGCCGCCACATCACAAAGTTATTCATACGAAATTCAGATAATTTCTTCCCCGGATCACTGCAGAAAAAGGAAATCGAACCTAAAATGCCATGTTTCTAGTAGTTCTGTTACCAAATTTTCAGTACATGTATGAAGCATTAATTCTTTTCACTTATACATGTCCTTCTTTTCAAAGACACTACCATATTTTCTATCCAAGTTAATATCGTTTGTCTACGTATAAGTATATTATATTCTATTATATATATATATACGGTGATGATAAGTGCATAAAAATATATTTTTATTCTTATAATTTATTTGATAATCTAAGTTTTAATTGAGTACTTTCATGATATTAATTCAAAATTTTTTATTTTTGAAATGTTTAATTTTAATTTATTTATCTGGTTTTATTTTATTTTATTTTATTTTTATTTCCTTTTCTTTTTCTTTTTCTTTTTTTCCCACAGGTGCGCCTCCCTGGCTTCCTTTGCAGTCGCCAGCCGCCAGCCGCCAGCTGCAAGCTGCCCAGCGCCTGCCACGTGTCCCTCACAACCCCTCTCCCGCGTGGGTGAATTGAAACAGCCCAACTCATGAGTTTTGGGAAAACTCCAGCTCGAGCAAATCATGGGCCGTGATTCTAGCCCTTGTCTCACGCCAGGCCTGTGAGCAATCCTCCCACCGAAACACATTTTTTCATTTTTACTGGTCTTTAATTCCATATTTTTCGATTACTTATTTAGGACGAGAAATTTATAATTGAGTCATTAAATGAAGATTGAATTCAAATTGAAAAGCGAAGCATATGAAGGATTCACGACACCTTACCTAATTTATTATTGAATTTTTCTCTATCTAAAAATCTTCCCTTTTTCGTATTTTATTTATTTTCTTTTTTATGAAAATCACCAAAAAATATCTTCTCCTTCTGATACTTTCTTTCCTTGCCTTTTTAACGTTCATTTTCACTAATATTACAATCACCAGATCTATATCTTTGGGTGTTAATCAGTTGACTATAAAACTTGCTTCACAAATGAATTGGATCTGACCTGTCCAAATATTGCCTCGTATAATAGGCGAAAATTGTAAAACAGCTGTTAATTAGAGGAATGGGCGTCTACTTACCAGCCCATGGTATTTTGTATTAGAAGTAGTAAATATACATAATTTGTAATCATATACACAAAATTACATGCTTCTGTCATGTTGAATGTGTATCAAATGTATACACATGTTGCTTGAGGAATTGACCAATTAAGATTTTGTCAATCATATAATGATTATATATAGGAGATTAGAAATGACAAGTTGATTCATGCACGCAATGTTCTTATGTGTGTGTGTGTCATGTGATTATGTGAATGTGACACTAATAAATGAGGTTAGAAACACACACAGATATATGCTGAGAATGCTGTGTATTTTCTCGTCAATTCATATGCAGTTTGTCAACTTTTAATTGAACCCTAGCTAGGATACACTAACTAATGAAAATCATGCTGATCTCCAGACTAATTCTCTAATGTACGTCATGACTTAACTGGATCTGAAGCATAAATTAACTACGAAAATAGTAATCATGTTAATATTGTCGCAAGCAGGAAAAATCTTTTAACTAATAATCATAACACTTTGTGTCCCATGAGATACCATGAAAATATTAATAATTTATCATATGCCTTGCCTAAGAGTCCACGATTATATGTCACTGATTACTTACATATATACATACATACACACACACACACACACATATAGATATAGCAAAAGTGGATATCTTGCATTAACTAACTAATTTTGTGGTCCACCCAATAATAAATATCGGTACAATCAATTGGGTTTGCATGAATGGGCTTGATCAGGTGATCAATTATATACACAAATCCAGCAGTGGCCAGAAGAAATATGACATCAAAAACGAAGAAATTAGCTAGTTGACAAAATTATCTATACCACGCATTCCATTTAGTGCACGACTCAGACACTTCATTCAATCCGGAAATGAAATTACTATTTTATATTAATGTTTCTCTACTGATTCTCTCTCTCTCTCTCTCTCCTTGTAACAATATTTTTATGCCTTTAGCAAAAAAAGAAAAAAAAAATATATGCCTCTAGCTATAGTGTGCTTTTGAAAAGTGCTAATTAATTATTCTCTCCTACATGCCATAAGAAAAAAAGTACTAATCTTAATTAGGTAACAATTACAAATTAAGGACTTGCTTATTATGTTCTGAGTTCTTTAATTTGGTGAACTCTTGTTCTGATTTACATAGGCACTTGTTAATTACCCAAGGACAAGATAGATCGATTTTCAACCAAATATTCTTGGGTTCCTTTTTATTTTTTTTAATGATTTAACACGACTACATTTGGTTCCCTCCTTTAATACCCTTATCGTACGATAAAGGGTGCATCACACAATCAGTTTTCGTTTTTTTTTTTTTTTTTTTTTTTTTTTTGGCCTTTTTGAAATGGTAAAAGATATTAAAGCAGCTTAGCTCACATCTTTGATTGTTTTTTTGTTAAAAGAGATTACACATGCGGCCAGTTTTGAGTTTTGTACTGATTCGTATACTTTACATGTCAGCACGAAAAAGCAAATTAATTACTTTTAATTTTCATTGCCGACTAAAGGAAATAAACGGGCCAAAAAAAAAAAAGTGAAAATTCTTCAGCCACAAAAAAATAAAAAATAAAAAATAAAAAAAGAAAACAAGAAAAACAAAAGAAAACAAAAAACAAAAAATAAAAAATAAAAATAAAAAAAGAGAGAGGTAAAGACGCGTAACATGTATAGGCACTTACTGGCCTCTTTATAGTACGCAGTAAATAATAATTTTTGCTGGGAAGACATAAATTAGATCAAGTTAGAAATTACTCTATGGCCTTAATTCCATTGAATAATTAATAAGGAAAGGTACTATTAATGTCGTGTACTTGGATAAAGTTTCGGATTTAAGGTTAGAAAACAGGTGTCAGTACTACTTGAGCTACAATCACATTTTAATATGCCATTTAATTAAAGTGGGGCAACCCCACCCCCCCCCCCCCCCCCAACCAACTATAAATTGGACCACAATCCCTCCCACCCTCTTTGCACCATTATCCAAAGCCCCCTCCTCTCTCCTCTCCTCTCTCCTCTCTCCTCTCTCCTCTCCTCCAAACAAATTTACGCCTTTCCTTCAAAAACAAAAACAAAAACAAAAGCACACACTGCCCTGGCAAGCATTCTTCTGGCAAGTATTCTTTTAAAAATATATATATTTTTTTATTTATGGCAATTAGTACTGATTCTCTCCCACAAACACAAGGGAAAACCCTCTCAGATGCCTGGGACTACAAGGGCCGCCCCGCCGAGCGGTTGAAAACCGGTGGTTGGGCTTCCGCCGCCAAGATTCTAGGTCCTCCAACCCACCTTCTTCATCATTAAAACTTCTCATATAATTCTTTTTCTTTTCAATATATATGTATATATGTAGTCTAAAATATCATGTGTCCTATAAATATATGGTGTACTGATTAATCAGGCGGAGAAGCAATGGAGAGGTTGACAACGTTGGGCATAGCCGTGAACCTGGTGACGTACTTGGTGGGAACCATGCATTTGGGAAATGCAACCTCTGCCAACACCGTCACCAACTTCCTCGGCACCTCTTTCATGCTCTGCCTGCTCGGCGGCTTCATCGCCGACACCTTTCTCGGCCGGTAAAATTAATTATAATGTTTAATTTCATTACTTCAAAATTAAATCTTTTTCCATCCGTAGACCGGTCCAACTAGTGTATTACATACATGCTACTTAATTAAATCTCTTAACTCAATTAACAAATTCAGTTTTCTTTTCCTTACTTTCTTTTTTTTTGACATATTTCCCTTTGGTTTTTAAATTTGGTAGGTACCTCACCATTGCCATCTTTGCCACCCTCCAAGCAACCGTAAGTCCATCTCCAACAAATATATGCTTGTAACAATGTTTAACTATTACTTATGACTTAGATTTTTTTTAATTTTATTTTCTAACCACTAATTATCTAGAGTAAGTAGGTTTCTAACTAGGTTTTTGGTCGTTGCGTTCTTATTATTAGGGGGTGACAATATTGACAATCTCAACCATAGTCCCAAGCCTCCGACCGCCAAAATGTGCTGCCAACACCGTGCCGCCGTGCATCCCGGCGAGCGGGACGCAGCTGACGGTCCTCTACGTCGCGCTTTACCTGACAGCCCTCGGCACCGGGGGACTGAAATCCAGCGTGTCGGGGTTCGGGTCCGACCAGTTCGATGATTCCGACAAGGAGGAGAGAGAGCAGATGACAAAGTTCTTCAACTGGTTCTTCTTCTTCATAAGCATCGGGTCCCTGGCGGCGGTGACAATTCTGGTGTACATCCAGGACAACCTCGGACGAGAGTGGGGGTACGGAATCTGTGCCTGCGCAATAGTGTTGGGGCTGGTGGTGTTCTTGTCGGGGACACGGCGTTACCGCTTCAAGAAACTGGTCGGAAGCCCTCTCACGGAGATCGCCACCGTGTTTGTGGCAGCGTGGAAGAACAGGAAGCTCGAGATGCCCTCTGACCCGTCGTTTCTGTATGATGTCGATGACATTTCTGAGGGCCGCAAGAAGATCAAGCAAAGGCTACCCCACTCCGAGCAGTTCCGGTATGTTTGTTTCTTTATTTTATTTATTTATTATTATTATTTTTTAACTATCATATACATGTATATAGCACGAACCGCCATCCACCACTTTTATTAATGTTTTGTTTACTAATACAACTTGAACTCAAATTTTTTATCTCAGTTATTTTTTTTTTTGAAAAATCAACAAAAATTATAATTAATTTTTAAAAAATCAATCAACTCAAACTTAAAAATTTTAACTCAAATCGTTTCACCAAACGGAACCTAAGTTTTATTTTTTACTTTTTTTATTGTTTTGTTTCTTCTCTAGTTAATTGGGTCCTTTCCATATTATTAATTAAGATCGATAGATTTTATTTTTTAAAAAATTAAAAGGAAACATTATTTATGAATTAGTTGAGGGGCAAAAAGAAAAAAAAAAACCATTCTAAATTCATTGCTCCAATATTTTGATTTTTTTTTTTTTCAATGATTAAAACTGGAGTATCAATCTTTTAGTCTCTGGTACCAAACAAGACTTTAATCAAATAGAATAACGAATATTCATCGACGGTCATTACATACGTTACATGCATATATTATGTCTAATTAACTAAAACCCATAAGGCAGAGACTACAATAAGTTTTTTTTTTTAAATATATATAACAATGATAATAAAAGATTTTTGAGGAGACTATTTGTGGGGACTTTTAGACTATATTCAGACCTTGGATTCAAATTCGGATAATGATATAAGTTGGTAGATTATAAAATAATCAAATCAAACCCAATAGAGTCAGGATATATTGGTAAGAGGAGGTCAAAAAAATTTTTAATCAAGATTATACTAATATATATATATATATATCTCTATATATGTAACAGTTTTTGTTTATTAAATTCAAGATAAATTGACATACGAAAACATCAACATTATATATAAATAGGGTAATATATTATTGTCAGTTATATACAATTAAAAATAAAAATTATACAAGCAAGAACCTAAAATTGAAGTGTTGATCTTAATATCTTTATTATACCATAATTATTCAAGTTTCACAGCTTGAAGTTCCAAGTCTAATATATCACTTATAAATATGAAATATATATATATATATTATACACTTGTAAATAACATTATTCTCCAATAAAAGAGTAGCCATGTTAAATTTATATACCTCAAAATATCATTTTCTATTCTTAAAGATAAGTTGTGTTTGACAATCTTTCATAAAGACAAACTCAACTATAATTAATTCATTACTAAATTTTATAACAACTTCCTTCCCGACGTAGACAATCAAACAATCATTTAAAAAATTATCTTCTATATATAGCACTAACACCATTACAGCCCACGAGCCTAAGTTTGTCACAAACTAAATTGAAAAAATATAAATAAAAATTTTATTTATATCCAGAATATTAAGCAATACTATTTCTAATTATCTCAGCTAAAATTCGTAAGAAAAACTAAAAATCATTAATTTCTAACGAGATATTTCTAATTTTCTAATCGGAATTAGCATATTATTACCAACATATAAGAACAAAAAAAATTTTAAAAAAATAGTAGCACGTTGGCCCACAAATTCCATATTAAGACAAATAGAAAAAATCATAATCTAATTTAAAAAAAAATAAAGAAAAGAATCGGAACAATAAGCGGAAAAAAAAAAAAAAGAAATTCAAACCTAAAAAGCGGAAACAAGAAGTTGAAGAATAATGAATTGATAAATCAAGACAAAGTTGTCTCAAATTGAGAAGAAATTCAATTAAAAAAACCAAAGAAAAATGAAAATCACACCATAAATAATATAGCAAATTTCCAAATTTGTTTGAGATTGGTGAAATATGAAACTGAAGAATTGGCTTCCTTTAGAAGCTTTTAGTTTACGTGTCTACTAAATATTACTTAGCATAATAGGTCAATCTTTTAAAATACTGAGTTATTAAAATTATAGTTCAGATTTAGATTTTTGATCATGACCTATTAATATATATGAATTTAAAAAAATTGATTTATTTTTTAAAATCTAAATTATTTGTCTAATAAAATATAAAAAATTCTTAATTTATGGGGGACAAGACTAGTTTATATGCATATCAATTTTTTTAAAATTAAAAAAACCCCACTATATAAAAATATCACAAAAAGTTAAGGGGGCCATTGCCCTTACACATGATAAATGACATTTCAAAAAACCATGGTCATATATATATATATATATATATATATATATTTATAAATTAAAGAACCGATCACCCAATTGAGATGCTTTAGCGATCATTTTTAAATAACTAATAATGACTACTACTGAATAATTTGGTAGCTAGTTAGGTAATTAGTTGCGTGTGGCAAAGCAAAAACGTGTAAAGAACTATTCAGTCAAAGTGAAAAATAATTTAATTAAGGGATCAGAGTGTGACTTGCATATAATTGGTCTCAACAAGTGGAGGGAATCGGTAGTAGGCTTATCTTCATGAATGGTGATGGATGTGCGCGTGTGTGTGCGCGTGCATACATATTTTTTTTTTTTTCTTTTATTAGTTCTATATATTCTGGTGATTGAAGAGATCTCCGAAATGGTCGGCCAATAAAGGTCAATCAATTTCGATTAGGAACATATTTATTGACCCGAATGCCTTGCATGGTGATCCGCAATAAAAAAAAATTAAAAAAAAACTGTCCCTCAAATGGGCAGCTAATTTTGTTTTTGATGAACTCTCTCTCATGTGAACATACTTATACAAGGTTTTAACTAAACAATTATTACAAGATTATAAATAAAAAATCACGTATAAATCAATTAGTTATTTTAAATTTTTAGACAAAAAATTACAAGTACTGGACGATACCTAATACTTAATACAAGATCTTTCTTGATAGGCTATATATTAGGCTTGACACGTTACAATATTATATATGTCTGTAGGCCTAGTTACATAGCCATCATGTATTAAATTCTCAAAAGTATCTGAACAAGTTTCCATTTATATACGTTTGATTATCTGAACACCAACAAAAAACTGAAGTAAGAAAACAAAAAAGACTTCAAATCTAAAGGACCACACAAAAGAAGATCGAATCATGAATATCGTCGTTTTCTCTAGCATAAATAGGATCATAAATATCACATATACATGTATGTATGTATATATATACACATTATTCATCCCATTTAATCATGTCCCGATAAAGTGGCCCACGCTATGTTTACAGCCCATGCACGACACTAGATTGGTTGTCTTCAATCATACACTGCCACGTGGCAGCCCATTTGTTGAATGTCCATACACATGGCAATAATGGCTAGCCAATAATGTTACAGTTCAGAAATAGAAAGACACAAAATATATGTAAATTATGTGTGTGTGTACTCTTTTTTGAGAGAGAGAGAGAGAGAGACGATAGCTAGCTATATATATGTTACAATGTATATGGTGGAAAAACAAAAGCCATTAGAAGGACCAACAGAAGAAGTCAGGAGAATCACAGGATTACGTAAAGATACTTTGTTGGAAAGTTGTGATACATATTTTATTATTTTTACTTTCCAAAAAAAAAAAAAAAAAAAAAAGAAGAAGAAGAAGAAGAGAGAGAGGGAATCAAAATTAGGAATCACGAGGGAATTAGTAATGTATTTGGCTTTAATTGTGTGCACCGAATTGTCGGTCCTGACGCCTCTTGTCTTGCTTGGAACCCTCCCTCCCCATTTTATTGCATAATATTGGATGAATATTGGATCTTCCCCTCCCTAGATGAGAGCTTACCCACTCAACGACACTTTGCTAATTTGTTTTTAATTTTTACCCGCCAACTTGATCATCACAATCATCATCATCAACCTGTTTCTTCTCTACTTACATGCCTTTTTTTTTTTTTTTTCTATTTCTTTTTCTCTTTTCTTCAAGCCTATATATGTAGTCGTCATATGCATACTTTTGTCCCCATTTGACCCTAACAAGCCCCAAAAGGAAAAATAAAAAAGGAAATTAACATGTGTAGCTCATCACATCCAAGTTATAACACCTCACGTACGAGTACTAACTCCAACATCATCTGTTTACTAAGGAAATGAAAAAAATTAAAAATTAAAAATTAAAGGTCCATGGTTGTTCCGTAGTAGGTCTAGCTAGCTAAGTAAAGTCATTTTCCCAATCATATTCTAGTAGAAAATTACAAATATGTACCTAATATAATTGGGACTACCTTGATAGGTATACAAGAGGTGATGAATTTGAGCAGGAAATATAAGATTTAAAATCACAATATGTTTTCTTTTTAATAATTGAGTTATTAATGACTTGGTCTTCCATAAATATATATATATAAATATATTGTATCCTGTTAGAAAAACTTTTTGACTCCGGCCACTGATAATTAACAATGGGCATATCAAAATTTACCGTGGGCAGTTTCTTGGATAAGGCAGCAATAAAGAGAGGAAATTTGGCACCAGCGGCGGTAAACAAGTGGAACTTATCAACGGTAACAGATGTAGAGGAAGTGAAAACCGTGATCAGAATGTTACCCATATGGGCCACCACCATAATGTTTTGGACCGTCTATGCCCAAGTGGTCACATTCTCAGTGTCACAAGCAACCACCATGGACCGCCACATGGGGTCCTTCCAAATCCCTCCGGCTTCCCTCACCGTCTTCTTCGTCGGCAGCATTCTCCTGACCGTCCCCGTTTACGACCGAGCCATCGTCCCGGTCGCCAGAAAGCTCCTCAACAACCCACAAGGCCTGACCCCTTGTCAACGCATTGGGATTGGCCTAGTCTTCTCCATCTTCGCAATGATTGCTGCAGCTCTCACGGAGATCAAGCGTCTCAACGTGGCAAGATCACATGGCCTGACAGACAATCAGACAGCGGAGATCCCGCTGAGTGTGTTCTGGCTGGTCCCACAGTTTTTCTTTGTGGGGTCAGGGGAGGCGTTCACGTACATAGGACAGCTGGACTTCTTTCTGAGGGAGTGTCCAAGAGGAATGAAGACAATGAGCACAGGGCTGTTTCTGAGTACATTGTCTTTAGGGTTCTTCGTGAGCTCGTTGTTGGTGACGATAGTGCACAAGGTGACTGGGGATAAGAAGCCATGGCTGGCTGATAATCTCAACCAAGGCAAGCTTTATGACTTCTACTGGTTGCTTGCCATTTTGAGTGCTTTCAATTTTGTCTTCTATTTGGTTTGTGCCAAATGGTATGTCTACAAGGATAAGAGGCTTGCTAATGCTGGCATTCAATTGGAGGAGGTTGATGTCGTTTGTCAGTAGAACAATATATATATATATATATATATATATATATATAGTACTTCCAAAAAAACAAAAAAACAAAAAACAAAAATTCAATGGGCATTCGTCTTTCATCAAGCACTAGCTAGGCGCTTCAAGTCTCTTTGAGAAGTTTGTGACGACATGTTTTGCTATAACATGTAAAATAGAAATTAATTAAAGGAAATTATGGTTAAGTTTTGCTTGAATTTTTTTGTTTTTGTTATTACTATTATTATTATTTCCCTTTGGCTAAAGGGAAATGGGAAATTAATTAATTCAAAGAAAATACATGAACATATATTAAAACTATTCTGTTCTGACTTAGAAGACTCTTCCGCCTTTCACAAATTATTATTTAGTTCCGCAAAATCAGCTAAAATATACCCTAAAGTGAAGATCTTCATTTCTTTGGATTAGGTATTGTTCCAGACTTTGCAAATTTAAGACATACAACAAACAATAATAATTAATACATGAAATCAAAACTCATTTAAAGAGATTAATTAGTATCGTATATAAGCGTGTGTGATGAGTGCAAAATAACATTAATAATAAGGGTGATCCAACCAAGCAGCTTGTTCCTAGCTAGTAGGCAATTAAAACTAGGCACTACTATTAATAACAAACTATAGCTGAAAAAATCCGGCACCCCCTGCAATTTGGCACTTCAATATCTCATATTTAAACCTCACATGACACGAGCAATATTGCATTTTTCGTAAAGGTATATAACTGTGATATTAATTTGAATCCATGTATCTTTAACAAAAAGATTAAGGAAAAAACCTAAAAAGAAATTAATAAGAAACAACAGATATATGGCTTTATGCTTAGACATTCGATTATACCCAATCGTTCTTTTTTTTTTTTTTTTTTTTTTTTTTTTTTTTTGCAGTGTTAGGTCTCATAGCCTTAAAAAAATGTAAAATAAAAAAATAATAATGTAAGGAATACCATTTTTGAGCAAAGCCATGTCATGGGCAGCAGTTATTTTGATGTCCCAAACCTGGGTCGCTGCGTCCTTTTCATGAAAGGGTTTAAGAATTCACCTAGCTAATAAATTTTTTCCACACTTGAGACCTATAGATACGTCTACAATTTTTAAATATTTTTCTAATCAATAATTCATCAACCACCCCAATAATTCTTGGGGGGCGCTTTTTTTTTTTTTTTTTTTTTGACGTTAAAAACCAATCATACAAGACAATCAATGATATATATATATATATATATATTATGGTATTTATATCATCGACACGTTATTTTCATGCAAGGAAAAATTGTGTAATGATCATCTAAGCAAACTGCAAAAGGTAGAGGATTGGGATAAACAAGAATTCAACTGAACACGTAAGTGTTGCCTTCAAACTTTCAAGGACGACATCGATCCAACTTTCTTGGTATCAAAAAGGTGCAAAAAGAAAATTATGAATGTATTAATAATTATATTTCATGAACAAATCACCAAATCCAAGTTGGGGGATTTGGCATGATATATTAAACACGTTGAATATATACATCTAAATTTTATCGGTCCCACTATTATTTTTACGACCGGCCTATCTGTATATACGATGAGTTTTCTATCATGTGATCGTACAAGTCCAACAAATATAATACTTTCATAACTATTGATTGAGTTACATTCAATATGTATTATATTTTGAAACTTTTACAACAAATATCAAATATATGAACAGAAAATGTTACACACTAATAAGTTAACATTACAAGTCAGTATAACCATAATGCTATATTTACCAAACCATATGATACCGGACAAGAAACTTATCAATATACAAATTAGATTATAAAATTTATACCTATATATGAACTGTTATATGTTTATTATTGTTTTATCCCCATTTGGGGCGACATCATCAGATGAAAAAATACCATCTGGATTTTAAAATCTCAACTTTATATCAAATTTTCGCTCTCTTTCATTTTCAAAAAACTCAAATTTTAAAAATCCATAACTTTCTCATTTCAAATCAAAATTAGATGATTAATTTTATGTCAAAATACTCGTAATGACGAGAGAAATAAGACAAAATCTATTTTGCATTTTTTTTCTAAACATATCCCAAATTTTTACACTTTTTATATATCATAGATTTTTTTTTTTAAATTTTCCCTTTAAATACACATTGTCAACACATCCTTCAAAACATCACATCTTCATATGTCCCCCAAATGGGCCATTAACTTTGCACTCTCATAATTATTTGTTTATATATATGAATGTGTACCAGTTGTATATGATCTCTTTTTTAAGTAGTGTATCTTGTGGAAAAGGAACAATTACAAAGAAACCATCCACATGGCCCATGGGTCTACTAGTACCGTGCACATGCTTTAATGCAAAATCATTAACTGTGACAATGCCGCATGTACAAAAAAAATAGCACATATTTAAATGGAAGTATCTTGTTATTTTTCTGATCACTTTCTTTTTTGCTTAATATATGATCACCTTTTTGACCAAAAACTCTTGTTATCGCGTTAAATTTGGGAAAGTCTTGCACCATTACTTAACATTGTATTGAATTCAGCCTATTCGCTGGAATAATTATTTCTTTATGATTTATCTCTTTCAATTGTAGCAAAAGTTTGTTTAATCATGTCCTTCCCCATTTATGATTGCTTCATTTAAATATAAAAGAAAAATAAATAAATGAGAATAATTAATTAATTGATTGAAAAGGTAACGACGCTCAAACTAATATTGACATTTGTCGCTGAGGAAGAAAAGAATTGTTGCATGACTCATCTATGTATTTTACTTTCTTTACTTTTTATAATCTGGGGAAAAAAGTAATAGAAAAAAGAATATTACTCTTTTCTCGATATGTCATTCGACGCACAAAAGAAGAAAAACAAAAAAGATATAACTTTTTTCGTTTTATTTCCTTTTACATTTACTCTACTTTTTCTTTTTATTTTTTAACTATTTTTATTTTTTGGGAAATCCTTTACTTTACTATATGTAATTTGACAATATCTTGCTCCATTTGGATACAAGCTAGCGGGAAAAGTATGCGGTTCTAAATGGGTTTTCTCAAGCAACTCATCAACCCACATGAAAATTGAAACGAGATCCAAAGCACCAGAGGGCTTAGGATATAAGTCTTGGGCTAATTAGTTAGTGATAATCAATGATAACAAATAACATTATTACGAAAATAATTGAAGTAAAGAACAAGATTTTAAATATATAATTTAACACAAATTTTACTAAGTGGATAATAAATTTACTTGATAAATAAGATATGTACGAGAAATAAATTTGTTATTTACTCTAAATATTTTTAAAACCCACCATTTACTTCACTTATTTAGGTAAAAGCTAATTAATTCTTCCTCAAAAAAAAAAAAAAACATGAAGTTTTTTCCCCCCCAGTTATAGAAGTTTTTGACCACTCCACAATGATCAATATACAATAAAGTATCGGATTTTGGTGCTTTTTATCTTTTTTGAACTATGATTGAATTGGTCCTTGAATCTTTAAATTTATTAAAATTTTACGTATGGTTAGAGATTTGGTAAATGAAGTAGAGTTCATATCTGCTATAAAGTAGAGTTCATGAGTTCAAATTCCTCTACCTTATATTCAAAAAAAAAAAAAAAAAAAATTGTCAAATTGCTTTCAAACTTACGAATATTAATGTTAAAATTAGAGTTTGGATTTTGAAATCCAATATCATCCAAACATTTCACCTCAAACGGGCTCTTAATTTAATGAATTAATTATTTATCCGTAAATAATTATTATTCCTAATTCGATAATATGTAATTATAAAAAAAAAATTCGCCCATTTCTCAAAGCGAGATCTTAAATAAAGCCATTTTGGTAAATGACCCGAGAATCAACCTCTCTTCATCAAAGAATAACTAAGAGTTACAATCATTAATAGGAAAAGAAGTGATTAATGGCTCAAAAACCATAATTTGCTGGACTGAATGACGACATGCTTGCATCTTTCTTTTATTCAGGAAAAAGTGAAAATACAAATAAATGTGTAAGTGAATTCGGTGCTCAGCCAACGGCTAGCAAAGATTAAGAGAAAAGGAATCAAAAAGAGAGAGAGAGAGAGAGAGAGAGAGAGAGAGGAGATATTACATTACATGTAATTAAGCCAACACAGGTGGAAGTTACAAGGATTACTTGTTAGACTATAATCTAAACATCTTTGGGCTTACAAGGATATGTTAGACTATAATCTAATCTCATCACATTAATTATATAGTTAGAAGATGAGTCCCTTCTTCATATTCCCGTTATCAGTTCTCTTTAATTTAATAAACTGCTTTCCAAACTCTTGGAAGCACCAATTCAGGAACCGAACCGAGCTATAAAACTCTCTGGACCTTTTTTCTCTACACTCTAATTCTGAAACCGGCTTATATATACCCTTCAGCCTGCAGTTTTAATCCAAGTTTAATTCGGATTAACACTCAATATGGACTTGCAAATCACATCATTGTAAGGAAAATTAATTATAGAATGTGACAATGTTTTATGGGGAGAAACAGATAACTGAATCATTTCATGACCCCTTTAAGGGCTCAGCAAGGTCTTCATTAAATTCACCAAATATGTTGGGACAGCCATCCCAATTTCCCTGCTCACGCGCCTCCCAATAGCCACCCACATAGCGAAAAGGTCCGTCTTCCCTTTCTTGCTCAAACCATTTCGGCTTCCACCCGTTTTCTTGTAATTTCCTTGACTGCATGATGACGGAACATATCCTCAGTACTCGTCAGTGAAACAATATATCCTCAGTACTCGTCAGTGAAACAATACAAGTTGTCAATTTTCTTCTTCAAGTCTTCTGTTGTGAAACATAGATTTTCACCAACTGGAATTTGTGTTCATAGGTAGATAACTACTGGGACATTGGTGCGTGTCATAAAGAGTGTGTGTGTGTGTTATATATATTATATATAGGGAGGGGCAGAGAGAGTTGTTACAAGACATACCATTCTCTGCCTCTTCTCCAACCGCTGTTTGTCTGCATTTGCCTTCTCATATTCTCCATTCTCCAGATGCCGCTGGTCTGGTCTAAGCCTGGAATCCGTGGGCGGTAGCTTCTCCTTAATCCGTGATCAAATACCCGGGATCAGACAAAGCTATAAAAGAGGATTAGAGATGCACAAGTAAAATGAAAATGCACGTGAAATATGTCATCTAATATATCATGTCTACCTGCAACCCAGGTGTTAGCTCGTTCAATGTGATCGCGAATGAAGTTAAGTTGTACCGTGTGAGATTAGGAGGCGGCTTAGTCCTCCTCCATAATAAAGATGAGTCAGATGATGAAGTACAATCCTTCGAATTGCTGCTTCCATCACCCTTAACATAATACATGATATCATCCCACTTCCCAAATAATGTAGCAAACTTTTTTCCCGTTACATCTTCAACAAATCCATTAACCTGCAAATTTAGATATGATATTAATTCGATAGTGTTTGGAGGATGAAAAGAACTTCAAAATTCGATTATCTAATCTGCACCCTTAGTGGCAGAATCATAACCGGAAAGCAGAACAAAGAAAGTTTTGAGGTATTCTTGCAATTACAGGGATTCGAGCAGAGAGTGCACTGCTTACTTGGCGAGGATTTCGATCAAGAAGTGACTGCTCTTTGAACTTGAGTTTGCATGAATACTGGCGATTTCCACGTATCTGCATAAGCCCGTGGTGGTCACAATACACTTTGCCAAAGATAAGGTTGTAAATAGACGTCGTGACCTGTGAACATCATGATGATATCTCAGTAAATTTGAACTTTAATATACAATTAGAGAAACATAACTGAAACTGTATAATAGAAGAAAAATACAGCAATTCACACACCTTGCTCCACTGGAAAACTTCACCATCATCAAATTCTACAGTTAAAATTCCAACAGGGTCGAGCTGTATTGATGTGCCGCAAAACTTCGATCGGAGGTTGCTGTCACCCCAGAATTTCCATCCTCTACCTTCACAGTGGCAGGCAATGAGAGTTGGGTGGTGACAAACCTGTTTCAGCATGGATTATTGTCCAACCATTTTGGATGAAGATTGAAATATTTCTTGTTAACTATAAAATAATCTAATATGACCATCATCTCTTTTTGTCCAGAAACATCCTACAAAATTTCATGCCAATACAATGTCTTGTGGAGCAAAACCTGAAATTTGGACCATTTTTTAGCTAAACATAAAAGTGTGCACTTCTATTTCGCGTGAAGTTCAATGTATGACAGAGTACCTTCTCAGAGAAGAAGCGGATTCCTTTATCAGGATAATCAGCTTCATATGTTTCCCCCAACAATGGATTGAAGGGCTTGCAATGCCGACCTTCAGATGAAGCATATGCAGACACCGCAAATGCAGCAACATTGAGAACTCTTTGGAGGCTGTTCCCCTGACAATGTTACACAAGATCCCGAGGAAGCAATTTAGAATCAGGATATTGAGATTCTACGAAAAAGGTAATCTTTGATGTACATAAACTATTATACTGCACTCAATATATTCGTCCTAACTTGAAACACAAGAAACTCAAGTAACTTCCAAGATCGTCTACTCATCAACTTCACAAGTCTCAAGATAGAACGAAAGAAAATAAGCTGTAAAGTCAGAAATATAGCAAGAAAATGACTAGGAGGGATTCTTTAGTAACAAGGACCACAAATAGACATGACATCCTAATTTATGTTCATAAGTTAGTACACCTTACCGCTTTTCCATGCTCATATGCGCGATCCAAAAGATAAGAGTACTCCATGTCTTCGAAGCATTTCTGAAGGGATGATATTGGCTCATTAAAGTAAACGGGAAGGCAAACTCGTGTAAGATCCTTCCCAACATTGTCTTTGATCATGGACCATAGACTGACTCCTTTCTCTTTCTCGAGTGGATTGGGAAGCTTTGTTCGCCTTTCAACATGTGGGTATCTAGAGTCCTGAACTAATTCCTTCTGATTCTGCATTTTCCCCGCATTACCAATTCGACTTTCAGGCTTCCTATTCTTATCAACGTTATTTACAGTCTCTTTCATAGACCCACAAGCGGTGGTGGGTTCAGAAAAAAACTCTCTTGAGTCGTAAAACGATGCTTCATCTTCATCTGACACTTCTTCAAGCTCTTGTTTCTCAATGTCATCAGATGACTCAGTTGTACTGCATTCTAAGAACCAAACATATATATAAAGAAATAGTAGTGCTGAGAAGCCACTAAAAAACATAGACAGTAAACCTAAAGAAGAATCCTCGTTCATCGGCATCCGTAGAAGAGGACTGATACCCCATTATATCATCAGAAACAGTTAATAATATATTTCTATACATGACCAGGAAACAACAAGCTGGCAGAAGCAAAAGATAGAAATAAATCACTCTTACCACTATATTTGCCCCGCCCTAGACTGGAAAACTCATGCTTTGTCAATTGGAATTCACCATCAGTTATTCCAGATGCTTCAGCATCAATATTAGCTGCCTGCATATGAAAACGTGAAAACGCATGAAATTAAAAGTTATCAAAGGAGAGAGAGAGCAATCCAGACAAGAGATTGTCAAAAGAAAATTTCCAGAAATGCAATGCACTTGCAAACAAGGCAATACCAACGAAGCATCACAATCTCCAGCATTGGGAATGCCAATTTGATGAGATACCACATCAGGGTGGAACAAACAAAGACCAATTCATCACCTCATAATTTAAAGCCCTAATATGGTTCCAAGAGGCCAAACATCTTTTTTGGTTGGGCATATCATGAACTGCTAAGTATCCAAAGAACATAACAGATTGATTAAGTGAATCGGAAATAATCGGTACGAGTCCTCAAGCATGAATACAGTAAAGAAGGGTCGTTTGTAAGATAAATAATAATAATAATAATAATTTAAAAAAAAAAAAAAAAAGAACAGACCTCCAACTGTCTCAGGGTGTCAAGTAAATTGGAGCGCTCTTGGCAAAGCAGGTTGACCTGGGATTGGATTTCAGAGAACTCGGAGAGCATGATTTGCTCACAATCCCTGACGAGGTTGTCAGCAACACCCTCTTCAAGCAAGCGCTTCTTAAGCCTGTCGGTGGACACGGACAGATCATGAGGCACAATGGAGAGACTGTCGTGGACTGTCCTCAGCGGAAACAGACTCCTTGTCGACACCAAAGCTTGCATCCAAGCCTCTCTATCTCTCCTCGAATCAGTTCTCAGATGAAGTGTCTTTGTTGCCGTGAATATGTAAAATCTCCTGTCGTCTGACTTGCTTTCTCGAAACGAAGAGATCTGCTCAAACCCACACACTAGTTATTACACTTTACATACTCAACCGAAAATTTTCTATAATATTTTTGGAATTCCTCGTTCAGATCCCCATTTCGAAAACTACTAAAAAGAATATGCTGTTTTATGCTTAATTCACTAACTAATATGCAATATATATATTTAAACAAGCACCACAAAATCTAATCTCTTTTCAAGTGGTTCTCTAATTCAAACCCCACCCCAATGAATAGTCTCGCGCCCCCACCATGCTCACTTCTTCCTAAATAGTTGGCATTTATTTTTATAATTATAAATGAATCAAAATCAAATTCAAACGTCAAGCCAAGTTTTAAAGACACATACAACTTTATTATATTAAAAAAGAAAAAAAAAAAAGTCAAAAACAAACACCAACACACTCCCGCTTTTGAATCGCAACGAGACACACAGTCCCGCCGTCCGATCACTGTTCTCTTACGTGTATATATGTATATATTTTCTGAATAAACAAAACAAAACTTCTAGAAAGAAAATTAAAGTTTGTACAGTTGAACAAGTCAAGAAGTTGAATGGCTAAGGTAGACACTGACAGATTCAAGTTTTGATTATTTTCTTAATAAAAAAATTTTGTTCTTTAGGGTCGGAAGAGAAAAGGAAAAGGAAAAATGGGAAGAAAGGGAAGGCATTTTTCTGAAGTCTGAACGAATGGAGATCATGAGGATGAATGATGATGTGACAAGAGATGAAATATAAATTAAACCTAGGCCTACGACACAGCCTATCTTTAACCCCCTCCCCCCCTCGCGCCTTCCCCCAGACCCCCTTGTTCACCTGCTGATGTGACGCACTCTACACTAACACCCAGTTAAACTGCGAATTTTAAACCCCCCATAAAAAAGAAAAAAATTTATTAAAAGAAAACAATCAAAAGTCTCGTTCGCAATGTGGGAAATCGAAAAAAAGAAAAAAGAAAAAAGAAAAAAAGAAAAACCCAGAAGAGAGAGAAATCAGGAAAGAAGAGAACACGACGAACAATGAGAGAAACCCCCAGTTTCTAGTTTCTCGCTTCTCCCGCTCGGATATCAATGCCAAAAGCCATTTGCTTTTGTCTGAATTTAGTAAAATCTCCACCAAAATATATATATATATATGTGTTAAAAAATGAAAATTCCATGAATTATATCCTGATTTGAATGAATTGTACAATCCAAATCGAACACTATGAATCACGATACGAATCCTTGATGTGCGATCGAGATTTCGAAAGCGAAATTCTTTGCTTTTGTTTATTTATTTATTTATATTTATTTATTTGTTTGTTTGTTTGTTTGTTTGTTTGTTTGGGTTACCTTGAGATGGACGATGGCGACGGATTTCTTAGGGGGCTTCCTCCGGGCGGCAGAGGAGGAGCAGCCGGAGAGGCTATTGGAGGAGATCTCGCCGATGAAGCGAACGTCGTCGTTGGGAGTGAAGAGATTGAGGGCGGTGATCTCCGGGGGGCGAATCTTGGAGTAGGAGAGGACGCCGTTCCTCAGCATGAACCACCTGGATCTCCACCCCTTCCCGTAATTCGTCCACTTGTACAGCACTCCAGCCACCGTCGCCTCCGCCGCCGCCGCATTGCCCTCTGCCAAACTTGCTGGCGAGCTCCGCGTCCGACACAGCATCTCCGGCGACCGGTTTCCGATTCCCGCCGTGCTCTCCAGCGATATGCAGCACAGCGGGTGCATCTCCTTCACTCGCATTATATATATATATATATATATATATAGAAATAAATAAATCGATATATTCAGATTTCCAACTTCCCAATAAACACAAAACTTTCCTAAACCCAAACCCGCTTAATGCTGATCACACACACATATATAAATATATAAAATATTCAAAATGCCGGCGAAAACATATCCTTTCAGATTCAAAGAAAATTACACAGAGAGAAGAAAGCTTCTCTGGGGTTGAAGAAGCTCTGAAACTGAGAAAGATTCGATGGGGAAGAGAGAGAGGGGGGCGGGGGGAGAGAGAGTGACAATTAGAAATCAGAGGTTTACTATTATAAGGCAGCGTCCCATTTACTTAGTTTATTAGTAAATGACTTATTTATAATTATGCGATTTGCACAAAAATAAATTATTAAAAATAAAAAATAAAAATAAAAATAAAAATAAATTTTGCTTGAAGTGATGGCAAAGTGTATCTGTGTATATATAAACATATATACGGATGATGGAGATCTTCTGTATGTATACTTATGTAGAGAGAGAGAGGGGAGGGGGGGGAGGGGGGGTGAAAGAGGAGAGAGAAAGCAGTGGTGGTGCGGCAGGTGGTGGCAATTGAATTAAAGGGGGGTGGTGGCTGAATAGTAATTAAATGCCATTGGAAACAGATTTCCAAAGTTCACAAACTACAATTAAAGAGACGGGACTTGTTCTTGATTAGTACTATCTAATTGTTTGTAATTTGTAATTTTTGTGGCAGATCAGAGGATCAAAGATTTGTTTCTTTTCCTTTTTTTTTTTTTTTTTGGTTTTTTGGTTTTTTGGTTTTTTGGGTATGAAATATGAATAGTCGATAATTAGACAAGACATGGTAATTATAGTCAGGAGGAGGGCGACATTAATTAGAGGAAGAGTGAAGAGGACAGATGGGCTGCTGCAAAGTTGCTTCGGCGTTGAAGAGTTTCGCGGGGAGGGGGGGGGGGGGGGGGGGGTGGTGGTGTTGGCGTGGGTGTGGTGTGTGTGTGAGTGTGGAGATGATCATGTGACTGTGACTGGGGGGACCCTCCCCCTGACTCATCCCCTCTTATTAATAGCTACCCCTAACCATGCATTTGTGTTTCTTTCTTTCTTTCTTTCTTTCTTTCTTTCTTTCTTTTTTTAATTATTTCAATAACATTTCAGGGTCCCACGACAAACGATATAAAATTTTGCGGTAAGATGTAGAAAATTCTTATGTACATCAATAAATAACGTCAAATCTTCATTAAGTTTTGTCTTTGTTTGTATTATTTGACTTGAATAATTTTTACGAGAAATGTGTATTATTTGAATTTCCACACGAGTTTAGGCATGAATGACTAAAGGACCATTTCAATTGAAGTTTTTTAACTTTTTTTCCCTTCAAAAATAAATCAATTTTATTATTTATATTTTCAAAATCTTTCTTAAAAACTCAAACTTAAGTACATAATATTCTTATTTCAAGATAAAAATGAGATGACTTTTTTTTTTTTTTTTTAAGATCCATAGTATTCCTTTTTTTCAAACATGTTTCAAGTTTTTACATTTTTTATCTATCAAAGTTCTTTTTCAAGCAAATATACAATTCCAAAACATTCAGTTATTTCTAATTAAAATTTTTTAAAACTCCAATTAAATTGTATGCCCCAAACGCTCTTGAGAACTAGATTTTTTTGCCCTCCAACTTGTAATGGAAATCCTAGCAAAATCGCCTAAGTCTTACCACCAACCTTTTTTTTTTTTTAATTAAAAAGAATTATTGATGTCCTTACATTTAATTAATGAAATTATGCTATGTTCTTTTTTTTTTTTTTTTAATTAAGTCTAGATGCTCTTTGCCATGGATGGGTCTACAAGGTGGAATTCATTCAAAAGACTGGTTAGTTGAGCTCTTTAATTTGCTTCCTTTATGTTAAATATATGTAAACCACCAATTGACAAAATCAATCTTTTTGACTATAAAGTTCTAATTAATCATTCAACATAATGAAGCTTTCTTCACTATTTGCTCTCCTTGCACGCAGAGTTCATGATGAGATCTCTTGTGAAGATTAACAATAATTTCTTCTTTCTTCTTCTTCTTACAACAGTTTCCAAATTGATTTTGTAGGTGATGATGCAATCACTTAAATGAGATTTAAAACTTTGCTTTTTTTTTTTTTTTTTTTTTTGGTCCCCCTTTGCAGTCATTTGGTGGCATTTGAACTTTTAAAATAAACGGTCCATATAAATGTACATTTGATGGACACAAATATTAGAAATAGAGTATCATTCTTAAACAGTAAAAAATTCCCCTCCCCAAAATTTAGGTCCATTTTAATATATATTCTCCAGTATTTTTTTTAATATTTTTTTTAAATCAATTCATGTCATTTTCCTGGCTTTCTCTATATCTTTTAGATAGTTACTTTTAAAAAAATATTTAAATATTTTATTGAGAATATTAAAATTCAAACACGAATTTAATGGTAATTCAAATGTTTGGTTCAAAAATTTTCAGTATGCTTCCCGGACAGATTTGTTCACTCCTTACCTTTTTATGCCCTTTTGCTTTATACCTTTTCTTTGCCGTTATTTGCATCCCCTATTATTTTAAGAAGAAAAAAGAAATAGGGCTTTATCCAGTTAGCATAGTAATTAAGGACACGTACGAAAATGTCCTTTTTCAAGTATTGTTTAAATAATGTTTTCTTGAATACTAAAAAGACATTTATTCTTTTTTTATAAAGAGAAAATTACATAAATAATTATTATTTTTAATTATTAATTAATATAAATATAAATTCATCATAATTAATTAAAATAATATAAATTTTAATTAATTTTAATTTAATTTTGTATCATGTTATTTTAATAAAAAAACTTATCATATTAATATAATAATTTTTAAATTTATATAAATAATAATTGAACTAATATTAATTAGTAATTTATGAATAGATCAATCTTATATTAACTTAACGATCAAAATATTGATTTGATTGAATCTGATTGACAAGTTTATCAATTATTTTAAGTAAAAAAAATTCAATCATTATTTATCAATTATTTTAAGTTAAAAAAATTCAATCATTATTTTATAAAGATGGTCAAAAACGGATCACATTACTGTATTTCTCATCTAAATAATATGATATTAGAAAAATATTACAATGTAACAAAATTTAATAAAGAACTTTACAATTAGAAATCGTGCCCTGTTAGAATTCGAATCGGTAGGGCTTTTTTTTTTTTTTTCCACGTCCGATCACATAATTTTCTTAATATTAAATCCGTGTAAATAATGTTTAAAAAAAAGTTTTTGTTGAAGAAATTAAAAAATATTAATAATAAAGTTACTTCTAATCATTATCATTTTCTGCCCAATGGATGCAAAGTATTTATTACATATCGGTTATGTGATAAAAGGCGGGTACAAAGGCAGCAGAGGATGGATCATTTGAGGGACATCTTGATCAAAGTGACAGTGCTCTCACTGCCACCTCAGAAGATTAACATAAAAATTGTGACCAAAAAACAAAACCAAAACAAAGCGTCTTTAATTATTAACTCCAAAATAATAATAATAATAATGATGATAATAAGTTGAGTCGGAGCTTTTGACAGACAGACCCTCTTAAATGAAAGCATTACTCTCATATATATATATATATATATATATATAGTCCCAGCTCCATCCTGAAAATTCCTAATTAATCAAAGAATATTGACGCAGAAGAAATAAATAAATACTCATCATTTCTTTAAGTCTTTTTTTCACTCTTATAGGAACCTTCTCCATTTGCGGTTAGAAACTTGGGATTCATAGTTCCATGCTTAACATTCTTAAGATATATAGCTGCCTAGCCTATGTATATAAATATACAAATACTTTGTAGTAATTTTTTTTTTTTAAATTTAGTAGCAATGTGTTAATATGAGAATCTCGTGATATATACAAGGTACAAATTTTTGAATTTTAGTTTTAGGATTATCATATTATATTAAAATTATATTTGTGTTTAGTTTATCAGTTGAAAATGAAAAATTTTAAATTAGAGTTAATTTATTTTTTAAAAATTAATTATAAATTTTATTAATTTTTAGATAAAAAATAAAAAATAAAAAATAAAAAAGAAAATAAAATAAAATAAAATAATTTAATTTAATTTAAATATTAAATAAATCTTTTGTTAAAATAAAGAAAAAAAAATTTTTTTGTTAAGTTTGTTGAAGTCATAATTGACAGCAACTGCCCAGCATTATTTACTTTACTTTCATTATCTTTTGACTTTTACAGATTGGAAAGGTGAAAGTTTTTTCCTTGCGAAGGTTTCCCTCTTGAGTCTTGATCCTACTCAATTATTTATACATATATTTATAATTGTAGGCCCCAATTTTATAATTATTTTATTTACTTACTAATTATTCTTCCTTTTTTTCCCAACCAACTTGTTGAACCATTTGGCATTGGCCTTGTCTTGGGAAATGCCACACATCATGATCATGAACATTTTGGCCGACACATATAATATTATATCATGTATGCATGTCTAGCTGCATGCCAATTGCTGTGCCTGCAAAAGGAACCGGCTTAATTGCTAGTACGTACCTAGTTCAATTTTGCCAATATATATAGACAAGTTACCATCCAGCATTTATATTATATATATATATTTTTTAAGATATTATTACAATCATTTGATTTTAATATATTATTTTTTAATAATATTTATCGTTTATTTTAATATCCAAACAATACTATGCTACAATATTATAAATTAAAAATTATATATAAAATAATTAGTTATTGTAAGCTTATAAATAAAAAATTATAATTATTAGATATGTCCGTGTCTATCGAATACAAAATCTTTACATTTATATACACGTGTCCATCTACTTTTGGTATGATAATTACACTGCCTCACTAAATGACATATAGTAAATATATAATGCATAATGTGGTATAAATATCTTTTGCGTTTAGGTGAAAGAGTAAATATTTTAACTCGAAAAGTTTCAATGGCTTCTTATAATCTTCTTTTATTTTAAAGTTGAGTCAGTAAGTCTTTCTAAGTACGGTTTTTTTTTTTTTTTTTTTTTTTTTTTTGGTATTGTCCTCCGAACTAGTTTAATCTTTTTATTTTTTCCAAGTTTTTGTATCTTTGGATTTTAATTATATTAAGAGAGGGCTTAAGGTAGGAAATGCAGGAGTTTTAGCAGGTGTTTTATCTTATTGAGATCTATTTATAAAGTTTTGTGATTTATTTTTTCCTTCTCTTCTCTTTCTTTAATCGCCGATATTGTGAACCTTCAAACAGAAGGAATTTTCAGTTCTTGTGCTTATATTCCTAGAGGGGCAAATGGTCTCGTTCATTTGCTAGCTACTTCTGTTTTCAGTTTATCTTTGCACTGTATTTTTGTGGATTTTTGTCATGTGTTCATTTCTATAGCAGTCATGGCAAATTTGTCATCTTTATAAAATTGGAACTTTTCCTATAAAAAAAATATATATTTAAACAGGTAGAATTTGAGATTTGTAATTATTTCATGAATTCATCAAATTGAATGAGAAGCATAATGTGTTTTACAATGAACCTAAGGGAAGGAACAACTAATATCGAGCACCTTTAACGAAATCACACTCGTTAGAAAATATACCTCGTACAAGTAATTGGGTTTCATAAGTTGGAAAATAAAATAAAAATAATGAAAAGTACTATCATACATTAAGTGAGAAAAATCGAAGAAAAAATGAACTTTTTTGTTATTGCATGAGCTTTTAACCATTTTTTCGAACAATTTTTATAATTTTCAAATGAATGAAATCAATTTTAAGTCATCTGCCAAAAATAGAAAAAAAAAAATTCATCTAATTTACTCTCTCATTTGCTCCTTCTAATATCACTCCACCATTGGTTTTAAACTTAATTCACTAATCTCCCGCAATGTAAGGTATAAAAAAAATACATAATTAGGGAAGAAAAATGAAGATGAGACTATGGTACGTAGGGTGATGTTAATGAGTATACTTCTTCTTTTTTTTTTTCTTTTTTTTTTGCTAAAAAAATAAACTAGTAGTGATCCTATCATTTTTCGTTTTTTAAGGTCACGTAAACAATAACACTCTCTTGAGTTGGTTAGGGATTCAAACCTCCAACCTTCAGATTGATTAGATTCTAAAATTGCTTCACTTGCTAACTCATCCACCCCAATCTTTTAATGAGTATACTTGTATATATATAGACATATAATATATATATATATATAATATAGGTTTGATGATCTGACAAAGTGGAAGCAAGAGATGGAGCAAGAAGAATAATTACACTCAAAACATATTTCTGCACCTCACATGTGGCTTACTCTTTCACTCCCCACGCTTCCCATTTTCCTAATTTTCTTGTCTCCTCTCGAGGTCTTTTTTTTTTTAATTTTAAATCACCCCAACCTTTAACTCTTTATACTATATGCCCTCTCTTTGATTCCGACTCCAGAATATTATTCATACAAAACTAGTACCATATGACCTTTAACTTTTTATACTATATGCCCTCTCTTTGATTCCGGCTCCAGAATATTATTCATACAAATCTAGTACTATGTGTGAAAGTTAAGAGAGAGGAAAAATGACTAGTACTATATATGAAAGTAAGAGAAAGGAATAATGAATTTGAGACTGATAAGAAATTATGCTTTCATTTTAAAAGATCAACCTGTTAAGTGGAGTGACTCAATATCCTTTTATGTTTATTAAAGAATTTGAGACTAATAAGAAATTGAAATTCCATCTTAAAATATCAACATGTTAAGTGAAGTGACACAATATTCTTATATATATGTTATTATTGAAATATATTTTTGACGTGAGACTTGGATTTCTTTTTACCCTTAAAACTATATATATATATATGTGTGCGTGTGTGTGCCCTATATGGGAGTTCCATGCGGTAGCAAACAAATTTTAGGCGAACATAATGGAAGAGATTGAAAATTGTGATTTAGTTTTCTTGTGTTATGAACTCATTCAAAATATTAATATTTGTATTTTATTAATTTGAAATATAATTATTCTTTTTTAAAAAAAAGTATTTAACTGACAAATCTTCATTAAGCATTAATTAATTCGATAAGATATTAATATATAGTATGAAGGTTAAAAATTTGAGGGTTTTTTTTTTTTTTTGTTTCCATTCCTAACCATGGGATTCTCCGTTTTAGAAAAGGACATAAATTTAAACAACATTTCCAAAAAGAAAATATCTATGCATTTAGGTTTCTTGGGTGGCTCGATTTATAATTACATTATTATTTTTATTAATAAAAAAGCATTCAAAATTATATTTACACGATTATTCGTTTCATTGGCCATCATGTTTTATATATACAATATTTTTATATACCCGTAGAAGCGTACGTACAAGTCAGAGTATCTAGCTAATTACCTAATACACATGGAAGATGGAATTTTGGGTCATTTCTTGCTGACGTTTGACATTTATGTACACTAGGCCTAGAAATTCTTGAATTCCAAATTGTCCAACGAGAAGGAATATATATATATATATATATATGTAACATATATGTATATATATATATATGTATGTAACATATATGTATATATATATATTACTAGTCATCCTTAGAGAACTAGAACTATAGAAGACAAAAAAATGAAAAATATTAGAAGCATAATATTAACAATGTCGTCAAAGTCTTCTTCATGCTTAATGGGTGTAGGTGATATCTAGTCTAGATATATAAATGCCTAGACTTACATAAGAAAATTCCAAAAGTTATAACACCCCTTGAGTCGGAAAGTACTATATATATAAATATACATATATTTCTTACTTGCCCTTTAATTAAGTTGCTTGTAGTTTACATTTACTTCGTCAGATGATGATGAAATTTTTAAGTTAGAGTTGATTGATTTTTTAAAAATTAGTTATAAATTTTGTTGACTTTTCATAAATAAACAAAAACTGAGATAAAAAAATATAATTTAATTGGAGTTAAACTTAAATGCCAAACAAAGTCATTCTATATATATGTACATTGATGTTTCATAACTCAACTTTGTGGTACGGAAAATCTCACAAATAATTTATGTTATAAGGTTGATTTATTTCTCCTGGGTGTATAAATAGTACATTAAATATAATAATACTACTTTGATACACCACATTGATTATATATTTTATGTTAAAAACAGTTGATGGTGAAAAATTGTTTGGGTGTAAAGAAAACGAAACAGAAAAGAGAGAAAATCTTAGAGTTCAAGGCGTAAGAAATTACTTTTCTTAAGGTTTTATTTATCCCTATTACAAATACTTTGCTATCGAGTGTTACGGCATATTACCTTCAAAATATAATAAACTCACGAATTTAATAAGTAACAACCTTATTAAATTTCATAACAAGAGATGAAATTGGTATTAGAAATTGGAGATATATAGACTTTGATAAGTCTGTTCATGAAGGGCTGTAAAAGATACAACATACATATCTTTAAGTTAAAACGTATCTGTTAATTCAACAAATGTATCTATTCCAACAGACATACTTATTGGTTATCAGAATTGAATTCTGACCATTCTTAATAATTCAATTAATGGTTCAGAATAAAGATAAAACTATTAAATCTGATTGTTAGATCATGCGTGATCGAATTAACTGTTCATATTTAATATGGAAAACACAACGTTAAAAAAGAGAGTGCTCCTTTCATTTGAATTTGTTTTTTATCTTGTTTTTAACAGAAATTCTAACTGGAGTGGTGAAGTGAAATTAACTCCCCCTCTTTTTCCACGTATCTTTAACGGAAATTCTTATAAAAGAGTTAGTGGGACAAATTTAAAATTTAAATGATAAAATGAGAATGATCCTAGAATTGTTAGGAGAACAAATGAGAGAAACATACATATTTTTTAATATAAAGAAGAATTATTGTCATGTATGCTCCTCAACTTTAGGGTTATTCCCAATTTATATTGAATTTCAAAAACCCTCACTCGATCCGCTGAATTTTGAATTAGTCATACTTAACTCTATTTGTTAGAATTTTATGTAAAAAAAAACAAAAAAACAAAAAAGAGATAGTTATGTGTGATCATGTGGTTTTCTTTTTCTATTTGTTTTTAATAGAAATTGTAACATAAGGGATTTAGTGAGATTAATTTACTTCTTTTTTAGTCTATTTTTAATCAAAATTTTAATAGAAGAAATAAAGAGAGATTAATTCAAATTTTAAAAAGTGAAGTGAAAATTTTAAAATTGAAAGTACAAATTAGGAATAATCATGTAGATGAGAATGATTATGTTAATATATATATATATATATATGCTCTTACACTTTGTTTGGTGATTCAACTCATATTTAAATTTTTCACTTAATTTTATCTTTTTTTTTTAAATTAACAAAAATTATAATTAATTTTTAATAAGTCAATTAACTCTAATTTAAAATTTTTAACTCCAACCGGGACACTAAACGGAGACTTAGATTACATCATAATTAGCACAGCTAAGAAAGCTGCCATAAGGTGATCATTTTTAGCAATGTCCTTTAATCAAATATTTCTATATACATTCATATATATATATATATATAGATATATGTATGTATATGTATAAGCCTTTTTTTTTGTTGATACGAGCATGCTTAAATGTATTTGATCGCTTGCTAACAAACTTTCCACGTGTAATTAGTATTTGAGAACGGTATTTTTATTTTTTAAAACTCGGTATTATTATTTAACGAAATTATTTATATACGTATATAAGGTGAATAAATTTACAAAACGAAAAGGACTAATAGTGACTATTTTCAGAATAGAGCCGAAAAATTGCAAATCTTGGGTGGTCTACAAAGTATTTTAGAGACAGAAGCGACAGATAGAGACACGAACTTAATGTTTGGCCAAATTTCTTTTAGCCTTCATGAGAATTTTATAGCAGAAGTGGAAAAACTCTCCCAATAAGACTATTTTGTTAAATTTACGTTATATTCTTAAAAAAAAAAATTTATTATATTGTGGTTTTATTTAGATTTAATATTCAGAAATATACAGTTAAAAGCTCCGAGTGTATGTTGACCGATTCACCAAATATATATGTTGGGTAAAGATGGTCGGAATTTATGTTGAACTGTATTAACACAGCCCCTAATAATGGTTTTCGATAGCTATATTTTCTGTCACGACAAAGTAAGTTATAACTGTGCCAAACCATGACGACAAAAACAATATGGTTGATTCATGATTTTAATAAATAATTTTTTCTTTGTTTTGTTTGACCCAGTCTATAATAATTATGCTTTTCATCTAATAATTTATGGATTTTTAATTTGTAAGCTAAAAATACATTTGGATTAATGAACTCATAATAACTAATTTATTTTCATTTTCATTAATATTTTCATCATTTTTTTTTTATCTTAGCAACCAAAAACAAACAAGACAAAGCCAAACAAAATTAAGGAAAAAAACTTGCTATATCAGACAATTAGAACAACTTTCCACAAAATAATTAACTTTAACAGAGTAGGGCATAAACATAAAGATAGGTTATTCTTTTTGGCTGATTTGTGATCAGCAATGGGCTTAATTGGAATAATTTGCATCTATAAATGCAAACAAAAGGAAAAGCACAAAATGTTTTTGGTTGAAATTAAATAGTTTCGACACACATGTTTTCATGTCGATGGACATGGACTAATGGGTGTTGGATTCATCTCTCTCTCTCTCTCTCTCTCTTCTTTTTTTTTTTTTTTTTTTTTTACAAAGTTTGATTCAAGTATTTATTTATTTAAAAACAACCCACACACACACACACACACACACACACACACACACACACACACACACACAAAGGATTGCGTTGTTGCTCTCAAAAAAAAAAAAAAAAAAAAAAAAGAATTGCATTGTTTCTTACGACCCTGCAAGGTACAGAATCAAAATATGTTCAGAGTTTGAATTAAAAATGAGTGGGAGAGCAAATCAAATCACAAAACACTCCGCCCAAAAAATAATGGTGTCAGCTCTTTGTGAGACCAAAGCTATCTTCCTTATCCCCAAGCCATGTGTCTCGTCTGGATTAAGGGCATTAATGTTAATTCTCTATTTAATTATTTATGGAAATACATGCATATATATATATATATATTTATAGGGGCGGCCTACAAAAGCTTAAAAGATTTGTTAGTCCCAATCATAAGTCGCTTCCGTTCATCAAATTTCATCATCATCCATCTTAAAAAGGCAAAACCTCTTACTTTGTTATAAGCGTCAAAATATTTGAGTACTGAAGAGAACACACTAGGGTCCTAAGCCTCAACCCATTATGAATAAAGCCAACCATGTTTTTCAAAAAGTTAAGAAAATAAAGAAAAAATATCTAGTACTAATTTGTGTTCATTCTACATTTTTTTCAAAGGCACGGAGGCATTTTGGACTGATTGATGCATATTTATATATATATGTGCATATGGGTGTAAATGCTTGTTTTATTCAATCTATATATACATATACACACACACACACATGGATCATGATATAATTCCACAACTACGAATGATTTTAACTTTTTGAAATAACAGTAATAAGTAAGATGAGTAGTGTGTTTGATTGAGGTTGATGGATTACTGTGTATGGAGACATGGTCATGTGTGAAAAGGAGAACAGAGCGCCTAAACACAAGGCCTAATTCCTCATCTATAATTCTCACCCCCCCCCCCCCCATGTTTCTGGCCCCCACCTGCCCATCCATACTTCTCGTCAACTAGTTTTTAGCATTTTCCTTCCCCCCGCCCTTTTTTTTTTCTTTCTAATTTCGAGTTAATTACAAGTTTGATTCTAAAAAATAATAATTGTCTCACTTTACTTCTTATAACTTAAAATGACACAAAAGTACTCATTCTCGATTGTAACTTTGATACTTCCATTATTACAGTAATATTTTAATTAATAGTTTAAATCACATGGATGTTAACAATCGACAATAAAAGAGAAATTTAGTAAATTTAAATAAAATAGAAGACAATTTATACGATATGTATACCCAATGATGATAATATGGATTTCGATCCATAGACATATTGGTAATCTTGGTTCAAAAAATTTCAGAGAAATATCGCCAAAAAATTGTGGAAAGGATGGATGTTTGTTTTATGATTCAATAATATCTGTTCTTTGATTTTAGGATATAACATTTGGAAAAAAAAAATGTGATTATAACTTTTAAAAAAATGACATTTTGAGGACAAAGATATCAAAGTTGCAATTTATGAAAAGGTCGAAGAGAGATATTTTTTGTCATTTTAAATTGTAGTGGACAAAATGAGACTATCCGTATTCTTAAATCTCTAAATTTAAAGTATTAAAAAAGTGCTAATTAATTTAAAATTACCCTTTTTCTTTCCAAGGAAAGTAACGAGTATAACGATATTATTTAAGCATATGTGTAAGCATCATATATAAAGAGAGCTTAATTGAGATTAGTATAACTAATTCGTGCTAACAATGCATAAAATTTTCCACATTAGTTAACAAGGATATAAGATTAATATAAAGCATGTACATAATTTTGAGATTGAAGACTTGAAAATTTTCAAAAATTACGAAATTTATCAATTCGTTCATTTGTTGAATATATATAATGTCCACCAAGTCTTACTTATGTGTGATGCATGTGAAGTTAAAATTAATAAGAGATTGAATTAAGTAGCTATTAGCTATTCTGATCGATCAGATTTTCATTAACTAATCCAGTGCAGTGAGAATTAAAAAGTTCCTTTTGTAAATGTACGATTATTCTTTTTCTGTTAATAATTTTTTAGTTTTTCTAGCTTGGA
Organism: Ficus hispida; assembly: GCA_025413025.1. Lineage (NCBI taxonomy): Eukaryota > Viridiplantae > Streptophyta > Magnoliopsida > Rosales > Moraceae > Ficus > Ficus hispida. The sequence continues at coordinate 35,617,549 of CM046372.1, read as the reverse complement.
TAATCGGTTCGTTTGATTTATGAGTTTCACTAAAAGCTAATCGATGTGGGTGTAAATAATTTAACCTCTTCATATAGATGCACCTTGATATTAGCCAAGATGGAATAGCTTTTGTTTGTGCATTTGGAGGCAAAGAGAATGGAGTTCATTTTTCCAAGTGATACGTGGAATATGGTGTTTGTTGTACTTTATAAATTAACATATATACATATATATATATATGTATGTATGTATGTGTATATATATATATATAAATACAACAGTCCACAATTACTATATTATATTATTATATGAATGATATATAGTATCTAATGTTACTAACAAGTGCTAAGTGACGACACAAGTTGAAGACAAGAAGGATAAATTGAATACGCAAATAAAATATTCCATAATCATGTGGGGTTCTAGTTTAGCAGTACTTGTATCAATTCTCATCAGAGAGAAAAAAACAGGTTTAATATATACAACCAGTTTTATTTTGGCTATTTATGTGTGTGTGTGTGTGTATTTTATTTCTTTTTTATTCATTTCTTCCAGTTTTCTCCGTTGGCCATGCATTCTAACATGTTGACAACTAGCATTATTTGTGGTCTCTAATGGAAAATCTGCCTGTGCTTTACCCAGTAGTTGACTCCTCCGATATATACTCCAAGCCCTTCATTGCTTCAATAACTTTTCTGTGATATTTAGGAACTGGATTCATATGGATTCCAACCAAAAAGGAATATATATATATATATATATATATATATATATATAAGGATTAACTAATAAATTTATGTCTGATGGTTGATACTGCATGCATGTGCCATGGTGTCAATTTATAACTACTTTTTAAATGAAATATGAAGACAGTTAATTAAAGGAAATGTTAACTTAAAGCAGAACAATGTTCCTTTTGCAACTTACTTTCAGTTTAAAGTATAATATTGCTAGTTTATCAATTCTCTTAAAAGCTTAAGCTGTTAAGAGATGAGTCAATAATAGTTTTATATTTTAACACTCATCCTCACGTGCAGGCCAGATAATGGGTAAGCGTGCCGATAAATATTTATTTGAAACTCTAACATAAATTATAAGAAACCCGAAACATATTAAATGCCTAACATGCAATGATAATAAGAGATTATAAAGAGTGAAATTGTAGGGGTTCGAACTTAGGAGCTCCCGTTCTGATACCATATTAGTTTATCAATTCTCTCAAAAACTTCAGCTGTTAGAAGATAGACCAATAATAATAGTTTTATATTTCAATATATATATATATACTGGTGATAAGAAATTTTGGTAAACAAATAAATATACATATAAATAGTATTTTACACAATGCATATAAAGAGAGGAATTTACTGATCATGTTTGGTATATCACATGTGCATTTCTCCCTTTTCTTGTTTACTTAGTATGTAATTCGTCTGGTTTAGGTCCCTTTGTAGATTAAAAAGAGAGGATAAGATATCTTTTGAAAAGTATGATTACGTTTGAAGGGATTTACATTATTTGGTAACCACGTAGAAAATAAAAGTATTTTTGCACATGCGCGCAGTAGTACTATACATATACGTACATACATATATAAACATATATATATATATATATTTAGAGTTGTATTAATGTAATAATTAAATTAAAACTTGATGGGAGCTATATATATGTAATCAAAAACCAGATCAGCAAATAATAACTTGGGATATTTCATTTTTGATAGAGGGGGACTGGCGATTGACACAACCCAAATATCCGATGGCTTTCAAATCTTTCAATTCGGAGCTTATTTAAATTTTAATTGATTTGAAAAAAATTAGGAAGGAAGAACATATATCTATATATTTATATACACATATATAATTTGGTACTGGGAAAAAAAAAAACAATAATTGAAGCAAATGAATGATGATGGGGGGGAAGGGGAAGGGGAAGGGGGTCTTCCAAAAGAAACCAACAACCAGCAATCAAATCCATGTTTCTAAAGGACTAAACAAGCAACTAATTTCTCTTCGTATATTGAAAAAAAAAATCAAAAAATAAAAAAATCAATCCACTCACTCACATGAGTTGGGAAACAACTCATTGGAGCACTAACCAACCGGACCCCCCAAACGCCCTCATCTCCTTGTGTCACGTCTATGCATGCAACAACGATATTTCTTTGCTACCTCTCTCTCTCTCCCCCTCTCCCATTGTATTATACATCAATTTCTATCCTATCATATCAAATATCAATATATACATATGCGTGTGTGTGTGTATATATGTGTGTGTGATCACCTCCAGCATCATCATGTGATTGCCCATGCCTCTCTAAGTCCCCCACCTCAAATCTCATGTGATCACGGTCTTATTTAGTTCAAATTATTTTGCACTTTCATGGTGAGGGATATGGCCGGGGTTGCACGACTGCATTTTTTAAAAAAAAATAATTTTCTTCTGTTTAATCTTCTTCAATTTTGATGACTTTCTTGACTTAATAAGCTAGCGTGGTCAATCAGTGTTTGCTTTGTGGGGTCATCCCCCCATATGCGTGTGGATGGTTTTTTCAAACCTTTCCTATCATTTTTGTTGAAAGTTTCTATGTCCTTCATACATATATATATATATATATATATATATATATATATTAAACACGACACTCCAGCTACTAGTAATATGCTAGTAGTTTATATCTTCTTCTTTTTTTTTTTTAAGTAATTAATTAAATTTTCTTACCCATTTTAAGTGGTTGGAAGTAAGAGGCCACCGGCCAAGTGGATAAATAATGTCCTCAAATTAGATTTGATGTTAGAGCACTCTATAACTAGATGTTCTGATAAGGGAAAACACCCTTTTAATTTTGTCTATATAGGAAATTTTGTTCATACTATATTGACATGAAGTGCTAGCTAGTCCATATTATGTTGTTGGTATTTATTTAAATGTTTGCTTTGCCTTTGCCTTGCAGGGCTGTTCTTTGAATCCTGCTCATTATTGGACGGCAAATTAGATTTTAATTAGAGACAAAACATGATGGCTAAATATATTTATAAACCAAAGTGCATGTCTAATTTTAGTCGTTCCAAATACAAATCTCTTTAATAATTCAGTTCAATATTATATCTAGCTAGAATGTTTGAATCGTAGGAGATCTTATATATGACACAGCTTTTTCTAGCTTTAATCTACCCCAACCACAGTTCTATTTTTACAATCACAAATTCATTGACAAAATGGAAAAATAGCCGTGAATACACACACACACACATATAGGATGAGATGACAATTGTTATAGTAACAACTAGCATTATATATATATATATATATATATATATATATATATTCACCAAAAAAACAACTAGCAATATATATATACATATATATATATATATAGATATATAGAGTAAATAGTCCCTTTTCAAAAGGTGTAATGGTTAAAAGAAACCTTTTTCGCTAACCAAGAAAAAAGGCTACAGCTAGAACTCTCTAAGTCCTAATTGATCTTCACTAATTTTTTGTCGGTGAAAATCTCATTTTTCAAATAACTCTTCCTTTCTTTTCTTTTCTTTTTGGTGACGGGCAAGTGATCCATAATTTAAGCAACTTCTTACTTAGGTCATCCATGCATAAATAGATACACACACAGGCACACACACACACACACTCACATATATACATATATATGCGAGTGGTACATTTACGCATGACCAATATATACGTACTCATAAGTGTACGTACCTAGATCATTACTTGCATATCTACAAATACACACACACACACAGATATACGTGCATGTGGGTGTGGCCCTAGTAGTAGTCATATGCCTGTTACATGCACTGCATACATAAATGTGCTGTATATATATATATATATATATATATATATATATGACTTGACCAGAAATTTGCAAATCATGAATCTTTGATATTGAGAGGTACATTATGATTCATCAGAAGTATTTGGAGAAGTTGTGGAAGCAATAATAATGTTGGAGATATATATTGGCTAACAATATTAATGGGTCTCAAAGAAGTGACAGCCGCGGTTCCCAGCAAAGCTAGCCATAACATTAATATTTTACTCTGGAACCAAACCTAATCTGATCTTCTCCTGTTTTCCTCAAAAAATATCCCACAACGAGTTTTAGAATCCAAGTATCCAACTGAATTGAAATTCATGCGTTTGATTGCATAATCCAAACCTTAGAATTACAATTCAATTGTTGTCTTTTTCCCTCAGTTTCGCTATTCACATATTTTTGTAACTCAAATTTTAAAAGTCCATAACTTTATATAGACAAGTCCAAATAAGATGATTTTTTTAATTGCATTGAATTTTGAGACGAACGAAACCAGCACCATATTGATATTTTTTTCTGAATACATTTCAAGTTTTTACACTTTTAACTCCCGCAATTCAAGTATCTCGATAAACGCACAAATAATCTAAACTCAAATTTTGAATCCAAACCTTAGCACTAAACGCATGCTCAGATTTGCCCTTTCCTTATCTGCCTTTGAACTTTCAAAACCTACCCTTATTTTCATTCTTCTTCTTTTTTTATTTTTTTTTTATTTTTAAATATGGGAGGCAATTTAGTCCTTATAATAATAACATGAATCAATTCCAATCTTAATCGAAGTTAAACTTTAAACGGAATAATTATGATTTATACCTCCATATCTCTTGGGGGGAAAAACTTTTAGCAATTAAGTCCCTGGATGAGTCCCCAAAATTTTTTAAAAATTTAAGGTATTGATTGTATTTTTTTAGAAAATCAAGAACCAAGAGCCCATTAAGTGCAAACTCAAAATTCAAGAAGTAAATTCAAACTTTAATGAGAGAAAACGCAATAGGAAAAAAAAATTCGAAAAGTTGGTTAACATGAGATACTATACAAACGAAAGGTAAGTCACTAAAATAAAATAATTTTGAGCGAATGAGGTGAATATCCTTTTTTACAATAAATAATTAAAGTATATAACAGATTTTAAAAATATTTACAATAAATAGTTGTAAATAGAAAAATTTACTGTGTAAACTTAAATAGATAATTTACTTAGTAAATTTACTATTTAATATTATTTATTTTAAATATTTTAAAATCATGTTATTTCCCTTCATTTAGTTTTGTAAAAATATTATTTACCATAATTTTCAAATAATAATTAGGGATATAAAAGTAGCATGTAAGAAAGAGTACACGAGTGTTAAAAAAATTAAAATTAAAATTAAAATAAATAGGACCCGCGGGGTGTAAAAAAAAAGGTGGTTGTAGAGTCGCCATCCTCAAACTGTTTCCGAGGTTATAATGATTTATTTAGCATTTTTGCGAGTTGCAAGGGGTGTCAGTTGTTCAGTTCTTCACTGAATCCATCTGATTCAGGTCCTCTGCTCCTCCTGCGGTGGTGGTGGTGGTGGTGGTCATGACTCGTGAGCTGTTCCTGTTATGTACACTGCATTTTTAACACAGAAGTTGGAAAAGTCCTGATAATTTTTATTTTATTTTATTATTTTTGGTTTTGTTTCTCCAAATTTTGACTTCAAAGTGGTCCTGTCTCTTGGCTTTGCCTCTTTTCATGGCCAGCCCTCTGCCCAAAACCAATCGTCTCATTGACGTGTGTCTGTGCCACACTCAGTTTGAGTCCCCCCTACTTACGTATTTATGCTTGTGTTTGTACGACAAAAGTATCACATGCTCACTCACACACTACTTTTTCTGCTTCTACATTAAACATTTTGTATATATGACAATTTCACGGATCGATTGCAAAAAGTAGCCCTCTTTTCGATTGTTATGTGTATATCCAATTTTATCGAATTTTGCTTACTTTTTATTTTGATTTTGATGTGATTCTAACTTATCTAACCTTAAAAAATATGCAATATCGATTAAGATATTATAATGTAAGAAGCTCTCTATATATGTAATTCTAAGAGGTTCTAAGAAGTGGAAACTCATCTCCATTTCAAGTAGATCAAAAGATTTCCATTTACTATGTTGGTCAGGGGGCGAAAAGTGAGAGACAGAAAAAAAAAAAAAAAAAAAGAATGAGATCTTTAAATAGAAAAAAGATTTACACATGGTTTAATGGAAAAGGAAAAAAAAAAAAAAAAAAAGAACTCATTGGTGTTATATAGTATGAAATGTTACTTCTCATCAAATTTATATTGTTGATGTTGTGATCTGCTCCGACCACAAAGTACCACTTCCGACTACCCCGATAACATGAAAGCAAAGGTCCGACCACCTAGATTGGATGCCGATGATCCGAATATGACTGACCAGACACCGTTCTATGGGAACAAGACCAGATGTGGTTCTCGGAGAATAGGGACATCCGGCCAAATCTTACCGTCTCACCAGGACAACTCGAGTACTCGGACTAGATTGTGCTTCGAGCACCCTATCTTGGGGAATGTACCCAGGACTAGTAAGAGTCCCCCGGGCCCACACTCCACCTACTACCTAACATCTAACACAAGTCTTGTCACTGTACTCGTCAGCTGCAGGTGCCGCCCACCTACTACTGCAACGCGTCACATCACCACCTGCCGTCACCTACTTTGACAGGAGCTGCCCTTGCAGGCGCCGGCGGTGGCCACTTTACTGTCCCCCATGCTGAGTCAGACATACGTGGCACCAATCCATTGGGCCAAAAGTCCCTGCAAGCCTAATGCCTAGTCACCCACCGGGTGCCCTAGGTAGTCGACCCAACTGGGTTGTTCAGAGCACCCAGACCCGTGGAATGCGCCTATAAATATGGAATGAATCCACAAATTCAGGTATGGTCATTTTTTCTTGTCAAAGCTTTGTCTCTCCCTTTGCTCATCAGTTCCTCAATTGACTTAAGTATCGGAGTGCCCATGGTAGACACTACACCGGTGTCCCCCATCATTCCAAGGTGTTTTCCCTTTTGCAGGTGACCGACAGCAGAGAGACTGGCCAGTCCCGACCGGACCACCTGACCACATTGGGTGTTACTGCCGGAGGCATTTTCGGCATCAATATTTTGGCACTAGAAGGAGGGCCCCCGCCTTTCCAGCAATCAAAGTTCAAATCACTGGCGCTTCCTGAGTGCCCGACCTCTCTAGCCATGGACAAATGAGACAATCAAATTGCAGAGCACCCGGAGACCTTAACGTCAAAGATGACATATGTTGACCCAAATAGAACTTCCCCGAAAACTGGGTAGAACTTCCCCGGAAATAATGCTTGAACCAGATAGAACTTCCCCAAGAACCGGGTAGAACTTCCCTGGGAAACCAGGTAGAACTTTCCCGAGAACCGGGTAGAACTTTCCCGGGAATAATGCGGGAACAATGCTTGAACTGGGTAGAACTTCCCCGAGAACTGGGTAGAACTTCTTCGGGAACCATGCTTATTGACCCTGGTAGAACTTCCCCGGGAACTATGTTGAGTGACCACCATCTCCGGTGTACTGTCCCTCATCTTCTCAGACTACGGAGTAAGGTCCCATGACCGGGCACCAATCAGAAGAGGTGCCTGAGCAGGACTCACAATATCTGTCTTAACAGACTCCTAACTCCAGAGGTTCCAGGACCACGGAGTAAGATCCTATGACCGGACACCAACCAGAAGAGGTGCCCGAGCAGGACTTACAACATCTGCTTTAGCAGACTCCTAACTCCGTGGTCCCCGGATCACGGAGTAAGGTCTCATGACCGGGCACCAACCAGAAAATGTGCCTAAGCAGGACCCACAATTTGCCTTAACAGACCCAACATTCCAGAGGTTCCCGGACCACGGAGTAAGATCCCATGACCGGGCACCAACCAAAAGAGGTGCTCAAATAAGACCAACAATCTGCCTTAGCAGACTCAACACTCCAGAGGTTCCCGAACTACGGAGTAAGGTCTCATGACCGGGCACCAACCAGAAGAGGTGCCCGAGCAGGATCTACAATATCTATCTTAGCAGACTCCTAACTCCGTTGGTCCCCGGACTACGGAGTAAGGTCGTATGACTGGGCACCAACCAGAAGAGGTGCTTGAGTAGGACCCACAATCTGCCTTAGCAGACCCAACACTCCAGTGGTTTCCAGACCATAGAGTAAGATCCCATGACTGGACACCAATCAGAAGAGGTACCCGAGCAGGACCCACAACATCTGCCTTAGCAGACTCTTAATTTCGTTGGTTCCCGGACTACGGAATAAAGTCCTATAACCGGGCACCAACCAGAAGAGGTGTCCAAACAGGACTCACAATCTGCCTTATCAGACACAACACTCTAGAGCTTCCCGGACCATGGAGTAAGGTCCCATGACCAGGCACTAACTAGAAGAGGTGCCCGAGCAGGACCCACAACATCTGCCTTAGCAGACTCCCAACTCCAGAGGTTCTCGGACCACAAAGTGAGGTCCCATGACTGAGCACTAACCAGAAGAAGTGCCCGAGTAGGATCCATAACATTTGCCTTAGCACACTCCTAACTCCGTTGGTCCCTGGACCACGGAGTAAGGTCTCATGACTGGGCACCAACCAGAAGAGGTGCCTGAGTAGAATTCACAATCTGCCTTAGACGACCCAACACTCCAGAAGTTCCCGGACCACGAGTAAGGTCCCATGACTGGGCATCAACCAGAAGAGGTGCCCGAGCAGGACCAACAATCTGCCTTAGCATACCCAACACTACATAGGTTCTCGGACCATGGAGTAAAGTCCCATAACTGGATACCAACCAGAAGAGGTGCCTGAGCAGGACCCACAACATCTACCTTAGCAGACTCCTAACTCCAGAGGTTCCCGGATTATGGAGTAAGGTCCTATAACCGGAAACCAACCAGAAGAGGTGCCTAAACAGGACCCACAATCTGTCTTAGCAGACCCAATACTCCAGAGGTTCCCGGATCACGGAGTAAGGTCCCATGACCGGGCACCAACCAGAAGAGGTGTCTGAGCAGAACCCACAATCTGCCTTAACATACCGAAAACTCCAGAAGTTCTCGGAACACGGAGTAAGGTCTCATGACCGGACACCAACCAGAAGAGGTGCCTGAGCAAGACTAACAATTTACCTTAGCAGATCCAACACTCCAGAGGTTCCCGGACCACAAAGTAAGGTCCCATGACTGGGCATGAACCAGAAGAGGTGCCCGAGCAGGACCCACAACATCTGCCTTAGTAGACTCCTAACTCCGTTTATCCCCAGACCACGGGACAAGGTCCCATGTCCGGACACCAACCAGAATAGGTGCCCGAGCAGGACTCACAATCTGCCTTAGCAGACCAACACTCCAGAGGTTCCCAGGCCACGGAGTAAGATCCCATGACTGGGCACCAACCAGAAGAGGTGCCTAAGTAGGACACACAATCTGCCTTAGTAGACCCAATACTCCAGAGGTTCTCGGACCACGGAGTAAGGTCCCATGATCGGGCACCAAACAGAAGAGGTGCATGGACATGACTCACAACTTGCCTTAACACACCCAACACTTCAGAGGTTCCCGGACCACGGAATAAGGTCCCATGACCGGGCACCAACCAGAAGAGATGCCCGAGCAGGACCCATAACATCTGCATTAGTAGACTCCTAACTCCGTTGGTACTCGGACCATGGCACAAGGTCCTATGACCGGATACCAACCAGAAGAGGTGCCCGAGCAGGACTGATTACGCCCAAATGTGTACAAAAATAAACGGTCGATTGCAGTACAATTAGGACGGTCGATCCTACGAGGAGGTGATAAAAACAACCAAAGAAAGATTAGTGGAACAAAAACGTTAGAAAAGTAAACAATCAAATAAGGAAAAGGAAGAAGTATTTTTGTGATTTTGAAACAAATTTAATGACAATGTAATTTAAAATAGAGAAAAATTCAATAATCAAAATGTGGTAAAGCATCAAAAATCCCTCATGTGTATTGTTTTCCAATTTTAGTTTTGATTTAACAAAAGTATTCAAATGAATTAGACTTCTGACTTTAATACCAAAAAGATTATTATTATAAATTATCTAAAATCGACAATATATCAAATTTGACAATATTGCAGTAAAAGATCAATTTATAAAATAATTCTAATCACAAAACATTTCATGATAAAATTTACATAGAAAAAGCATGACTGAATCTATATAAAAACTTAGCATAGAATATTTTGCATTCAAAAAAAATTAGAAAACGGAGAAGAATAATTCACTCAAATATATATATGCATTATAATATCAAACAAACAAAACCTCAATTCCAATACTCAACACATGAGTTCATCTCTAGCTTTACTAAGAGAAATCAGCCTAAAATGCTCAAAATCCTCACAAAAACTCTCAAGAAAACTAGGAGAAGTTGGCTCTAAACTTAACCAAAAATTGGTTGGAAAAAACAACAACCACGTCCTCTTGAGGAGCCCTCATTATATAGGCTCGAGTCCAACAAGCTAGGGAGGATTTTTGGCCAACAAATCCGCTACCCAGGTTGGTTAATTACGTGGAGATTCGCGGCAAACCAGCTGGAGGAAATAGATGGCTTGGGGTGGAGCTGGGCTGAGAATCTGGCCCGAGATTCTCGCGGGCTGGGTTGGCTGCTGGAGTTGGGCACGGATTTGTGGGAGATCTGGGCTGGAATGGTGCCGCGGGCCTGGCTGGCAGCTTGGCTGAGAACACGGGCTTGGATTGTGCACACGTGGAGGAAGAGTTGAGACTGGAATCACGGCTGAGCTGGAGTTGCAGCTAGAGGGAGCAGTTGGCTGTGCGAGGGCTTGGGCTGCTGTCTGGGCTGGAATCACGGGCTGAGCTGGCACAGGTGAGGGAGTAGATGAGGCTGGAGTCACGGGCTTGCGGAAGAAAAGAAAAAGAAAGGAAAAAGAAAGAGGAAAGAATCAAAACAAATAAAATAATAAATATTTCTAAAGTAAAATATTATGAATTAATATTATGAAAATCCTTATTTAAAATGTGATTTATCTAATAAATTATATAAATAAAAAAATATTTTTTTGTGCATTTATCATAACCCCCAACCAGCTTATTACTAGTCCCTAGCAATTCAAGCGAGAGAAAAATCAAGTCAAGCTGAAAAGTCAAATCAAAACCTGCAAAATCATCCAAGTACTCATCCAAAACATTAGCAAGAAATCAGAAAATGCTATCAAAACTACTTCAGTCATTACTCCAGAGTTATGTGTGTGTGCACCAAACCGTATCCTTCCTACCACAATCCATAACACAAATAGCATCGAAAAATTCATCAAGAAAAAGTCTCAACTCCATTAACTCACGGGTGTTGGAAATGTTTTAGTGCAGAGGTTTTCACTGATGGAGTTGGAAAGAAATCAGTCAACACTCAAATGAGAGAAGGCATTTTAAGGACAATCTAATAAACAGATATTGATCAAATGATAGGCGACTCAAATACTCAGAACATTACACCACTTACACCATAAACCAGCTTTTGGGATTTCATTTGGATTAAATAGAAAATTACATAAATAAAGATCCGTAAAATACAAACAAATATGTATACAACATTTTTTTTAAGCAAGAGACATCATGCTTAATAGAACAAATGCAGTAAGGAATTCTTTTGACTACTATACAGCACTATATGAGATTATAATTGAACTACATGAATGATGAAATAAATGCTATTGCTTCTTCTTCTTCTTCTTCTTCTTTTTTTTTTTTTTTTGAAAGAATAATACAAAAGAATAAGGCTCTACTACAAAGGATCAATTCTATCTAACCAAAAACCATCCTTCAAGCGAAAGTACAAGTTAAGTAGTGGTGTTCCAAATAGTGATTATGCCAACTCGAAATATCAATAAAAGTTCAAAAAGCTGTTTTCTCAACTCTCACAACTCATAAAAAATGAAACACTTAAACTCGAGAATTTTTTTCAACTAAATGTGTTAACAACCATCTTACCACAAGGTTTAGTATGTGCACAAAAAGAACTCTGGAAATCATTTCTTAATAGTTAAGATAACAAAACTGACTCAAACCGAACATTTTGAAATCACACTTAGGTAACTTTGCAATCATTTTGATCCAAATTCCAAAATGACAAAAATTAAACTCACGCATGAATATGCTCACCACCCCCAACCAAAAATCAGACAGTGTCCTCAATGTCTAAAATATGTACAAATGTGAAGAAGATAAGGAAAGAGAACACTTGGTTGATGACGGTAGGAACAGAGTTGCCTGATCTGATTCTTCAAAACACACAAATAAATATAAAAGCACATAAAAACAAACCGAAAATAAAAGCACACAAAACACACAAAAAGAAACAAACAAAACAAAAATATGATACAAAAAGAGTTGGAAGCAAACTACTTATAAACTGGGCCTCAAGAATGATTTCTTCAGCCTGGCTTACTCGTTCAATGTAGTGCTTTAGTCTCTGACCATTGACTCTGAAAATTCTCCCATCGCTTGGGTCCTCGACTTCAACAGCACCATTGGGAAAGACTTGTTGCACCACAAATGGACCAGTCCACCGCGACCTTAACTTACCTAGGTGGAAATGCAGACGGGAGTCATAAAAGTGCACCCTCTGATTTGGCTCGAAGTTCTTCCTCAAAATTTGCTTGTCATGAGCCACCTTCATTCTAGCCTTGTAGATCTTGGAGTTATTATATGCATCATTTCTTAACTCCTCAATTTCCGACAGCTGGAGCTTGCGATGTATACCTGCAGCACTGAGATCAAAGTTAAGGGCTTTGATAGCCCAATAAGCCTTATATTCAAGCTCTACAGGTAAATGACAGGCTTTTCCAAAGACAAGCCTATAAGGAGACATCCCAAGGGTGGTTTTGTAAGCAGTGCGATATGCCCAAAGTGCATCGGAAAGGCGCATAGACCAATCTTTGCGATCGGGGTTTACCGTCTTCTCCAAGATTTGCTTGATCTCTCGATTTGCTAGCTCAGCTTGACCGTTCATTTGTGGGTGATAAGCGGTTGAAACTTTGTGAATCACACCGTATTTGCGCATCAGGGCCTCGAAAGAACGATTGCAGAAATGTGTACCTTGATCACTGATGATAGCGCGGGGCATACCAAACCTAGATAACACATTCTCTTTCAAGAACTTCACAACTGTCGCATTATCATTGGTTCGACACGGCACGACTTCTACCCATTTCGAAACGTAATCCACAGCAAGGAGAATGTAGAGGTAACCAAAAGAAGATGGAAAGGGTTCCATAAAATCTATCCCCCAACAATCAAATATCTCTATCACAATAATTGGGTTCAAAGGCATCATATGGCGACGGGACAAAGCACCTAACTTTTGGCACCTTAGACAGGAACGACAAAACTCATTAGTGTCTTTAAACAAAGTGGGCCAATAAAGACCACACTGCAAGATTTTTGCAGTAGTCTTCTTCACGGAGAAATGACCACTACATGCATCATTATGGCAAAAGTTCAGAACACTATGAGTCTCGTCATCGGGAATACATTGCCTCATGATTTGGTCAGGGCAGTACTTGAATAGGTACAGATCATCCCAATAGAAATTACGCACTTCGACCAAAAATTTACGCTTATCTTGAGCATTCCAATCAGCAGGAAGTTCACCGGTCACCAAGTAGTTGACGATGTGAGCATACCAAGGTAGCTTGGTGACAGCGAACAGGTGTTCGTCAGGGAAATCATCTCGGATGGTAGGACCGTCGGTGGGGTCACTAAATTCGAGTCGAGAGAGGTGGTCCGCCACAACATTTTCATCTCCTTTCTTGTCCTTGATTGTGATGTCAAATTCCTACAACAAAAGGATCCACCTAATCAATCGCGCCTTGGTATCCTTTTTGGAAAGGAGATACTTAAGGGCCGCATGATCTGTAAAGATGGTGATGGGTGAACCGATCAAATATGCGCGGAACTTGTCAAGTACAAACACAACAGCGAGTAACTCTTTCTCAGTGGTTAAGTAGTTCAATTGGGCACTATTCAGAGTGCGGCTTGCGTAATACACTACAAAGGACTTCCCCTCTCTTCTTTGATCAAGGACTGCCCCAACAGCATGGTTACTTGCATAACACATGATCTCGAATAGTAAGCTCCAATTCAGTGACTGAATGATGGGGGCAGAAGTCAACTTCGCCACAAGCGTTCGGAAGGCATCCTCACATTCTTGCGTCCATTCAAAAACGGCATCTTTGCCTAGGAGATTACATAACGGACGAGAAATTGCAGAAAAGTTCTGTATGAACCTCCTATAGAAACCAACGTGCCCGAGAAATGACCGAACTTCTTTGACTGACTTGGGAGTGGGCAATTTAGAGATAAGTCCAATCTTAGACTGATCGACCTCAATCCCTTTCTCATAAACAACACGCCCCAAGACTATGCCCAATGGCACCATGAAATGGCACTTCTCCCAGTTGAGCACGAGACCTTTCTCTTCACATCTTGTCAGAACAGCTTCTAAGTTGAGAAGGAACAAGTCAAAGGAATCGCCGAAGATGGTCAAGTCATCCATGAACACTTCCATACATTTCTCGACCATGTCACTGAAAATGCTCGTCATGCACCTCTGAAATGTGGCTGGTGCATTACACATTCCGAATGGCATATGCCGGAAGGCATAAGTACCAAAAGGACAGGTAAAAGTAGTCTTATCTTGATCCTCTAATGCAATCTCGATCTGATAATATCCTGAGTAGCCATCAAGAAAGCAGTAGAAAGGATGACCAGCCACACGTTCTAAGATTTGGTCGATGAACGAAAGTGGAAAATGATCCTTGCGGGTGGCGGCGTTCAGCTTTCGATAGTCAATGCACATGCGCCAACCCGTAACTGTCCTTGTGGGGACAAGAGCCCCTTTCTCGTTCTCTACCACTGTCACCCCCGATTTCTTAGGCACTACCTGAGTTGGACTAATCCACTTGCTATTGGCAACCGGATAGATGATACCTGCATCCAGAAGTTTCAAGACCTCATTCTTCACAACTTCTTTCATCGTTGGGTTTTGTCTCCTTTGGGGATCCCTTCGTGGAACAGCCCCGTCTTCCAAATTGATGTGATGGGAGCAAATTAAGGTGCTAATACCCTTAATGTCAGCAATCGTCCAACCTAACGCAGCTTTGTGCCTTCGCAGCATGTCGACTAATCGCTGTTCTTGTGATGCGTTAAGTTTAGATGAAATGATAACAGGAAAGGTATCACCAGCTCCCAGGAAGACATGTTTCAGACCCTCAGGCAATTGAGCCAGCTTAAGTGTTTGGATCTCTTCAGTGGATGGTTTTGGCTTTTCTTTCTCTCGAGGAAGCTCTTTAAAACGCGGTTGCCAAAACTTGGTTCCTCTGCCTTGTGAGTCTTTATAGATGGTAGCGTTGTTGGCCAACTCACAAGGACCGGAACTCTCAGAGTCAGAATTGTGGAGGAGTTCATCAAGACTATCGGAATCGTTGTACAGTTGAACCTCCTCCGAGACGAGTGTGTCGATCAGAAGTTTTCGGTGGCACTCGTCATCATCATGTGGCTGCTTCGCAATGTGGAAAACATTCACCTCCAAGGTCATGTTCCCGAAAGATATCTTCATGAGACCATTCCTACAGTTAATCAAAGCATTGGCTGTAGCAAGGAAAGGTCTACCAAGGATGATGGGGATCTTGGATTCCATGCTCACCACAGATTGAGTACCTAGGACAAGGAAATCAACGGGGTAATAAAACTTCTCAACTTGAACTAGAACATCCTCTACTATACCCCGAGGCTTCTTGATCGAACGATCGGCCAGTTGCAAAACCACAGATATGGGCTTAATCTCTCCTAGACCAAGTTGCGAATAGATAGAGTAAGGCATGAGATTGACACTCGCTCCAAGGTCGAGCAAAGCTTGGCTGAATTCTTGAGTTCCAATTTGGCACGAGATGGTGGGACAACCAGGATCTTTGTACTTTGGCGGCGCCTTCTGCTCGATCACCGCACTCACTTGTTCCGTCAAGAAGGCATTTTTCTTGACGTGGTGCTTCTTTTTGACAGTGCACAGATCCTTGATTACTTTGGCATAAGCCGGCACTTGCTTGATCACATGAAGCAAAGGAAGATTAATCTTCACTTGAGTCAAATGCTCTAGGATCTCACTTTGACTATCCAAAACTTTCCCAGTAGATCGCAGAGCTTGGGGGAAAGGCACCTTTACTGGAAGTTCAGTTGGCTCATCTTTCTTGGAGGCGACTTCTCGACTACTTGAAGTGACAGTAGTTCTTGATGGCTCATCCAAAATCTTGTCACTACGAGTGGTGATGGCATTGACCTCCTTGATGTTTCACCCTCCAGAGTTGGAGGTTTATGCCATGTGTTGCCCCGTAGGGTTAGATTGAGCTTGAGAAGGAAATTTGCCTCATTCTTGAACAGCTAAGGCACCGGTCAGCTTTGTGATTTGGCTCTTCATCTCTTTACTTTCTTCCACCATTTGCGTGAAAAGTAATTCGAACTTTTGGTTCATCCTAGTTTGTGCCTGCATGAAAGATTGCAAAGTATTCTCGAGAGAATTCCTCGGTGGTTGTGCATGATACTGAGGTGCAGGATTCGCCTTTGGTGGTTGTGGCTGTTGCTCCGTTCTCCATTGTCCACCTGATGGTTGTGTTTGATTAGAATCTCTCCAACTGAAGTTTGGATGGTTCCTCCAGCCAAGATTGTACGTGTTAGAGAAAAGCTTGTTGTATGCCTCTAAGGCATTACATTGCTCCTCGTAACTCCCTCTCATTTCACTATAAACAAGGCAATCCTTAGCTAAATGTTCCACCCCTCCACAAACAAAGCATGGCTCTTGTGACTCTGCCCTTGCTACCATGTAGATTCCTCTACCTTCCTTGGTTTTGAGGGCCTCAATCTATCGTGTCAAAGACTCGATTTGGGCCTTGAGGTTATCCTCTTCCTTTAGTTGGTAGACTCCAGCAGGTCGGGAACGACTAGTACTGTCAGTAGCACTTGGTCCAGTCCATGTGTGGGCTTTCTCGGCTAGCTCGTTGAGATACTCGAAAGCCTCTTCGGGATCCTTCTGGAGAAACTCACCATTACACATCATCTCCACAAATTGCCGTTATCGGATTGTGAGTCCTTCGTAGAAATAACTGACGAGGCGCCAACCCTCGTAACCATGGTGGGGACATTGATTCAACAAATCTTTAAACCGCTTCCAGACTTGATAGAGAGTTTCATTGTCCTTCTGAGTAAAAGTCGAGATCTGTCGTTTAAGATCGTTAGTCTTATGGTGTGGGAAATACTTGTTGAAAAATGCAGTTGTCATCTCTTCCCATGTTCCAATAGACCTAGGTCACAAAGAATACAACCAGCTTTTGGCTTTGTATTTCAGAGAGAATGGAAAAAATTTTAATCGCACAGAATCTGCAGCCTCAGCTTTGTTGTGGAAAGTGGCCACCACCTCGTCAAACTCCCGAATATGCACATACGGATTTTCGCTTTCTAACCCGGAAAGGTTGGCAAAAGTTGAATCATACTCGGCTTGAAATCCAAATTCGGCAAATTAGGTGGAAACATTATGCATGATGGTGTGGCCGTACGCGTAGGGTGAAGGTAGTCGTTCAACGTCTTTTGATGGACCTCCTCGTTTTGAGCCATCGCAAATGGATTTGGAATTGCTAAAGCGTTTGGAGATGGAGGAAGGCTAGACGTAGAAGAAGAAACTTCACTAGGGTCTTCAGGTCTTCTTGCGAATCTTCCTAGTTCGTTTCTATAACGATTCATTCACCTTGAGCGTTTAAATTTTTTTATTTTTTTATTTTAAATTTTTATTTATTTATTTATTTATTTTAAATAAAGACAACTTTTACAAAAACAACAATAGTGTAAATTCGCGAATCGCAGTCCTTAAGAATGTTTCCAGGAAAGATTGGTGGGGCGAGGCCTCCTTAAAAATCAATCTCCTAGACAAAGCTCTCTTAGTTCGTACTTTTCAACGTTTCCACACAATTGCTTGCAAGATTTATTAAATTTTATGATGTATTTTATGAAATGTTGATGTTAGATATTAGTATCCTAAGTTAACACTATACTAAAACCTAAGCTTACAGAAATTATGAGTCATATTTTATTAACACTAAATTAGTAACCTAACTGTTTAAAACCTAAAATTATTACAAGGAATCAAAACAATCTATAAAATGGAGATTAAATGAAAATTAACAAAAACAAAAACAAACAAACAGACAAAATAATAATAATAATAATAATAATAATAATAATGAAAACTAGCAAACTGATAAACTAGATATAACGAAACTAATTAGAAATAATAATAATAATAGTGATAATAATGACAAGTGGAAAAAAATGAACAGTAAATTTTTTAAAAAAAAATTAAAACTCAACCGAAAGAGGAAAAAAAATTTGAAATCAAATAGAACACATAATGAACACTCTTCTCTTTTTTTTTTTTTTTTTTTTAAATACGTAAAAGAATAAAAACGGAAACTAATAACAACAGTAAAGGAAAAGACAACTCACAAGAAAACTTACTAAAAATATGTATATATATCAAAAGCTTACAAATGGACAAAATTAAAGCAACAATACTACAAAAACTAACTAACGTGCAAAAAAAAAAAATAAAAATAAAAATAAAAATGAAAAAAATAAAAATAAAAATAATAAATAAATGAATAAAAATTAAATATATATATCTATATATACACACTAATAAAATCTAACCTATAAAGAAAAGCCTAATCAATGCAATCTAATAACCAAAAGAATCAGTGAACTACACAAACTTAAACACAATATATATATATATATATATATTTTTTTTTTTTTTGGCTTAAAGAAAAAAAATATTTTTTTAAATGTAAAAATTATAAAGAAAATAAAATAAAATTACTTACCTCTTGGCAAAATATCTACTGATCAATCTTGCTTCTTGACACCTCCCCGGCAACGGTGCCAAAATTTGATTACGCCCAAATGTGTACAAAAACAAGCGGTCGATTACAGTACAATTAGGACAGTCGATCCCACGAGGAGGTGATAAAAACAAGCAAAGAAAGATTACCGGAACAAAAACGTTAGAAAAGTAAACAATCAAATAAGGAAAAGGAAGAAGTATTTTTGTGATTTTGAAACAAATTTAATGACAATGTAATTTAAAATAGAGAAAAATTCAATAATCAAAAGGTGGTAAAGCATCAAGAATCCCTCATGTGTATTGTTTTCCAATTTTAGTTTTGATTTAACAAAAGTATTCAAATGAATTAGACTTCTGACTTTAATACCAAAAAGATTATTATTATAAATTATCTAAAACCGATAACATATCAAATTGACAATATTGCAGTAAAATATCAGTTTATAAAATAATTCTAATCACAAAACATTTCATGATAAAATTTACATAGAAAACGCATGACTGAATCTATATAAAAACTTAGCATAGAATATTTTGCATTAAAAAAATTAGAAAATGGAGAAGAATAATTCACTCAAATATATATATGCATTATAATATCAAACAAACAAAACCTCAATTCGAATACTCGACACATGAGTTCATCTCTAGCTTTACCAAGAGAAATTAGCCTAAAATGCTCAAGATCCTCACAAAAACTCTCAAGAAAACTAGGAGAAGTTGGCTCTAAACTTAACCAAAAATTGGTTGGAAAAAACAACAACCACGTCATCTTGAGGAGCCCTCATTATATAGGCTCGAGTCCAACATGCTAGGGAGGATTTTTGGCTAACAAATCCGCTACCCAGGTTGGTTAATTACTTGGAGATTTGCGGTAAACCAGCTGGAGGAAATAGATGGCTTGGGGTGGAGCTGGGCTGAGAATCTAGCCCGAGATTCTCGCGGGCTGGGTTGGCAGCTGGAGTTGGGCGCGGATTTGTGGGAGATCTGGGCTGGAATGGTGCCGCGGGCCTGGCTGGCAGCTTGGCTGAGAACATGGGCTTGGATTGTGCGCACGTGGAGGAAGAGTTGAGACTGGAATCACAGCTGAGCTGGAGTTGCAGCTGGAGGGAGCAGCTGGCTGTGCGCGGGCTTGGGCTGCTGTCTGGGCTGGAATCACGGGCTGAGCTGGCGCAGGTGAGGGAGTAGATGAGGCTGGAGTCACGGGCTTGCGGAAGAAAAGAAAAAGAAAGGAAAAAGAAAGAGGAAAGAATCAAAACAAATAAAATAATAAATATTTCTAAAGTAAAATATTATGAATTAATATTATGAAAATCCTTATTCAAAATGTGATTTATCTAATAAATTATATAAATAAAAATGTATTTTTTTGTACATTTATCAAGGACCCACAATCTGCCTTAGCAGACCCAACACTCCAGAGGTTCCCGAACCACGGACTAAGGTCCCATGACCGGGCACCAACCAGAAGAGGTGCCTGAGTAGGACCCACAACATCTGTCCTAGAAGACTCCTAACTCCAGAGGTTCCTAGACAACGAAGTAAGGTCCCATGACAGGGCACCAACCAGAAGAGGTGCCCGAGCAGGACCCACAATATCTGTCTTAGCAGACTTCTAACTCCGTCGGTCATTGGACTACGGAGTAAGGTCCCATGACTGGGCACGAGCCAGAAGAGGTGCCCGAGCAGGACCCACAACATCTGCCTTAGCAGACTCCTAACTCCGTTTGTTCCCAGACCACGGGACAAGGTCCCATGTCCGGGCACCAACCAGAAGAGGTGCCCGAGCAGGACCCACAATTTGCCTTAGCAGACCCAACACTCCAGAGGTTCCCAGAACACGAAGTAAGATCCCATAACCGGGCACCAACCAGAAGATGTGCCTAAGTAGGACACACAATCTGCGTTAGCAGACCCAATACTCCAGAGGTTCCTGGACCACGGAGTAAGGCCCCATGATCGAGCACCAATCAGAAGAGGTGCCTGAGCAGGACTCACAATATGCCTTAATATACCCAA
This sequence comes from Ficus hispida, assembly GCA_025413025.1. NCBI lineage: Eukaryota > Viridiplantae > Streptophyta > Magnoliopsida > Rosales > Moraceae > Ficus > Ficus hispida. The sequence goes on along the minus strand of CM046372.1, from coordinate 35,596,718 downwards.
CACTTCAGAGGTTCCCGGACCACGGAGTAAGGTCTCATGACCGGGCACCAACCAGAAGAGGTGCCCGAGCAGGACTTCGCTCATCAATTCCCTAACTGACTTAAGCATCGGAGTGTCCATGGCAGATAACACACCGGTGTCCCCATCATTCCGAGGTGCTTCCCCTTTTGCAGGTGACCGACGGCGGAGCGACTGGCCAGTCCCGACCGGACAACTCGATCATATTGGGTGTTGCTGCCGGAGGCATTTTCGGCATCAACACATATCAAAATATAAATAAATGAGTGAAACATATTAAAAACTTGGCGATAATTGATAACTTACCCGCAAAATTTCAGTAAATACGACTAAGAGAATGGTGTTTATAATATAATCTAGATGTCAGCTTTGATAATAAAATTACCAATAGTATGGATAAGATATTCCATAAAAATATTCATTTGTATACTTTACCATAAAACCATCCATCCAATTAAAAAAGTTAAGAAAATGTCGTTTCGTTTTAGCTTTGTAAGTCGGGTCGTAAAAAGTAATTAGCAGAACAAATATGATAGAGATGTACCAAATATGTAATGAAGCAAAGAATGGAGCTGCTAGAAAACATACTTCAATAGCAATGAAACATCTTAATAATCAGGGTAGGAGCTTTTGCAAATACTGATTGCGAAAATAATTTGATCAATCAAATTCCCCCAAGAAGCAGGGTATATAGAACCATAATTCTGAATCCGAGGGTCAACAAATTGAGGGGTGGTGGGGCCAGGGACATGAACGAACGGTAACAACAACATCAATGTAATTGAATTTTCAAAAAGACGGTAGTAACCAAACAAAAACAAAAAAAAAACAAAAAACAAAAAAATTGTTGTAAAACTGAACACAACACATTTTTGAACGTGACCGACCTCCTTTTCGGCTACAGCACTAACAAAGAAAAAGTCATATGAAGACACATTACATGGTATAGTCGCTAGTAGCTAGTAGCTAGCTAGGGAGAGACCCAGATATCACCTCTCCATGTCTTTAAAAGAGGTTTCAAAACCTCGCTCGAAAACCAGAATATTGTATTTTATTTATATATACATATATCTTTTACCGCCCACATTTGGGCTTTTAGGGATGCATGTAGGATTGTATCAGTATGTGAGTCCCACTCTTGTCAATTCATCAGAGGTGTAAGGAGATTTTGCAAAAAACTTGTTCCTCTTCCTCTGTGCCTGTTTGTTCACACTTCCCATCAGTCCTAACGATGCCAATGACACATTCCCAAAACTATAAAAAATAATTATAACACTTTGGCATTGACAACTGTTATTAAGAGGCAGGTACATGGAATGAGAAAACCCAAAAAAAAAAAAAAACAAAACAAAACAAAAAATGTACAACCTAATAAAATGCGTTTGGTGACCTAAAGCGATTATTAAGCAAGATCCATAAGACTATGCTCTTGGGCCACCTCTCATTCATAAGACTTGTAATTCACTACGCCTTTATTACTGCCCCTGTCATGTTGGACACGTTATTCTGTCGTGCTCAACATGACCCGTTATCGCTTTTAGGCACAACCATGCCCAGAGATAGAGGTGGGAATTTGGGCCGGGCCGAACGGGCTGGCCCGCGGCCCGTAATTTAGGCCCGGTCCACGGCCCGGCCCGGCCCGATTTTTATCGGCCCGGTAAAAGCCCAACCCGAAATTAAGAGGCGGCCGGGCTCTCATTTTAGGCCCGACGGGCCGGCCCGGCCCGAATATTTAAATCCAATGGGCCGGCCCGGCCCGCCCGTTATTTAAAATTATATATATTAATTTTATTAAAATTTTAATTATTTTATCTAGCAAATATTATCCTCAAATATTGTCCCTAAACTCTTTTTTTTTTTTTTGACAGATTACACGACGGTTTCTAGGAAACCGTCGTGGTATTAGACTATTAGTTGAGATACCACGACGGTTTTTTTAACCGTCGTGGTATCTCTAGCTTCCACAATGGTACATAATTTTTTTTAAATTAAAATTTTTTTTTTTCAAAATTTTAGATGAAATACCACGATGGTTTTTTAACCGTCGTGGTATCTCTAGATTCCACGACGGTTATTAAAAAACCGTCGTGGAAACATGTGCTTCCACGACGGTTTTTTAATAACCGTCGTGGAAGCACCTGTTTCCACGACGGTTTTTAATAACCGTCGTGGAATCACCGGATTCCACGACGATTTTCGGAAACTTTATTCCGCTCTGTGTTTTTACACATTTTTCACGACGGTTTTTTTAAAAACGGTCGTGGAAGCGCCGTCGTAGAATCCACATTTTGTAGCATTTTCTAATTATATTAAATATTAATTTTATATTATATATCATAAAAAGAAAGAAAGAAAAAAAAAAGTGAACAGACCAACGGCTATTATTATAGCCGTTGGTCCAAAGACTCCAAAACGACTATATATATAGCCGTTGGGGGGCCAACGGCAATATCGTAGTCTCCCAACGGCTTTGTGTTATTTTTTTTATTAATAATAATAAATTTTTAATTATTTTTATTTTCTTAAAATTTCATTCTCTCATTCTATAAATACCATTCTATTTTTTCATTCTTTCATACATCTTCTCTCATCTCTCCTTTCAATTTCTTATTCTCTAATTTCTTTCTCCATATTCTCTTATTTCCAATTTCTCAATTCTCATTATTCTCTTTTTTTTTTTTTTTTTGTCCGTATCTCCTAAATTTACAATAACTCATTTTCTCATTATTTTTATAATCCTCATTCTTGTTATTTACTTTACAAAAAAAAAAAAAATCAAAATGGATCCAAATCCAAATGTTCAACAATCAATTGTTGATCTTGATGATTATTACTACGGGATGGATGACCACGGCATCGAAGAAGTAGAGATTTCTCATATGGAGGCTGGCGATGTTCCTGAGATTAGACGTAGGAGTTTCAGTACTCCAATAGGACCAATACCACCAAGTCCAATGTTGGCACTATCAAGAAGTAGTTCAGGAAGCACCAGTTGTCCACCAAAAAAGGCAAAAGGTACTGCTACTAGAACCACTTCACGTGCTTGGCAATTCTTCGATGCTGTGCAGAAAGAGGACTTCGGCCCCGACGGCAAAAAAACACAAACAAGACTAGCAAAATGTAAGTATTGCCAAAAAACATTGACTGCTAACAGCTCAAGTGGGACTCGTCACTTATTAGCCTATGGTGAAAGATGTGCTGAGAAACATTACAAGGGAAGGGAGCCGACATAAAGCACTCTAAAATTCAACTCCGATGGCTCAGTAGGTACCTTTTCTTATGATCCCATAGTAACTAGAGAATCTCTAGCTCGTTTAATTGCCTCTACAGATTTACCTATTAGTTTTGGTGAAAATACTTTTTATGAAGAGCATATTCAAAGATCTTTTTGTCCACAATTTAAAGCCGTTACTAGAAAAACTATTAGGAGTGATATTATATCTTATTATAGTAAAAAACGCACTACATTAATATCTTACATGAATACAAACACATTTTGTATTGCATTGACATCTGATATTTGGGCTGCTAGGTCAAATCAAGATTATATTAGTGTAGTTTCACATTATTTAGATCCCCAGTGGCAATTACAAAAAAGAATTATTGGCTTTAGACTTATTGATCATTCTCACAGTGCTTTAAATATTACTGATAATATTATGAGTGTTTTAAATGAATTTGGCATTAGCAATTGCATTATTTCAATAACCCTAGATAATGCTTCGGCAAATACCGCTACAATTCATTTTCTTGAGAAAAACTTATCAGAATATATTGGTGGAATTTTATTACATCAACGTTGTGCATGTCATATTATCAACCTCATTGTAAAAGCAGGTATGAAGTTGGTAAGTAGTAACATAGAGAATATTCGTAATGCTCTCCTTTGGATACATAATTCAAATCCTCGCATTGCTGAATTTAAGAGGTATTGCAAAGCAGAAGGTTTAAAACCTCGAAAATTTGGGACTGATATGCCGGTAAGGTGGAACTCAACTTATTTAATGTTAAAAAATGCAATAGAATATAAGAATGTTATTTCTATGTTTTATAATACAAAGCATAATATGATTTTATTATCTGATGTTGATTGGTTTATTGCTGAAAGAATGATTTATTTTTTAGAAACTTTTTATGATGCTACTGTTTTCTTGTCTGGTGTTTATTATCCCACTTCTCCACTAGTTTTCACCCAATTAATGCTTATTTCTTCATTGTTTTCTGAATATAGAAATGATGATTTATTTAAACTAATAGTAGAAAAAATGGAGAAAAAGTTTATGAAATATTGGGATCACAATAACATGTCTTTATTATATTGCCTTGCCATTGTTTTAAATCCAATAGTTAAATTAAATGGTCTTTATAATGGTCTTACTCATATTTCTGAACATATGGATGTAGATTTTGCTTCAACGTATTCTTTAACATTTAATAACACTAAATGCAAGTTATTTGAGATTTTTCCAAGTTATCAGAATAAATTCAGGCAGCAAGTTAACATTGAAACTGAAGAAACTCTTCCAACTGCTGGTGATCGAAAAAAGAAAAAAGTTTTGGGTTTTTTCTCTGCTCCAGCAAGATCGGGCTCTTCATCAAGTTCGAGTGTTACTCGTCCACTTTCAGCAAGTTCAACTACCACGAGTACGACACACTCGGAGCTCACAAAATACTTAGATACAGATTTTTCACTGCTAGACTCAACTACAAATACTGAAGATTTCAAAATTTTAGATTGGTGGAGGTTGCAGTCGACAAATTTTCTAGTGCTTTCCCGTTTAGCATGTGATATCTTAACTATTCCTGTTTCGACAGTTTCTTCTGAATCAGCATTCAGCACAGCTGGAAGGATAATTGAAGATAGGAGGACCTCATTAACACCTGAGATGGTCGAGGTTCTTACATGCCTAAAAGATTGGGAACATGCAGATAAAAGGTTGCAATATACAGTAGAAGATCAAGAGATACTCCAACACTTTAACGAAATGACCATAATCGATGACGATGATATTGACAATGCTCCTGCGGCTCCCTCTTCCGGTTGCTGATGCTGATTGATATATTTTTTTCAATGTAAAATTATAAATATGAATTAAGATTGCACTCTTTGTTCTTTACTGAGGTTTTATCCCAATGGGTTTTACTTAGTAAAGTTTTTAATGAGGCAATCATGACATCAATAAAATTTTAAATTTCATTTTTATATTTTCTTTTTTGTATCCTTATTTTTTAATAAAATTTATAATTTTTATTATGTGCTTAATTTATTTTTCAATTTAGTAATATTTAATCAAAAATATTAAGATAAATTATTAAATTATCAAAAATATACAAATTTATTCAAAAATTACAAATAAAAAATAAAATTAAATAAAATTTTAAAAAATTAGGCCCGGCCCGCTCTAAGCCCGCGGGCCGGGCCAGGCTTATATTGCAAAAATTCAGGCCGGGCCGGCCCGGCCCGAATTTTCAACGGACCGGGCCGGGCAGGCCCGAATTTTGGCAATAGCCCGATGGGCTCGGGCCGGGCCGGGCCGGGCGGCCCGAATTCCCACCTCTACCCAGAGACTTTTTTTTCTTTCCTTAAAAAAAATATTAGTAGTTTACATTTTATGATGTGCTTAAGTCAGTGCTCATTTCGTGTCTTTTATCATGCTCAATAGGTAATTCATAAAGCAAAAGAGAAAAATAAGGACTAGATACACAAGAAAACTATTTTTTTAACAAAATACCTTGAGCATTCTTATTATTTTTTTACTAACTCGATATTAAAATATAAGAGTTGTCTTCCAACCAATGGAACGACCATTCAGGGATACAACCTGCACAAGAGACTGGCATAACTTGAGGAAGAGTGCGGTATAACCCGCTAAAGAGAGAGAGAGGAAAAACTTTTTTGTTCAGCAATGACACAAGCGTAAGTTCTCGTAAAAATATAATCATATAAATTTTTTAGAGTTCTTTTTCATTATGTTCTCTATTTAAAAGGTATTTAAGGTATTTTTGAGGCCAAAATGGAGTGGTGACCAAGAAAAGTAAGAATTTGTGTAGTAAATATAATAAAAAGACAACACTCCAAAATCTACGATACACTTTCTGAAGAAATGCAAAATACAGGGTACAAAAAGGCCAAAAAAAAAAAAAAGTCCTACTTTCGTCCGCCATCCTTATAAGTTGTAACCGTGCTCCGTGGCCAAAAAATGGGCCGTTCTTGGTATTAACATGGTTGGTCGTGTTCCTTGTGCTTCTATACATCATGAAAAAGTTCCTTGTTTACTTTGTGTAAAGAACACAAAGTCAATTTTTCTTTCATAAAAACCATTGTGGTGGGCCAAAATTATTTGCCCCTCTTTGTGTTCCTCCTCCGTCCCAGATTCACAATATGATTGTGACAATGCCAACCCACAAATGAAAAAATTAAAAAATAAAATAAAATAAAAGTGTCTTCAGGAATGCAATGGTAAACTAGAGGGACAATAACACATGTCTTGTTCTACAAGGGAGCTTTTAAGTTCTAAAAGGACAGTGACTACTAGAGAAGCAAACCTAGAACAGTAAAAATAATGAATAGTAATAATAATAATAAAAACAAAACCCCATTAGATAAGTGTAGTTACATTACAATGACAAGACTGAAGAATCACTGAACTTCTGACTTAAAACCTTACAAGATGTTGATCAACTACTATTGGGTTGTTCGGTTTAAGGACTTGAACACGTATTGTTCTGATTCAAATCCCTTTTTATTACAGTATTTTATCTTTCAAAAATTCCACCAAAAAAAAAAAAGAAGAAGAAAAAGAAATTAAATGAAAAAGTTCTATTCAAACCCTTTACCAAACACACTATAAAAGAAAAAGGAGACTTGTTGTGCACGTATCAAGAATGGCCTCCTCTGAAGATGCATACTAAAGAACTTGGACGCAGACCAACACACATCTTTAGAATTGCTATAGAAAACATGTTCACCATGCATACAAGCAGCTATTGTTTTGAACCATTTAGCTAAAAATTCAACTACCATTTCAAGAAAAATATTCGAGGCCTGTAAAGTGTGTCTAGGTACAGAGTCATCTAGATTGACAAGCAGCCAAAAATAGCCAATTTCCTTGCACTTGTCGTTTATCTCCCATGTTTAACATTTTAAGGTCAATTTACTTGAGATCTTGTAGCTTAAGAGGGACTTTCCATGTAGAACCTCTCACGGTACGAATTATTCTCAGTCGGTAGAACATTTATGATTGAAAACAGTTTTACGCTACACTGTAAATTTTCATCGTAAACTGTCATAATAAGATGACTTCTAGTCAAAAGGTACGATTTGGAAGATGAGAAGTCAAACGTCTAAGAATCTTTCACCATCTCTTTATAACGAACATAAAAAGATGAATCTAAACAGTGATTATGAACACAGGTAATCCCATTCCCAACAAGCACTCAAATGCTTGAAAGAAATTGTCCTAAACATGAAAGAAAGCAACACAAGACATTCATAAGAACAAGTTAACAAATACATTTTTAATTTTAAAGGTGTCAAATATCAATAGTCATTTTCCTCAAAACCAATCCCAAAAAATACTTTTTTTTTTTTTTAAATTTTAATAGAGAACAAATTATCAGCCTTGTTACCTCACACATGAATTTCTCAAGCCTCATAATAATTTCCGATTAAAATATTGTATTCCGTTAAATTGATGTTTGTTCCATCAAATGATTAAAGATGATTTCTTGTCAAAAGGTAATTTGAACCTGGTTTGATTATGAACAAACACAAACCATCTCAACAAGTACTCAAATTGCTTGATACTAATAAACCAAACATCAAATTTTACGAATTTCCACATACATTTGACGAATATCATCAGTACACAATTCCCTAAAAAAAAATTTTTTTAATTGTTTCAAATCGCAGATCAAAATTCCCAAATTGTTGAAATAATTACCTCTTAAAAAAAGAATTTCTCAATCCTCAGAAACTGGAAAGCGAAGAGAGCTTCAACTACGCCCAAACACGCCCCGGCAAAGACGTCGAGAACAAAATGTCTGCCGAGCAAAACCCTAGAAACCGCGGTGACGGCGGCCCAAGCCCAAACGGAGAAATTGACGGCCTTGATAAGATCGGAGTAGTGGAGGAAGGCGGCGGCGACGAAGAAGACCCGGGAGGAGTGGCCGCTGGGGAAGGAGAAGTGGTCGGCGGAGACGGCGACGGTCATGTTGTTGGGGTTGTAGTGAGGGCGCGAGCGGCGGACGAGGACCTTGACGAGGCCGACGAGGGCGAGGTCAAGAAGGAGGCCGAGGAGGAAGGGGACGAGGAAAGGGCGGAGGTGAGGGGAAGGGGCGAGGAGGAGGGAGAGGGAGAGGGGGAAGACGAGGCGGAAGTCGGCGGAATACTCGAGGAGGAGGAGGAGGGAGTGTGGGAGGAGAGGTTTGGCGAGAGTGTGGAGGTGGAGGGACAATCTGCTGTCGAGGTTTATAAGTCGGCGGAGGAGCGGCGGCGAGGTGATGGCAACGGCGGTCGTGGTGATTGTGGGTTTGGGAGATGAGGAGGGGTCCATTGCCATTGGTGGGTTTGGACTGGAAGTGGAGGAGTCGGGGCAGGTTGGGCCGTTGAGGTGGGTTCTTTGTTTTTCACACGTGACATTGAAATATGACCAAAAAAAAATTTCCAAAATATTTTAAAGATATCATAATTATGTAATGGTTACTACAGAAAATAACAGTAAATAGATAATTTTTATTTTTTAATTTCACTATAATTTCACACCAATAAATAGTTTAAATCTTTCAAAAAATTAATTTTAATTCCCTCACTCCAAATTAAAAAAAAAATCATCTTCCGTAAAAATATATATATTTATGATAAAATAATATATTTTAAAATATTTTCGATAAATAACATATCTACTATAAAATTTATTTATAAGAATATTTATAAAATTACTCTTGACAGTTAATAAAGATAAATAGAGCGAGAATCCTTTCTGGTTCTCCTATTTTATAGGATTTAATAAATATGATTTCGAAACCTTTTTTATTCTTGTTCTCGGATTATTATAGTAATATTTTAATAGTTTAAAAACATTCTAATTATGAGAAAAAATCAGGAATAAAAATAACATAAGATTAAAAGTTTGAGGACTAAATAAACAATATACTCTAAATAGAAATAGAATTAAATTACATGGGAAAATGGAGATATAGTAGTGCTACGTGCACTCATGAGCCAATAGTTCATGTGGGGTTCTACTGTGAGACCTATAGAAATTAGGGTTTAAGATCGAGCACGAAGTATTCTTTTTGGATAAAATTTTGATAAAAAAAAAAAGGGGAAATTTAGTTACAAATTTTAAAAATCATAATTTTTTTATTTAATTCATCACATCAAATTTAGTATTATACCATATGTAGAGATAATTAGGTTGTATGATACATATAATTAATGATGTCAATTTTTATGAATCCGGATAAGTCAACATGAGTATTATTCGTTCATTAATCGTGTCAACCCTTTATTGATCCAAACATATTTATAATACTGAACTAATTATTACGTATTTCGTGTCGTGTTATTGTGTCATAATCCAAATTGTCATCCCCTATGATTAGATAAGATTACTTGTAATATGAAACATCATAAACATAAATATATATTAGTGCGCTATAAGTTATTGAGACACAAATTAATGCTTAGAGAAGCTTATTAGTAAATTAACCACTAATGAAACAGCTTCAGCGTAAGAAAATAGCAAGAATTATACTTAGTGTGTGATTGCTGTATTTTTGTCATAATTTCTACTTTTACGTCTAATAAAAAGAGAAGTAGAAGGAAAAATGCAAAATCTAATATTTTCATCGGAGTTTATAGAAAGAAAAAGAATTTTTGAAAACTTCAAAAACATTCCAAACTAAACGTTAACGCTTTTTAAAGACACAGCTTCAGGTTTCTGCAAATATTGCATGCTTTCTTTTGCTGGCATTAATAAGCAAACTTGAGAGAGTAATAAATGGACAAAAATGTATTCACTACCGTAAATGGCAAAACTGACAAACACAAAACGGTCTCTTCAATTTTTTGTTTTGTCTCTACCATCCTTTTGTAGGGACAACACCTCCAAGAGGAAAACAATCAGAGCCAGCTTTTCTCAAGGTTTTCAGTGAAATTTCTGATTCTTTTTTTGGACAAGGGTTATTATTTAGGGTGATTCCCAAAAAAACCGTAAATTTGACACCTGTTTATAATTTTATCTTCCATAAGAACAAAATTTATAATTTTACTATTTCATGATATTTAATTAAATAATTAGATGAAGAGATAATAAATAGACAAAATACTCATATCTCTTTCTTTTCTTCTCTTTTTTATTTATTAGTTTTAATACGTGCATTGCACGTGTTGAATCGTGATGAAAATTTTCATAACGTTTAATATGAAGAAATATTTTCTAGAGATTATAAAAAAATATAAATTAATAAACAAGGTTAAAGAGTTAAACTTTATGATACAATCATAAATTACATAATAGTAACAAAATCAAGCATTCTAATAAATAAAATAATAACACACAACTCATTTGTTTTTTGTTTTATTTTTTCAAAATATATAGAGTTGCATTTTATTATCTCAAAAAAGGTTTTAATCCCATTGTTGGTTATATAAAAAATAAAACATTGCATTTAGAAAAAAAAATGATTGGAAAAAGAAAACTAAAAACATTTTGAAAATATTATAATGGAGTAAAAGGTAAATAAAAAAAGAGTCAATATAAATATTTTATACATATTTTAATTTATATATAGAGTCACATACACAAATACATCTGTAAACAAAATTTAAAAAAAGCAAAACAGTTTATTTTTATAATATTTCTAGCTGTAGAATAATATGCTAGCAGCAACATTTATACCTACTTGTTCAAAGTTTTGCACTAAAAATAAGTATAGTTGAAATGCTAATACATTCCTAAACATGAATTCTCACATGGCAAATTGTAATAGGCGTTATCCTAAGCAATATTTAATATATGCATATTTCCTACATAATGAGCTCCTACAACTATAGTAGGACGGATGATCATTCTAAAAGTAGACAAAAATAGGAAATTTCTAAGCAAGAAAACTTGATACAAACACAAATTTAACATGAATATGCCCGAAAATAATAGCAAAATGACATAAAGCAAAAATGAAATTCCAAAATAAAAGATTTCTATTAACTTTGTTTTGTGAACAGTACTACATATTGACGTTTTTATATATTTATAGATATATACTTCGTTTTGCTTTTCAACTTAAATTTAACTAATCTATATTTTTAATCTAAATTTTTATCTTTTTCTAAAAAATCAATAAAAAATTATAACTAATTTTTTAAAAGAGTTACTTTTAAAATAAGATCAAACTATCACTTTCAAAAAATTTCAGATATTATTTAAATTAATTACTATATATTTTTTAAAAAAATTTGTATAAAATAAATATTAATACAAAAAAATCTTTTTTTCCTTCTCCTCTCTCATACTTTGTATGCTTTTCTCTCTTTCTCTATCCCCTCACGCAAAAGAAAAAAAAATATTAAAAAAAATCCTCCATCCCACTAACCTCTCTCCACCTCTCTTTCTCTCTCTCCCCCTCTCTTCCGACTGTGTCAGCCGGAAAAAGAACCAAAAACCCAACAACTCCAACCCCACCCCCCCCCCCCCCCCCCCACACACACACTGTCTCACTCTCTCTCTCTCTCTCTCTCTCTCTCTCTCTCTCTCTCTCTCCCTTCCCCGTGTGTTAGCTGCACAGCAGTAAAAAAAACCTCAAAAAGTTTCAAAACCCAAGTCTCTCTCTCTCTCTCCTTCTATGTTAGCTACACGACAGCCAAAAACAAAAACAAAAACAAAAATAATACTAAAAAACGGTGCGTTTTTACTATAAAAAATAAACAATTAACTTTTTATCTACTCTTTTATATATGTAAGATTACATGACGTTTTTAGTTTTACCAAGAATTGTAACTAAATCAATAATTTAAGGATTGATTTGAAAAATTAATAATGCATCAAATGATCATTATCTGAAAATAAAATTAGGGACTGATGTGCATATAGCCCAAAAGAAAAGAAATCTTAAACACAAAGTTCATAAAAAAATGGTATACCTTATGAAAAAAAAATCTACAATTTGCTATGTATTTAAGATTATGATGTATTAAAAAAACTTAAAAAAAAAAGAAGAAAAATCAACTAATATGAGAAATTGAGATATTTTTTAATTAAATAATATTAATTGAAATTTTTCATATTTAAGATTGATGTAATTTTAATATAAAAGGACTTCATTTAACTTAAATATAAATATACATTCATAAAAAAAATATATATCAATATGCAGGTTGAAGTTAAAAAAAAAAATTACAAATTGCTTCCCTATCAACATGCATGCAAAAAAAGTTATTGCTTGCCTATTATATATTTATGAAAAAACTCTACTCTTTTTTTTCTTTTTCTTTTTAGACGTTTTGCACTTAAAAAATAATAAATTAAAAAATAATAAATATATAGTTACAATATGATAAAACTATAATTTGAATTAAATGATCATATTTTAAGTTCAAGTTTCAAAACTCTTGTAAGAGCACAACACATAAGAGGCAAAAAGTAAATGTCAAATGCAAGTAAGACAAAAAACTAAAAATAAAAAAAATAAAATTAAACACAAAAACGGAAAAATCAACTAACATGAGAAATTGAGATATTTTTTAATTAAATAATATTGTTGAGATTTTTCATATTTAAGATTGATGTAATTTTAATATAAAATGACTTTATTTAACTTGAATATAAATATACATTCATTAAAAAAAAAAAAAAAAGTGAATATCAATATGCAGGTTGAAGTTAAAAAAAAAATTATAAATTACTTTCCTATCAACATGCCTGCAAATAAAGTTATTGCTTGCCTATTATATATTTATGAAAAAACTCTACTCTTTTTTTTTCTTCTTTTTAGACGTTTTACACTTAAAAAATAATAAATTAAAAAATAATAAATATGTAGTTATAATATGACAAAACTATAATTCGAATAAAATGGTCGTCTTTTAAACTCAAGTTTCAAAACTCTTGCAAGAACACAACAAGAACACAACACGTAAGAGGAAAAAAATAAATATCAACTACAATGGTTATGAGAAAGGACAAAAAACTAAAAATAAAAAAAAAACCTAAACGGTGTATTGCTGTGAGGAAGGATAAAAAAAACTAGGCTTTGTTTGGTTTATTAGTTTAAACTAATCATTTTAAACTTTTTTTATCTTTTTCTCTAAAAATTTTTGTCTTTTTCCTAAAAAGTTTTTTATCTTTTCTGAAAAGTCAACATAATTTACTATTTAAACTTAAAAATCTTAACTCAAACTTATACTCCAAACACCCTATAAAAATTTAAAAAATTAAAAAAAAAACCTAAACGGTGCATTCCCTAAAACGGTCCATTTTTTACTACCAAAATGAACATAAAAAAAAAAAACACCTAAACGTTGCAGTGAAAAAAAAAAAAAAAACTTTGCTGTGTGGAAGGAAGGAAGGAAAAATAAAAAATAAATAAAAAATAAAAAAGCCAACTAAACGTTGCTGTGAGAAAGGAAGGGAAAAAAAGGATTCGGCCATCAGCCAACATCCCCGCCGCAACCCAGCAAGAGTGCAAGCCACCACTGCCAGATCCGCGACCTCCGCTGCCGTCGCCGACAACGCCAGCCCCCTCCGCCGCACGCAGAAGTGAGAGCCGTCCACCGTGGGCCGCACAAATTCGATGAGGTGGGGTTACCGATTGTCCAGATCCGGCCAAAATCCGTCACCCACAGGGGACAGTTTCCACCCCCGGCTCCGTCGCGATCCCCTCGTAACTTCCGTCGCGATCTCCTCGCCGCCTCTGTCGTGGATCTGACGTCGCAATGGGAGATTTTCAGATCTGGCGTAGATCGGTCGCCCATGGGGGAGCGCCCCTCGACCTCCTCTATGCCGTCGCTGCTGTCAGAAAATCTCCTCCCTCCGTGCCCATCGTCGACGTTGCTATGAGGGAGGAAGAAGAGCCCATCGTCGACGATGCTGTGAGGGAGGAGGAAGGAAAAAAAAAAAAAAAAAAAGGAGCACCTAAGCAGTGCATTTTTTACTGCAAAAAATGAATAGTAAAAATTTTTCTACTCTTTTAATATAATTAGATTAGAATATTTTTTATATATCTTCAACTCCGCTCGCCAACTGGCCTCCGGTCCCCGACGGGTGATGGTATGCATTTCGATTTCTGCTTGAATGCCTATCCCTTTTGATATTCCTCTAAAACAAATCAATTGTACAAATTAGCACTTGCACATATCAATCCTCAAAATACGACTACTTTTCAGCTCAATTGCACACACAAAAAAAAAAATCAAAAAAGTAAAAATCAGAATAACACAACTTGTAATTTTGTGCGGCCACACACAGGAACATGTTAAGGGTTATGATCATTAGGACTATAAACAAAAGTATAATATAGTTTCTGATTTCAGTTACCAAAAGTATAAACAAAAGGCTTGTGATCATATTTGCAAAAACTTCAAGCTTCACAAGTTGACGAACCTCCCTCTCGGAGTAGGAGCCGGAGCCTCGTCCAAGTCATCGCTCGTCCAAGCAGCCGCCGCTATCTTCACCTCCATCAACAAGTCGTTATTCACCTGCCATAAGCACATCACCAAAAAAAAATGTGTTTCGAAATCTAAAGGCTACAAGAACCTCAAGAAAACGCACCAAAAAGAAATCAAATACCATAAAAAATGTACCAAAATCAGAACACAATATGTAAAAATTTTTTTAAAAAAATTTACATAAGAGTGAGATCTGAGCTTCAACAAAGATGCTGCAGGCTTCGGTAATTGAAGAGATTATTTTAGAATCTAAAATGGATTCTGTCATTTTTTTTTTAATTTCAATATAGATGCCGTAAGTTTCGGTTGTCAAAGAGATTCTGTTTGAATATAAAATTGATTCTTTTTAGATTTTACAGAATACTACTTGGATTCTACAGAATACTTATTGGATTCTAAAAAATACACATTAAATTCTATTAAAATGTTTTTTGAATTCTACTAGAATGCTTTTTGAATTCTACTAGAATGCTTTTGATATTCCACTACAAAATTACACCAATAATAACAATAAGAATCAAACAAAAACACCAAAATCTCAGCCATCACAAACAACATAACACAAAGGATTGACAAACGACTCTGTTTCTTTTTTTGAAGCAAATTCTCAAACAGTTAGCACACAACCACAACTAATAATCCACACATCCAAACTGAATCACTAAAAAGCTTCAAATCTTGAATAATATGAATATAAAAAGGTAAAAATATGTTGCAAGCAAAATTGTCTTATTTTGTATAATCAATATCGAAATTTCTTAGAGAGATTTTCTAATTTATAATATAAAAAAAAAAGAAAAAGAAAGAAAAGAAAAAGAAACTGAACATGTGTAATGTATAGGGCTTGACTCCAGAGATCTTCAATTTCGATAACTATGATTAATATGAAGCCGAAAAGGAATATAACAGGTTCGTAACCAAATTATAAAAATTAAAACTAAATCCATGCACTTATTGATTCCAGAAATCTTTAATTTCTCCAATTAGGATCCACATGCACAAGGAAGAAATTAAATAAATAAATTTAAAAAAAAAAAACAGAAACACAAAGAGAAAATAATAGATTCAACATCAACATGTCTATTTTTCTTTGATTTTAACTGATTCAAGTCATGAAGGCAGTGATAATAGCGGGAAAGAAAGCGAAAGTATCTCATCATAACAACAAAAACCAAATCATAACTCATCGGATTCCATAAAAACAGTAAATAATTAACAAAATCATCAACTTTTACACAAATCTTAAAGATCATTTTGGAGTCTTGATGAACTACCTACCGCCGGCGGAGGCGAGTCGGAGTTCATCTCGACGCCGCGTTGCAGATCTCACGTGATCGGCGCCGTGCTTTTTGGCGGTGTCTCTATCATCGACGAGATAATCGCACTGTGAAACAGTTAGACGGCGCCGAGATCGGGCCGGAAAACTTCAGATCCGACGACAGGAGGCGTTGCTCCATTCTCTTGTCTCCCGGTAGCGCCGGATAACTTCGATCACATCGGCAACTTCAGATCCAATGAGCGAGCTCCGGCGAAGATCCAGCGACACTGTATAGAGGCTTGCGGAGACAACCAAAGCTCGTTGAAGACCTTCACCGTTAGAGGACGAAATAGAGAGGCCGGCGCTGCTGCAAGGAGAGAGAAGGGGAAAGAGCGAGAAAGAGGGAGGAAGAGAGAGAAACACTTGCAGAATAAGAGGAGAGAGAGACGGAAAAAAAAAAAAGAGAGAGAGGAGCAAAAACGAGCATGGCTGCAACAAATTTTATGCAAGGACAAAATGGAGAATTTGCATTGCAATTTAAGATATTTTTTACTTAAAAAATCTAATATGACAAAATTACGAAGAATCTAGCTGGCAAAATTATAAAGGGTACTTCGTATCTTTCCCGGTTACACAACCAGCAACCATGTTGGCCCATTTAGATTATTACTTGTGGGCCATTAAAACTCTGATTGGGCTTTGTATGTATAGTTTTAAGATTACAATGTTTCACAATTGAGGAAAAGCTTTGTGAGGCTATTTATAACGTAGAAATGGTCCTCAAACTCGTAAAAACGATGTGCCATGACTAAAAAACTGAAGAAAGTAGCAGAAGAGAGAAAATGCGTGGAAAAATTTAAAAGCTTATAATAAATTTGTTTGAAATTATATAGAGCTGAAATTTTGACCCGAGTTTTGGAGAAGGGTATGACAGGCCAAATCACAAGGACCACGAAATTGGCAGAAATATGCGGCACAAAATTGCATTGATTTCGAATAATTACTTCGACCCATGTGCTTCATTATTCTTTTGTCTTCTTTTATATATTCAAGTCATACTCTTACTATTCCGGAGTTTGAATTGTATATTTCACGTTCAAATAATTAAATAAAGTACAAGTTGTTGAAAGACACAAGGAAATGGCCAATGAATACTTTGCAATTGTGTTGAATTTTTTTCATTTATATTTATATATATATATATATATGTATGAACATCGATCATAAATATATATATATATATGTATATAAACATAATGCAAAAGATAGCATGGACATCCTCTTGTCATGTACTTGTCGAAGAGGAAGAAAAAAGAAAAGAAAAAGACGGCTGCATGGTGTTCAAATTGTTCATTTGATGAATATGAAAAACACGCGTATTGTTTAGTAGTCGACTAAAATTATAAATATTTGGGCATATTCCTTAACTAATAATATAAGATATTCTAGGAGAATTTAATGATGCATTATGATGCAAAGAAAGCTCATAGTTTTCAATTATCAGAATCCCTTCATGTTGTTTTGAGTTGTGAGTTTTCTCGACTAATTCACTCATTTTTAATTTGTTCATAAACAATAAGCGGGGTCATTTTAAAGATACTGCATTTTGCTGTTGGGTTTGCATTTTACAAACCCGTCATCATGGCTTTCAAACTATATATACTTTAGGTGAATGACGTAAATAACATAATTACGGATGAAATTGTCAAGGTAAATTATAGCATATTTATGGGTAAATATACTTATTTACTAGGAGTGAATAACTTATGTACAAAGTAAACAATATTTTATTTATTAGTAAATATGCCATTTACTTTAACAGATTCATAAATATGTTATTTATTTTAACTTTTATAAATATGTTTTTTGTTATAAATTTTACTTTAATAGTTTCGTAGCTTCCGTAAAGATGATGCTTACTACATATTCCGCAATACGGTATAGTTTCTCTTGATCTTATACCGTTCGAGGTTTGCAAAAATATTTCATACATTCATTATATCAATTTTACTGCAATATCCCTCCATTTTTTATAATTTTGATCGTACATTTTATCTCCTAGCATATTGAAAATCTTCTTTCCAGGTAGAACTTAAAATTTTGTATTTTGCATTTGATCCTTTAACTTTGCAGGAGTAGTCCCCAAAAAAAAAAAAAAAAAAAAAAAAAAAAACTAAAGACCCCGTAAGGGTAGTTATCAGCAATATGGCACACAAACAAGGCAGTGGGGCGAGGGCTCTGTGTGCTGGTCCACGCAGACAAAGACAATGAGGTTGGATATTATTTGCATTTCTAGTTTCTATAAGCTACGGCCATGGAAGTTCACAGGCTCACACTTACACACACACACACACACACACACACACATATACATACACATATATAAGATCGACCATCATAAAAATCAAGTGCCGATCATGATCACGGGCAATCTTCAGAGAAAATCTAAACTCATATCTAAAGAATCCAACATTCTGTCCAAAGGTAGATCAAGGGTAAACGTCATTGGAAGTTGCTCCCAACAAGAAAAAGGACCACCAACTCTTGGACCTTTATATATGCGTTAAAAATTTACTTAGATATGCTTTTCTACCCATTAATTTATATCCATTTCTTTCACCAACTTTTACTTTGCTCATCACGTGATCTATTATCTAATTAGATCTTCTTCCTATACATACATATATCCATATAAGGGGTGTCTATTGACACCCCTTTTTCTTCTTTCCCAACCCCCTTTCTTAAATTATCTACGAGTTAATAACTTAGATGTTCTTTATTACTTGTTATACCCCTGTTATCGTTCCAAAAAAAAAAAAAATCCAATGATTTAATTCTACTCTTCATACTTTTTATTCTCCTCTATATTTTAAACAATCTTTTTTTCTTCTTCTTCTGTTTCTTCTTTTTTTTTTTTTTAATTTTTTAACTCCAATGATTATTATCTTTTAGATATTCATGTTTTAATATTTTCTTTTAAAACAAAATTAAAATCTTGATTTTTTTGTGTGACGCTTGAAAATATTTTATATTGGTTGATGGGTGCAAAAAGGATTTAAAATAGAATTAAATTGTAGGAATTATAGTAGAATGATAAGAGAGGTGCAATAAGTAAAAATGGATACTTAAATTTTAATTGGTATATAATTTAAGAAAAGGAGTGAGAAAAGTAGATTGAGGGATGGTCTCTACTGTGTTGCCGCCCCACTTTGGAACAGTCAATTCCATGTTTGGTTGCTTTGTTTTCATTCATGATAATGATCCGAAAATCACTCCCTCATCTTATTTAACCTTTTTCATTATGTTACATGTGAACTTTACATTTTACAATCAAGTCATGTGTTGAATTACCATGCATGCAAGTATCACCTTTGGTAGCTGATTTGGCACCTTGTTAACATAAACGATTAGGGATGTTTAAAAAAAGTGAGTGAGGAGAGACTAATGCTTATAATACAAGGTTACAATATCATTTTTTTTCCTTGGGCAATTGATGGTATTGTAATTCAAATTCCAGCTGATTTGGGTTTCTTGAATGTAGGCCATTATTTTATTGTTAGAGCGACAATATTATTTAAAAAAATAAAATACAGGTACAAGGGGTCAAAATTTTGCACATTAATATTAATATATATATATAATATTTTTTTTTTTTTTGGGGGACAGTCAATGTTATGTAAATCTTGACAAAGAGGCTGAGAAGTTGTGCAGTTTGTAGACTGCATTAATGGGGGCTTTAAATGACAGAACAGATCAAAGGGTGTATAAGAAATTGTGCAATTTATTGACTATAATAAGGAGAGTAGAGATCAGTTTTCATGAAGAAGAAGAAGTTCCACTTGAATGCTTTGTCTATTTTTTCATGACTCAAAGTTGGTCAAAAGCTATATATGTCTACTATCTCTATATATCTTCTCATCAATCCCTCCCTTAATTAGGGTAAGAGAAAGGAGGATCCTCTTTTCAAAAGCACAGCATTTGCAATACTTTTTTTTTTTAATTTAATTAATTAATAATATGAGACCTAATGTTATGGGATCATTTGTTTTTAATTGAAATTTTACTAAAATTTTTAGGTCTATATGTACGCTTTATACTGCACATAAAAGCTAGCTAGCGATATGTGTATTTATTACTAGTTGGTGACAAGTACAATTGATTTTTAATACATGCAATTACAACAATTAAATAGGACTACTATACACTCGACATATATAGATAAATTTTAAACTCGTAATTCACTGTATATAGCATGTATCCAAAGTCAATATTTACTTTGTTAGAACCACAAATATTATGAGTTGAAAAATAGTAAAAAGGAAAAAAAAATATTACTTCCAAGTCATCAGTCAGCTTTTCAAAATCAGAAAAAAGAAAAAGAAAAAGAAAAAAAAGAGAGGAGTATTTGGTTGTGTAATTACTAATCCTTTGAGACACTTTTAGACAAAGAATGATTCTAGTTAGTTGTTCAGTACAGTTAATTATCTTTTCGTAAGTAATATCCGAAAACAGTGGAACCTCATGACGACCATTGGTATTTTTTTTTTTTTTTTTTTAAACACAAATTACAAATGGGATTGAACTCACAACCACTCAAACGGCTTCTCATGTGATTAGACCAAATGATCGTCCTAGTTTTATGTTTATAAAATATCTTAACTTCCCAAATAAAAAAATTTAAAAATAATAATATATTCGAGACTTCACTCAAAATAGGCATAATCAATAATGGAAAATTTCAAATAAAAGTTCATTTACGCGACTATAAGATAACCTAATTAACACTCTGTTAATTTAATGATCATCACTAAGTCAAACGGCATGTGGTAGAGTAGAATGAGGCTTCGGTTGGAAAAGAATGGAGTTCGATTCTCTATTAACATGAGAAAAAATGATAGGCTAGCTACATAGATAAAATGATTAATAATAGAAAATACTAAACGCCAACAAGAATAGTGTAATTAGTTAAAGAAACGTGTTTTCACTATGAATGGTGAAATTTGAAACGCAAGAAAAAAGAGACCAAGAAAAGTGAAAGGAGTGTGTAAAAAGGTAGAAAATTTTGAAAGGGCCGGGGTGTAAAACCAAGTAAAAATGGCACGCATGGAAATAGAACGCAGTTCCCGGGAAGCTTAATTGAGAGTGAGAGAGAGAGAGATAAAAAAAAAAAAAAAAAAAAAAAATGGGAACAGGCGTGAGAGCAAAGGCTGAGAAAGAAAGACCCTCCATTACAACAAGATCAAGTCCCGTATTTCCCACCCTTTGCTTTTTGTCACTCCTAAGACTGTATGCACTTCTTTTAATCCATAACCTTACGGAATCTCATAATTATCACCTTCCATTATTATATATAATTACAATATTATTATATAAGACATATATAAATCAATATCTTATATTTTCCACATACACACACAAACATATAAATATATATATATATATATATTTCAGTTTCAGTTTCAGTTTTTGTATACTATATACTACCTAGCTATTTGTCCCTACTATCATCATTTCACGAATTCTCATGACATTTTTTAATTTTTTTTAAATTTTTTTTACCATTTGGCGTTTAGTTACATATAAGCTTTGATTATAATCTCAATGCAGTTGTCACCACGTTATGTAACCACATGCCATTATCCCAATAAGCACCACATTAATATTAACCTAGCTAACCTAGTTGTGAATGCCGACTAATTTCTTTACTTATGCTAATATGGGTTACCACTTAACTACACTTTAATTTCAATTAATTAAGATGAAAGTGGTGTAAGTTAGTGCATGGTGAACCTTGTCGTTTTACCAGTTTAAATTTCAGTGCTATTTTATTTTATTATATATTTTATTTATAGAAGATGCATTACCAGCTGCATGCCCGCAGTTTCCATATTCACTTTCTATTCTTCCATTCTGTTTTTTCTATTCTATTGATCTATTCTCACTGCCTAATCCCCACTTCAAACTCCTATGAAAGATTCTGCCTAATAATGCCCCATTTGATCTCCCTCCAATAACCCCAACCCCCTTTTTTTTATTATTTTTTTTTTTTAACTTTTTTTTTTTTTTTTTTTTTTTGTTCTGTTTTCATAATTTGGAGATTTTATGAGATTATAATTAGAAAACAAAATCTGTTTTGTGAAATGACAAGAGTGCTCTATATCTTATAAAGTACTGTTGCTCTATGAAAGTGGATCAAGATATGCCAAATCTTTAACAAAACAATGATGAATAGTTTGTATATGTACATTTAACTCAACAATTAAAAGCTATATCTTGCAAGTTTTTTTTTTTTTAATACATAATTTCAGGTGCCTTTTCTGTTCCATTGAAACTTCAAGCTCACCAAGAACACTGCGTACAGTAATTGTTTCTTTGATTACAAGGAGCAACAAGGTCATAAATTATTCAAATATTGTTAGATGGCAAGGGCAAGTTTTTTTATTCGAAAATGACGTCACTTTGATTATAGGTTCTTCTTACCAACCGTGAATGTGTCAATCACAAAATCAATGCCGCTGGTTTGCGGTCACTTTGGAACGTCAAACACAATTCCTTTTCAAGCTTAAAATCTTTCAAAACTATTACACACATGCAATGGAAAGTTTTGAAGAAAAGAAAGAGGTTTAAAACAAAACAAAACAAAACAAAACAAAAAAAAGGAGATTTTATTTTTTTTAAATAAACGAAAAAGACCCAACTAACAGAAAATATGATGATATTCAAAGACTATATTAATTTCATGTATGGTTAGAAAATGATGAGGGTGCTAAAGAGTGTCGAGTTAGTCGGGATGTCTTGGTATACTTATTGATTTTTTTTTCTATCACTTAATTAAATATATATATATATATATAGTTAGTCTTATATCCGATTCCGAATGATATTCGGTAATATGAACTTTAATTACTGTGAATATGAACTTCAATTAATATAAATATAAATACATGCAAATAGAAATGTAAAACAAAGAGAATTCATATTCATTTTAACTATATTTCCTTTTGTATGGATTCATATTTAGAGCAATTGAAGTTCACATTATCAAATATCATACGATATCGGATATATATATATATATAAACTCCAAAAGATAAAGAAAATCATCTAGGCTCTGTTTAGTTAATTGTAAAAGGTAATTAGGCACTTTTGTTAAGTGGGGAAAAAAAAGAGCAAGAGGAATTATGGCTTCCAATATGACTATGCTCCAACAGTACTGTACCCCATTATAACGACAAGAAGCAAAAAATGGATTTGTCTCAATCTCTTCTCAAGTTTCTTCTTGTTTATCATTACAATCAAGCTTTGGAGTGGACTGAATTTGCAGGATATATATATATATATATAGCTATATATACACTAATACAATGCAAGTGGAAAACGAAAATGAAAAAAAAAAAAAAAAAAGTTAAACTGTGGCAGAACAAATTTTTGCTTTTGTTTACTCTTGATACACAAATCCAATGAAAATCTGGCCGAGATGATCTGGAAAATACCTTTGTTAACGTATTTAAATTCAATGAATAGATTCTTGATCTCTATCCAAACACATTTTCGCCTTTTGAGCGCGCACATACACTTTCTTTGGATACCTACCTTATACACCTGCATCTACAAAATAATAATAAGGAGAACATCAGAGAAAGGGTTTACTAATAAGTAGCATTATTAACAAGCGTTATACAAATACAAACAAAACCGGATAATTAAGTTACTCAAAATTATCAAGTTTATTGAAATCACATTTACTACTTTAAACTTAATAATATATATATATATATGAATACAAATTAAACTAGAAATAAAGGTAATTATGTATAAAAAAAATGTTAAGTTCCCTAATATAAAACTGCAGGTGTGAATGGAAATAACACCAGTACTATTAAATGTTTTATAACCGTAAAATTAAATCCCTTAATTATATTAAATACGGTTCTTTGAATGAAAAAAAAAAAAAAAGGAAAAAAACCTCTGAATATATGTTTCACAGTTAAACGAGAAAAACAGTTATTTTATGATAAATGAGGAACGATTAAAATCAAAGCCATATATGCACAAGAAATGTAGATGGTCAGGCCCTGGAAGTGGGCAGTGGCCACCACAACTATATAGGTTATAATAAGGGGATTTAGCAAGCTAAAAAAGAAAAAGAGGGGTTATATTAAGGGGCATCCATGGAAATTTAATGCTATAGTATATATATATATATATATATATATTTTTTTTTTTTTTTTCTTTTTTAATTTCTCTTCCTTGTTTCTTCTCACTTTTTAAGGAACGGGACCAAAGACAACAATTTTGTCCTCTCCCTAGTCCCATGAAGAAGAAGGAGACAGAATTCCATGTGGGTAATTCCAAAAGCTTCAGAAGGGCAACACCGTCATTCCCCCTCTAGCCATTATACTTAAATAAAAATAAAACCAATTTAATAACCCGCCACGTCGCTTCCATTCCATTCTTCTTTCGTTCTTTCTTTCTGAAATTTCTATTTCTATTTCTATTTGTCTCTTCTCTCTCGCAGCCAGCCATTATACAGAGGGCAGAGACATGAGAAGAAGAGCTCTTGTTCTCATTCGCACTCGCATTGGTAGAGAGAGAAAGACAGATTAAAAACCAAGGGAAGTGGGGTTTCTTTCTTTCTTTTGTACTGTTTTTTTTTTTCTTTTTTTTCAATTTTTTGGTTTCTCTGAGGAGATTTAATGGCGAGTGGGTGGGTCAAGTCTTTACAATGCAAATCCAGAGCCTTCGACGACGTCGTTTACCACCCCAAACCCAGAACCCTAATACCCAGCGCCAGTTGCAGACACAGCGTTCAGAACATCAAGGACGTCATCGACACCACCAAACACCGCAACCCCAAGAAAGCCAAACCCAAACCACCCCCGCCGCACTCGGAGCCGCCCAAAAAACCGGCTTCCAAATGCCCACGACCCGAGAGAAGATCCGTTTCTTCTCCTCTGCTAAGCCCCACGCCCATTACCCGCCCTACCCGAACCCGGAGCCATGACCAGTTCCTCCCGGCTCTTACCGAGCTTCCCGAGGGTCACCCCTCGCGGAACGTGGTGGAGATCATCTTCCACACCAGTTGGAGCCCCAAGGCATTCTCGGGTCGGGTCGAGATGATATTCAAGGTCCAGAACGGGTCTAAGGCCGTTGCCCGGTTCGAGGAGTACAGAGAGCTCGTGAAGTCGCGGGCCGGGTCGGGAGGTCTGACAGGACTCAAGGAGGAGGATGACAACGCGCGGTGCGTGGCCGACGGGAACGAGGTCATGGGATTCCATTGCCTGGGCCCGACCTCCGGAGGTGCTGCGTACGACTCCTGCGGCGGCGCGTGGGCGTTTCCGGGAGGGAAGGGCTCGGCGGTGATATGCACGTACTCAGGCAGCGGCGGGGCCCACGAGAGCGCCGGCGGGGGGAGGGGGATGCGGGCTATGCTGGTTTGTCGGGTCATCGCGGGGCGGATCTCGGAGCAACTCGGTGGTGTCGACTCGCTGCTGAACGGCCGAGTAGGGTTCGACTCGGTGAGTGGGGAAAACGGCGAGTTACTTGTGTTTGATCCATGTGCCGTGTTGCCTTGCTTTCTTATTATCTACAAATTGTAAAAACTAGTAAACTACAACGTTTCCTTTTGGGTTTTTTATTAGTTTTTTTTTTTTTTTTTGTCTTATATATTTTGTTTTTTAATTTTCTTGGGGGTTGATGAATCTGTTTCTACTTGCATTTATCAACATTATTTTTTGGGGTCATGAATATTTTTGTGTGATTGTGGAAAAATCTTGTTGATATTTGCAGATTAACCAAATTTGCCGTTTGTACTTGTGTAATTCCACTTAATTAATACAATTTGGAAAACTTCCATTTCTTTTCTTCTCTCTTTTCTCCTAAGGCCTTCTTTACAGAATTTGGTTGACCACTTCTAGTTTGCAGTTCCATCCTCTTTTTTTTTTTTTTTTTAGTTTTTGTTATATGATTTCATGTCAACATTTGAGGTTTTGAAAATTCTAAAGAATTAACAACAAAAGGGGCCAAATAGAAGCTATGGTTAGTTATACAATGGTAGGTGTGATCTTTCACATAACCATCTATAATGGAGTAAGGTTAAGGGCAAAGCAAGCTCATAACTACTACATTAGTTGAGGCTTAAAGGTGAAAAGCGCAATATAAATTATATAATTATCGGCATTGGGTATACAACGTCAAAGTTTTATTTATGAAGATTGAAGCAAAAGGCTTTAAAGCTATTATCTTTACCGAAAACGTGTTATTACCAGGAAACCCCATTGTCAAGCTTTCCACGCTACATATTTGATACAATGGTCTTCCTTCTTTTGGCATAATAATGTTTGAGCAAGAAAAGTCAAAAAAAAAAAAAAAAAATTCAACATTAAATTAAAGTGAGTTTTCAAAATAATAATAATAATAAATAAATAAATAAAGTGCTTTCGAATCTAGGTGTTCATACTTTGGTATGTGTAGTTTCATTCAAGTGTAACTCATATATTCTATCGAAAATCAACTCTCTTTTAGAGGATGTTCATAGTTCTCCCAAAGTATTTAATTTTATTTTTATTTTTTACCCTTGTCCCAATGCATGTCTGCATCACCATGTCTCTGCTGTAGGATTTTACGCATTTTGAGCACCTTTTTGCTTTTCCTTATTTTCCATACTTTCGAAGTGTTTATATGGTAGACTATGAAGGTTTAAAAATTTTTAAAATAATATTCTCTTTTCTTTTAGTTCTAGAAAAGCATTTAAATAAGATTATTTCTCAAATATATGCATAAAAAAGTATATTTCTTAAGGTAAAAAAAAGAAGTTATTTTAACCTACGGAAAAAGAAAGTTGATCAAACAAGTAGGGGTGGATCTACGTGCAAGAGACATTATGCCATGAACATGCTTTGAAGCTCAAAATTATGGAAACAAGCAGAACATGGAAAGCCAAATAAATTAATTATAGATTAACCAATAGTAAGAGAAGTAGTTGTTTGATTTTACATTGTTTGTTTTTGGGTTGTTGAAGAGTAAGTGAAATGATATGAACTAACTAAACCAATAAATGATAATTTACCACTTACTTTGCAAACTAAATTAGGGATCTAATCTACACTTACTAGTAACTATCCCTCTTAGTTTTAACTGCTCAAAGGTTTGGTTGAATCCACAAAGAACAAGGCAAAGTTAGGCAAATCCAGAGCATGAAGTTTCTTTTGCTTGGGAGAAAATGGAAGACCAAAGCCACCAAGGGGGTTTAGGAGAGACATTTGGTATAAGGTCACAATCTCTGATGTACGCGCACCTCCTAAAAAGCTTGTTTATTGTTGAGCCATCAGTGCTGAAAAATCCAAGTTTCCACTTATCATATCCGACTACCAATGGTGGTAGTATGGTGGTGAGATCGTTCTATTTGAAACCTTCACTTTAATCCATTCAAAGTTTCTGTCATATCACTGTAAAATTATGTCCTTTGATATAGACTATATGCTGATAGACTCTTTAAAACTTAACCTGACACTTGTTAAAGGTCTAAGCCATGATCCTCTTCATTTTACATATGATCCCAAACTCTAAATAGACTCCTTTACTAACTTAGGCAAGGGGTATAAAGACAACACCGATTAATATTTCTTTTTTACAAAAGAAATTACTATACCCTAGAAGACACTAATATTAAGATTGAAAAAAAAAAAAAAAAGAGAGGGGAGAGTTTATTGCGATAGAAACTATATGGAAATGATAGTAAATACCATTTTTTACAAAATAAAAAAAAATAAATAGCAATATTTTATAAAATTCAAGATAAATATAAGAGTAAGTGGCAAATTTATTAGGTAAATAAGAAAATATTCACTACAATAATTTATAATTTAAAAAAACTGTTATTTTCTTCTTTCTCCATATAATCTAGTGATCCAAAACCATACAATAACAATATCAATAATATATCTTTTTTAAACCTACCACCTAATATTTGTAATAATTGTTACCAAGATTGTCATTGAAGAATAGTTGAGGAAAAAGAATCGATCACCTTCATCACTTAATCTGTTAAATGTCAGAGCCAAAGACCCAGAAAATGATTTGTCTTGCACAATTGGCCGAAACTTCTGTGGCCCGTGAAGAAGAAACTTCATCAACTTCTAACCAAATTTTCTGAATTTTCACCGTGACAAATTAATTGGACCACCAGATACCAGCCCAAATTCCTATATCCAGTAAAACACCTTAATCATACAAATTAAAATTAAAATATCATTACACTAATATAATATAAAAAAATAATACTAAATTAATATGATATAAAATTAAATTAAAATTAATTAAAATTTATCTGATGTTAGTAAAAATAAAAAATTTATATCAGATTAATCAATGAAAAAAAAATAATTATTTAGATAATTTTCTCTTCTTTCTTTTTCTTTTCCCCCCATATATGATGTTTTCCCCACATATGATGTATTCGTTTTCATTTGAAAGATGTGTTGGATAGGGTACAAGCCGAGAGAATGTGTAATAAACCCCTCAATATATTAACTTGTTTACATTAATTTTTACAACCCACCAATACTTTGAATAGATGATTGCATCACATGAAAATTATCTTAAAAATAAAAAATGGTAAAGTCATAATAATCTAATGAAAATGTTGTGATTCATAACTGTCCGACACAAATAAAGTTGTTTCTTGTTTTTAACCCGACCACAAAGTGAAGGGTGATATATTTCCTGAGTGACAGTTTAAATCACCTGTTGGAGACTGTATATGAACACAATATAAAAAGTTTTCTCCAATGTTCTCTTAGAAACCACGGACCATAAATTTCTCAACCTTTAAACAGCCGAAAAAGAGAGTCAAGGGTCCAAATTTACAAGATAACAAATCAACCATCGAACTAGTGTGAGGAGACGCATTTTTACTTGAATCTACAACCATCGAATTGGATGCCCAGGCTCAACAGAACTGAAATGAAACCCCACCACCCCCACCAAGGTACTACGGTTTCATCATATATTTCATTTTCTAAAATATCAAAATACGGAAATTTTAAAATAATAACAATAATACATATATGTATCAGAGTGCCTACAAAGCTTTTTTTTCCCCCCAGAATCAAAGCCCCTTTTTTTTCCATAATGTTGCGCACCACCATAGAGGCTGCTAGGTAAAAATGAAGGGTCCCAATCACCAACACTTAAATTTTTTTTTTTTTTTTGGGTTGGTTTTGAATAGAATCAAAAATCATTCAGAAGAAGGAAAACTGGTAAAATGCAATATCAGATACCAAAGAACAAGTAGCCGAATAAATGTGACTCTTAAAAATGTACATTTTCGAGATGGAATTCGGTCTGAGCATTGCCGTGGTTGAGAAGTTGGAGGCCCTCCCTCCCTCCTCGGCTTTAGCTTCATTTTTATGGATTTAGGCTTTAGTGAGATTCCACCAGTACATAGAGCGGCTTCCCATTCAATCTCTCCCGACCCTGCAACCAACCAAATTCACCACCCTTTTAACCCCACCCCCCTTGTAGCTTATTAGGAGTTAATTCAAAAACTAACTTGCTTATAAAAAACACATTCAGGGACAAGAGCTAAAAAATCAATACATGTAATTGTTATTATGCTTCTAAAATATCAGACCTGTAAATCGGGTAATTCAATGACGCATGCGCATTCGACTACTTCTGCTCCTACGCGTTCTGTGAAATAGCACAACTTCTTGTCACCACAAAAATACTAAACATGTTTTTAACTTTGTGAGAGTTTCCTAATCAACAAGTATTTTAAAACTAACTACCATTTCAAAAACCAAATCAACATTCTGTGTTGATCTGTATTCGTCAGTCCTTCTATCACATAAACATACCATAATTCGAATGAGCAAATAATCATACCATTAATATATACCCTTTTATTTCCACTCATTAAGAACACAAACTAATGGATGTAAAAGTTAGGAAGAAGAATATCACAAGAGAAATTTAATATTAGGATGCAAATAGCTCCATAAATTTTCTTTTTTTTGCTGTAAAATTACCCAATAAATTCATCGCGGCACAGAGCGTGCCTCCGGTGGCAATTAAATCATCAACCACCAAAGCATGTTCACCAGGTTTAACTGCTCCGACATGCATCTCAAGACGGTCCCTTCCATACTCCAAAGTATATTCTTCAAAGATAACTTCACCTGCCAACATGGAAGAGATTCACAATGACAAAGTCTTAACATTAGCCAGAGCTTCATGAAGAAGAAGAAGAAAAACAATAGTACGTACGTGGAACAACCCTCTTTTGTAATGCCTTTTTAAAGTCCAATAACTTGGTACATATAGATCAAACATGCAAGAACAAAAATAACCGTACAAAAGAAAAAACAAAGGATGGCTAATGGCTCTATATCAGGTCATGAACAACACCAGAAGCAACATGATCGAGGCATTACAAGATGAACATAAGTATAGAATACAGGATTACCAGGCAACTTCCTTGGTTTCCTCAGGGGAACAAACTTTGCTCCTATTGCCAACGCAATGGGAGGACCAAATATAAAGCCGCGAGCTTCGATTCCTGTGAAACAAAATTGGAACTTATTTCAGAACATTATTTGATAATTTTAACACCTCTATAGCTCAACCAAACACAAAACTCAGCAACTTGGTTAATTCATATAAAATTAGTAATCAAAGACAGTGCAATATAAAAAAGAATATCACATTGGTAAGATATTGTAGATAGGTTTTCAAGGTTAAATTAGTAATGCAACGTTCTCGTGCCACTGTTGAATCACATTCAGGTCCCGCACTTCATAGAATCGACGGACTGGCCTATAGGATGGTGGATTATCATTAATCATTAAATTGTTAAAAATATGAGCATGGCAAAGTATATGCCTCTGATAGAGACTCATAAACTGGGACCAAAAATGTTTTCAAACCATATGAAAGTATAGAAACGACACAATGTTCCAAAAATATATAAAAGAAAAAAAAGTAAAGGTATCTAAACACATGCGCAAAGGGTTCTAACTTTTAATATCAGAATTCCAGAGAACATGCAATTAACTTCCAAGGTAACATCAACTGATATGACAACAAACAAGGAGACTCGAATCCTTATCCTTCAAGGGAATTGCATTTTATCTTATCCATGTGATGATAAATATAAATATATATATATAGAAATTTTCAACAAAAGCTTCCAAAATCGTTATAAGAGTTCTCATAGTATACAAGCGGACGGTAAACGCCCAAATAAGCACACACAGAGACAGATCCCAGTAAACAACAGTGTTCAAGACAAAGCATTAAGAAATCTCAAATCTGAATCAAAATCATTTATGAGAGAAAATAATCGAGAAACAAGGACCAACAATAATGAGAAAATCACAAGAAAATTTTCAGGTCCCCTTGGAGTCTATGACCAAAAGGAAAATGGCCCTGTTTGGCATGGCTTCCTAGAAGGGTAGAAGTAGCTTTTGGATTCCTGGTCCAGCAGCTGCCGCAAGGGGTGTTTGGAATGACCTTCCAAAAAAGTTTTGGCATTACAGAAGAGCTACAACGTGTAACCAGAAAATATGACTTCTCCATAAGCTCTCCTCTGAAGGCTTTAAAAACGTGTGCAAGATCTTTACTGTGATTGTAAAAACTTCATTCTAACATTTTAATTGCTTATTGTCCTCGTATATTAAAAATGTATATATAAATATATATGGTTCCAAACACCGACCAAAAAATCATGGGCATAGTTCTTTTTCTACTTGCTAACTATTCTAAACGGGCTCTCCAAGGATACAAAACAAGGCCTTTGATTCTACAATTGAGTTAACCAAAGTGTGAGAAGAGTAGGATTTATTTACAGCCACTAGAGACTAGCCTGTAAGTAGACTTTGTTGTATTTCCCCAATGTAGTAAACAAATCAAAGTCTAAGATTCACATGTCAAGCAAAGAAGACAGGGAAAACACACCCCCCCCCCCCCCTTTTTTGGTCTTTTGGGGTCAGTTTTTGAGGGGTTAAATCAGGGAGCTGTGTCGAACAAATCCATAAAAACGGCTGAAGAACATAGAGAAAACAAAAACACAGTACAGCCTCTTTTTAACACAACAATTCACCAAGTCATTATCTAGTCTAACAGAAAAAGGAGAAAAATAAACGCAGGCAGGGAGGGACACACATAATCAGATTATCAAATAGTACTTGTGTAATGTGTGTGGAAAGAGCCAAACTCTGATGAAGCCAAAACAAACAAAACAATTGGGAGGCAATTGAAACTCTAGCATCAGATGGGGTCCCACTATATATATATATATATATTTTTTATTTTTTTTTTTTCTGAAGGTGGGCATCCATCACCAACCACCATACTTGCAAATTGGATCCAAGCACATGCTTACGAACAAGAGAGAGAAAGTGAAGAGAGAGAGAGAGAGCAAATGTGAGCCACTGAAAATTAAGAACTTGAGAGGGGGAGAGGAGAGCCATGAGTAGCACAAAACCCACTAATAAAACCCACACTCCAAAAACAAGCCACAAGCCATAGTCAAACAAGAAATCACTCCACCAAAACACACAACACACACACACAGTCACTTCCATTCCATAATGTCGCTCAAAAGCATTCCGAAAAGACAACCAGAAACTTATGCCCAAAAATAATAATAATAATAATAATAATATATAAAGCCTTTTTATTTATTCATTTGTTTATATTTATTTTTGCATCACTGCGTCCTACTTTTCTCGTAAGCAATGGACCCCACCACCTTCCTTCTAGGTAATCACTCTGATAAAAAGTTCTTTAGATCAACATATTTAACCTCAAGTTCTTCTCTTTATCTTCTCTCTCTTTTTTCCCCCACTGTATCCTTCCCTTCCTAACAATGGTGTAAAAAGAAAAAAGAAAAAAGAGGAGGGAAAAAAAAACCATCTTGGAAAACATTTGGGGTTATGTTACCTGCAACAACAGAAATGTTTTTGCCTTTGTATCTCTCAACGAATAAATCAATAGTGTCCTTAAAGGCTTTTGGGTCGAGCAGTAAAGTTGTGATGTCTTGAAACATAATACCTGCACATTACACACCCCTCCTCGTAAAAAAGATAAAAAGATAAGGTAGCGCAAATTTTGATTCCTCAAAAAAGACCATTAAAAGAAAAAAAAACTTTTACTTCGTAAGGAGAAACAAAAACAAAACGAAGAAAAGATCTTTTCTTTGTTCGGTTGTTTTGGTTTAGCCCATCAAAGCTCGTTGCTTTTTCCAAAGAAAATGAAAACCTCAATCAAAGTCCAAAATATACTTGCGTTTTCCAAGAAGTTTTCTTTTTGCTCAAGAAAAATAGGAGACTTATAAAAGAGAGAGGAAAGAAAGAAAGAAACCAGGCTTGGGAAAATTGGGGACGACGCGAATCTTAGTTTTGATGCCATGGATGCGAGGATCTTCGTCTTTCAAAGCCGACATTGTGTTTATGACTGGTTAGTATTACCAGACAGAGAGAGAGAAAGAGAGAGAGGAGAGAGAGACCCACAAGAACAAGAAGTCCTTATTCTGTGGGTTATGTTTTGGTCGCTGCCTGGTTGTTCACGTTTCTCGCACCAGTGAGATGTAGAGGAGGGAGGGGGGCTGAGGAGTAGGCAGTGCAGATGGGGTGTTGTTGTAGGAGAGTGTAGTGTGTGTACTCTCAGAAGAGTGACAAAACAGAGATAGAGAGAGAGAGATAGAGAGAGAAAGTAATGGATGAGAGAGAAAGGGAAGGTACAGAGACAAGATAGAGGGGGTATTTATAGAGAGAAAGCCAGTGTGTGTCTTGTTGCGGAGCGAGAGAAGAAGCATGAGAGAGAGAGAGAGAGAGGCTCTCTGGCTCTCTGCACAAGAATTTCTATCCCCTCTCTCTTTCTTTAATTTTTATTTATGACAGAAGAGAGAGCAAGGAAAATTAAAAATATTTTCGATATATACTATTCGCAATAAAGGAAAACAGAGTTAAGAGAGAAATAAATACAAACGGACACATTTTACTAAAAACTTAGCCAAAAAAAAAAGGACAAATTTTACTAAAAATTAAAAAAAAACAATAGAAAAACATTTCTTCCTTGACGATTTGAGAATTATGCCCGTTTTGGATCCCGAGTTTTTGAGATGTTTTATTTAGGCATATTTAGAGGGATATTTAGTGATGGAGTTTTAAAGGTTAGATTACTGATAAAATTTTAGGGGTGTTTCTTGAAGTAGTTTAAATTGAAATTTTTAGATTTTAATAGTAAATTTTTTTGAATTTTTAAAAAAGATAAAAAAAATTTTAGAAAAAAAAATTTTTTTGAGAAAAAAATAAAAAAATTTTGAGTTAGATGGTTTGAGTTATCTAACCAAACAAAATCTATAAAGATTGGATTAAAAATATATATTATGATATAGAAAATTATATAAAAATTTGAAATATTTTCAGAAAAAATATAAAATAAATATTGTTTTATTTGTTTTGTCTTTACGAGTATTTTAATATAATAATCATCTCATTTAAAATGAAAAAAGTTATGAACTTTTAAAATTTGATTTTACCGTAGACATTTGAAAATATAAATAGTGAAAGTAGTTTTGAATTGAAGTAAATGACAAAAAAAAAAATTGGAGATGGAGGTTAGAGCTATGTTTAATAAGAGGGATGGAGAGGAGGAGGGATGGAAAATATGAAGGAATAAAAAAATTATAAGAATCTCTCGTACTGTTTGATAAGAGAGAAATGGATGATAGTTTTTTACTTGTTTAATATATTGTCCCATGTTAAACTTCTTTTTTTTTTTTTAATTAAAGACAAAATTATCTTTTCAATTGAAAAAAATATGGAAAGTGTGCTTCTATCAATAGAAGGATGCATTTTGATAAGCATAGGGGTAAAGATTCTCCCTCCACCTCTCCTCTCCTTCCTCATTTCTTTCATAAAAGGGGACTCTCCCCCACCCCACTCCCTCCAACTAAACACACCATAAGTTTAGATGAATTTTTAAAAATATGAATTTGAGGTAATTACTTTTTGGAAAAAAGTTGTTCCAGATTTTTGTATTTCATGAAAGAATTGTTGGAAAAGGTAAAGTTTTTTGAATGTATGTGTTGTTGATTTTATAATAAAAAACAAAAGATTAAATTTTTATAAAAAAAATTGTGAAATATTATAATTTTTGAAAAAGTGTGTATGATTCCCAAACACGCTATTAGAAAAGAGATGGTAAGATATCATCTCCAACTATGCCCCAAACATGTACTAAAATAATACAGAGTTATTTATTATTTTAATACTTTATATTTTATCTTTATTACTTAATTTTGATCCACAAATATTCAAAATAATAAACAACATTTAAATTATTCACATTTTATAATGTATTTTCTTTTAATGTATTTATATCACTATATTATATTTAATGCAGAGATCTATATATTGTCTTTGCCCAAATTTCATTTTGAGTTTAGCATGTCAAAATAACTTTAACTTTGAATTTCTTCGATTATTTTTTAATTTTAAATTTTAAGAGAATTTAGGTATTTTTATATCAAAATTAAGTGTTGATTGGAAAAAGTACAGATATATATATTAAAGGTTAATTTGAAACAATTATTGGAGTTGAAGTGTTGTAAGTTGAAATTGAACTATGTTTTTGGTTGGAGTGCAAACTGAAAATGAACTGTAGCATAAGAAATAGTATAAAAATTTCAAATGTGTTTGAAAAAAAAAATAATATAGATATTGTTTCGTTTCTCTCATCATTTTGTGTAATTTAAAAAAACAAATCATCTCATATTGATTTAAAATAAATAAAAAATAAAAAATAAAGTTATAAACATTTGAAGTTTGAGTTTTTTAAAAGGCTTTTTTGCACATATACACCAAATTTATCTTACAGTTGCAATTTACATATTAAACTTTTATTTTTTGTAATTTACACCCTGAACTCACAAATATATAGCAACTTATCATTCATTGATAACAATGTTTTTTTGTTTTTGTGTTTTTTTGAGAAACATCGATAGCAATATTAGTCTTTTGAAAGAAATTAATACGTAAATTATACGTAAGTTGTTAATGAATGACATGAATGATTAGTTTTATCGATTTTAACCCAAACTTATTTGGATTAAGATCTTTAATTAAGTATTATCAAAGTAGAAAACTTTCAATTAACTTTGTTTTAAATATAAATTTGGACTAATATAGATTAAAAAGGATCTTTTATACTCTTAATTAACAATCTATGCATAAGTCAAGTGTCAATTTGCATTTTAAAAAAATTAACATTGTAATCAAATGAGGGATAAATTATCACAAATTTGTAATTTCAGGATGTAAATAACCAAAATTAAACGTTCGGAGTGCATATTATTAATAACAATTGCACTATTTTCTATATTTCTGCATATTGTGTTCGGATAATATTAAGTTTTCCTAAATTTATTTATTTTTCTTTATGGTGAGTAATAGTCTAAAACTATTGATCTGAATAATTCTAGAGACACTAATTTTAATTTTAATTTTTTAATAACTTACATAATAATTTTTTTTTATTATTTGAGATGATAATATTTGAAACACCTTGATAAAAATAATAACAGCTCAGATATTATGTCAGTTTAATGCAATAAAAAAAATTTATTGGAGTTGATATCACTTATACTATTATGTAAATATTATATTTTTTAAAAATATCAAATTTCTCAATGAATGAAAAAATAGAGAGAAAAAAAAAGGATTTTTCAATACAAGTAAGAGATATAATTATGCAATATGGCCCCTCAAAAAAAATTTACTCACGAGGGTTCTTTATAAAAGAAAATAATTCTGTAGTATGGTCTTAAAATATCCTATTAGTACATTGCATTCTGTGTCTTTTAGATTTTTAACAATTTTGATAATTAATTAATTTATTTTATTGGGAAAATTACTATTCTAATGTTTGTACCAAACTAACACATTACTAGAAAAGGTATGATATTTTTCTTATGCTATTACAGAATTCTAAGTAAGAATGAATTGCAAGTTAAAAGATAAAATTAATAATGCGTTCATATTATTTGAATTGGTATTAGACAAAACAACTGAAGTTGCTCCCTCTTCTTATAAATTGTAAATTGTAAAAGGGTTGAGAACAATCATCATTTAGAGAGATAAATTGTAAATTGTAAAAGGATTGAGAGTAATCATCATTTAGAGAGAGGTGCTTTCACATTTTATTAATAAGAAACAGTTGGGGAGAAGCAAGGTTCCTTTTTTGGGAATAGGTATTCCCAAGAACATATCTAATGAAGATAATGCATGGTTTATGTGTTTGGACAATGTTCAAAGCTCTAGGTTGAGTAGCAAGTGTCACCCTTGTGACTTCTCTACCAGGAGCTCCTACTATGTCAGTTTTATGACCACTTCCTTCTAGTTTCCTGGTTTCATTACAAGTCTCGGTTAGATTCAGGCGATAATTAAAATTGAGAGACAATCCTAATGTGAGGTTATTTTTATTTCAAGAAATTGGCTCCTACTCTCCACTTATGATAACCAAACATGGCATAAAAATAGCGAGAAGAAGTGAGAGGAATCACGAGGAGGTCCACAGGAGGCAAACACGGCCTTAAGTAACCCTCCAACGGCTTTGATTTGGCGGAGCTACCTCAGTCCTAAGTCCTCAGTCCTCGAGGAAATAAGACATTAATCTCCTCCTCCTTTGCTCATAATTCCTAACTTGTCCCCCTTTTTGGCGTATTTGAATTTTGGCCCCTCTTCTTCCTTTTTTTTTTTTTGCTATTTTCTCCCCCTTGAATATTGGAGGATAACTTTTAAGTATCATCTGAGTCAACCCGCTCTTTTACCCAAAAAAATAAAAAATAAAAAAAATAAAAGAAATCTGAGTCAACCTGCTCCCGAACCCCCTTCGTGACTAGCCCTTCTTCTACTTCTTCTTTTTTAATAATTTTTTCTTTTTCCTTTTTAAAATGAAAAAGTGAGTGTTTCATTGATTAAGTTTTTTTAAATAATTATTGAAGTTTATTTCTTTCCCATTATTGCATGTTACTTGAAGTCCCAAATATTGTCTCATTCTCTGTGGCAACTGCTAGTATGAATGGACTTTATGTTTCTTACTAGAGGTCAATATAAACATGTGTACATTTATTATATATATATATAATCGCAAAATTAGACTTTTGTTACGAAACTTCTGGAAGGATATGAACGTAAATAACATAATATTTATTTAAATAGTAATAATATTTTAAGGATGTAATAATATTTAATCAAATTTCTTAGATATTATAATTTTCAAATGTCAGTGTTGCGTTGGAAATCTTTCTTTCATGCTGTTATTTATGAATATATATATATATATATATTTTTTGTAATATCGTATTATGTTTCTCACTTTTAAATGCTACGTTAAAAGAACGGAGATAATAAATAAGTTCCATAAATATAATCGACCATTCTATCACTTATTTCATCTAAAAATCTTCACACAGTATTCTTGAGATCTCCATTATTTATTTTTTTGAAGAACCAAATTATATTTTCTCTCATATTCATTACGGTGATAAATAATTAAATTATCACTTGATTTATTCATTTTATTACTTCTTCTTCCAAGTGCAAGATAACCCCAAGGGGTTACGGGTTTTTTTTTCTAGCAATTGGGGCCCTTCCTTCACCACCCCCATGGGGATAGTCTACAGGGTTCATAACTACTCATCTTACTACAGGATGTTTACCTAATCAATAATTTAGATCTAGCTCTTCCCAAACTTTTATGGTTCACCCTAACATTTCCCACTTATCTAACTATTGCTGAATAGTTTTGGGTGTCAAACGGACATCCTCAGAAGATAATTTTAATGTGGTCGATTTCCCCTCTTTTACAATCAGTTTTGCTATAGCATTTCCTACTCTAGCTAATTGTCCGTATAAGGTATATAATAAAATTTCTCTATCAATAGATCAAATTGTTACAATTCAAAACCATAAGTTTTATTATGTTCAATAAATTGTTACAATTCTATTCATTTGATGTGATTTCACGTGATAGAACAAATTGACCTACAAATTATATGATATTAAATGATACCCTAGTATAAAGTTTTATTTTTTTCCCTATATTTTTACAGTGGGAAAATTATATACAAAACTAAAATGCCTAGAAAGAT
The DNA here is from genome assembly GCA_025413025.1 of Ficus hispida. Classification (NCBI taxonomy): domain Eukaryota; kingdom Viridiplantae; phylum Streptophyta; class Magnoliopsida; order Rosales; family Moraceae; genus Ficus; species Ficus hispida. The sequence goes on along the minus strand of CM046372.1, from coordinate 35,557,616 downwards.
TATTTAGATATGATCAAGGTGAAAAATACAGAAAACTAATATAATTTAATATATATTTTTGACGGGTTAAAACATAACTCTATCTATCTGTATTTATTTACTTCCAATTGTAGATCTCTCTTTGTCTCTCTCTCTCTCTCACTCTCTATTTTAAATATAATATAATTTTGTTTTTTGTTTTGTTGTTGTGCTTGAGAAATTAAGTAGCCCTTTTGTGAATTGATTAAAATTGAATTAATTAATATTAATGTTGGAATAGAACAAGGGGAATCCTTGGTGAGAGAGAGGATGTAGCAACCAAATAATAATAAGAGAGAGAGAGGACAAAGTGAGAGTGCATGTGGTCATAAATCATAATTTTAAGTTTGCCGTTGAAACAAAACAATGAATTGACAAGGCATCCGCATGTCAGGTGGAGGTGTGGTTTATAATTATAAAGTTGCGTGTTGCTTATTGTTCTCGGCAAACGCCCAAATCTCTTCTGTTGCTAATATCTCTGTGCTGCCTCACTACCCCCTTAGCTCTTATATATACCCATGAAATATACATATATATATATATATATATAGATACACTCTTCACTATATTCTATGTTCAAAGTTCAAACACTGTCAACAGTTTTATATGTGTGTGTGTATATATATATATATATTCAATGCCATACCAACTCCTCAAGTCCCAAAACCACATATACTTTACATATGTAAGATCTATTTATATGTCATGGTATGCGAAAGTTGATTAACTAGAATTAATTTTCAGCAACCACATGTATGTAATTTATAAACGCTCCTGATATACTATAACTAGGTAGTGCTAATAAAAACTGCCAGCCAAAGTCTCATTAGGGTGTGGTTGTAGGTCTAATTTGATATATATATATAGAGAGAGAGAGATAGTATTAAATTATCTTCCATGTGTCAATAACTAATTGGTCACATGGCATGCGGACGGGTGGAGTTAGTTTGAGAGAGCATGAGTTCGATCTCATATTAGAGAAAACATCATCTTTCATCCAGCAGCTGATCAATTTCATCAAAAAAGGGAAAAAGAGAGAGAAAACTGGAACCAACAATTAAATTTTACTGTTGGAATGATGGCAACTAATTATGTATAGAAGAAAGGTGAGAGAGATGACAATTTGTTTGAAAGAGTTACTTAATTTTTATATGATGTGCATATTCCAGTGGAGACATAAGATATTCTTTTAGGAGATAATTGAATGGTTTAATTTGGTGGTCCAAACCAGTCCAAAAAATAATGACGAGGGAAATTTCAACGTCTTGCCTCCATATCTGCATTTGATTGAGGGACAAACTTGATATTGATCATCTTTCATGAAATATATCATCACACTTCGAATCTTACCTGCAATATATTTCTTTCATGAGCACTCCCTATTCCTACACACATATAGCAAGTATTTATTAGCCTAATTATGCCTTCTGTAAGTTATTTTTGAATAATCCAACATAGAAGATATATAAGAAGTCATCAACGCCAACAGCGTACTACTCATATTATTCTCCAAGTTTTCCATTCCCTTGCATTGTTCGGTAGGCTCTCAATAGATTGATTTTTCCTTTTTCTTTGCTAAGATAATTGGATATTTTCTTGTGGACTGCTTGTTCCGTGGTGTTAATAATTATATAATCCTTGCTTGCTTAATTAAAAGACTTTTTTTTTTTTTTTTTTTTTTGTGTTCCCAGCTATGGTCATAAATTATGTAGTGTGAATTCTTTAATAGGGCACACAAAAATTTAAAATATCCACGGCATGCTTTATAAATCCATTAAATTTTTGATAAATATGATTATGATATGATTGACAGTTACCCTATCAATATAATCATTTATAATGTATGGATCCCAATTATTTGTGAGAGTTTATGACCTTTGATTGCCCTTTTAATTTATTTATTTTTATATACTCCGTACTTTGTTTGACGTTTAATGGAAGTTGCAAGATATTAAGGCCTACATGAAAGAGAACAGTATGAACTATATAACCAAGAAGTCTATTATTGTAGGTTTTAGTCCCATCCCAAGTTGGAAATTAACGAGGAAATAAAATTTCCTGTTTTTGAATAATTGAAGATAAAAGATTAAAATTGAAATGACACTATGCCACTAAACTTCAAGGACGCGTTATTAATTAATTTCTTCAATGCGCATCAGCTAGACCTACAAAGAATACTTTCCGGATTTGATTTTTTTTTTTAGTAGAAAAGAAAAGGTTCGGGTGATGTCCCCCTCATCGTCTAATTTTTAACCTCACAAACAGGATCCACTTTCTGAGGAATTATAAGGAAGTGATGAGCCTCTAATCCAGTTTCTTACAGTCGTCAATTAGGTCCTACCCAGAATATCACTAACCCAATACATTCATAGTCAAAACTATAGCGAGGGTCTTTCAGAAATTTCATGAAGATCGAACTTGAGCGGACGAAGGAAAAACTAAGAAAGGTGCTATTCTCCTTTAACATCCCATCCACCCCTCTGGTGTTAGTTTTATAGATTTGAATAATACATCTGCTATGGAGTTCCCTTTTTTATTTTTATTTTTATTCTTTTTTGCTGAATTTCTATGGATTGGCTTGAAAAATGCTTGTAACTTAGTCTATACTTAAAATCCACTCTTTTTAAGTGCGCGTTTATCTATGTAGAGACCTCAATTTTTCATTTAAAATTTTTGAAAGAGGAGTGTGATTGAACTTTAAAATTTTTGCACTTCTCATGAGGTTAAAACGACAAATAAAAGTACTCAACCAGCTTTTGGAATAATGGACGACTGGTTTTTGAAAAAGAAGGTGGTGAAGATAGAAGTGATCAAAGCAAAAGGAGAGCCATTTAAAGAAAAAAAAAATTTCCCCACTTTAATTATTCCCATTGCTCCATCTCTTTCATATATTGAGCCTCGTTTTTCTGCTTCCCTGAAAAAAAAAAAAAATGAACAAATGATTTGCAGTTAGGACAACATCGGGGATATGCTTTACTAATTTCTTTAGTGTGTACGGAAGATATATGAAGACAAATTAACGAAGCTTGGAGTTTGAACCATTGTGGGAGTGATTTTTGGATTATACGGAGTACATGTTTCTTGAATGTTACATATATTATTAAGAGTTATATCAAAATAAAAATACATATAGAACTAACAGAATATGATACAAATCTAACAAATTAAAATAATATCTTATTAATAATTATAGGATTTTTTTTTCATACCCCTCAAGTAGAATTCTCATTAGGATTTTAAACCAAAAAAAAAAAAAAAAAGTGACAAAATATATTGACAATGCCTTACCGAAGCTGGCATCCATATATGCATACAAGTGAAGTGATGAATGATGAGATATATTATATATACATATATATATATATATGAGTATGTATATAATATGAGTAATGTTAAAAGAGTCCGAAACCCAAAGGTCTTGCTTATTGTAGCTCCCTGCCAAGCCTTTCCCTACATATCTCTATCTGTGTGTACCAAAGGGTTGCTTTCGAATCTCTATAGTTAAAATTCTGTGGGGAACTCTCATCCCTTTCACATTAACCCACACATCCTTTTCCATTGCCTATCCTCATCCCCCACATTTAAATCTTTTAATTCAAACACACCACCTTCCCAACCCTAACTACTTATTAACTTATAATACAAATACTACCTCTCACATTAATTTACTCACCAATTTTCAAAATATTATATGCGCAGCTTCAATATGATCTTTTATTTAATTATTTTGTATTTGCTACTTGTTGGTTGTGATTGCACAATCTGTGAAAGCGAGTCGAAATTGGAGCTCTCTCAACTTCACCTTCCTCTCTATCATTGATGATAGAATAAGGACGTCAACACTGTAAGTTGGTTTGGTTATTATTCGGCCAAATTAACAAACTTAACTTTATCTATCAACTGATATAACCAATGTGAGTAATTAAGATGTTGCTGAAACAGTTTAGTAGTAAATCCACATTTATGTCTTTATTATTAAGTCTTGAGTTTGAATGATCATCCACGTCTCGATCAGAAAAAAAAAAAAAAAAAAAAAAAAGTTTGAATAAGATGATGTGTACATTATATTTTTTCCCAAATGTCTATGATTTTCATTTTTCAATTATAGGATGAGACTTACAAATGATCTCATCCTTTGAAATTTGCGCAACTTTTATTCTTTTTTTATTTTATATGTAATGATCAACTGGTTAAAAATATAAGTACAAATTGTAATTCTACAGCGAAAAAGGGTATGTAGTTTGGACGGAATCTTTTTAATTATGATTAGCACAGCCGAGCTAATTATTGAATTAGCCCTGCTGATTACTCCAGCAGAAAGTAGAAGGCAATTAAGTAGCTTCCTATTGCTTAATATGGCTCATGCTAATTTAAAAATTAAAAATTAAAAAGCTTTTTACTTTTTTATTTTTTCTTTTCCCCAAACCTAGCTAGGGGTGCCTCTATCTATATCATTTTTAAGATAAGATCCTACTATGGGTCTGTAAAGACAAAAGAGTAGGATTTTTAGACTATAATTGGTCGAATCTTTGGGGATAATCCTAACCGTCATGCTGAAAGCGTTACAATATGCAGACACTCATATTAATTAAATTTTTTTTTAAAAAATATTTCCTGTATATGATTAAGATAGGTCCTTCTGATGTCAACCTAAGCAAAAAGGCCATCTTTTTCAATACTGCTGTACCCAGTTAGAAAAAGCCACAGAGAATCTGCCTTGAGGGGGAAAAAAAAAGTTTATAAGAAAAAGAGAAAAAGAAAAATATTTTGGCCTCCCTAATGGACCTATGCAATTAAATACTTAGGAAAGCTACATAGGAAAATAGAATCTGACTTTGGGGAAAAGGATTTTTATTTATAGGGCGAATGGACCCTATACCACACATATAATTCCAATTAATGTTTCTATTTCAAGAGACTAAGTTTTAACCACCATATATTTATCAACAGGTGATAATCACTCCATGGATTAGGTGCCAAACATTATTGAGAATCTTGTGATGATTATAATTGCTATTTACATTATATGATGTCTGTCACAAACACAGATCTTTCCTTCTCAAGCAGGTTGGATCCTGCAAGATTGTGCTGTTATAAGCTATTATTTCCTCAAATTTTGCCAAAGATGCTTTCTCTATTTATGGTTGGAATTTGGAGGGTTATTAACAAAACAAATTAGGTCCACTCCTTACTTAAAGAACAAGGACAAAAGATTAAAAAGGTGTTTTGAGCTTTCCATGTTCTAATTAAAGTGCCAAATTACTGTTATTAATCAAATTTTTAGCGCCTACATGATTTTTTTATGGTTAATTTTCAATAAGAATTTTCAGAATAAGATATCTTTAATAAATGTTGTACGTGGATGATAAGATGTAGATTTGACATTTAAAAATAAAACTTTATTAGTAGTATTCCATACCCTACCATAGATTTCTTCAATATTTTTCTTTTATTATTGTTATTTTATTTATTTGTCTTCCCACAATCTCTCTATTTGACTATTACCATGTGAAGGTTTCTCCCACACAAGTTTGTCTTGGGTTTTGATTTAAGACATCCCTGTAACTAATTGTATGAAAATTTAGTGCTTTGTTATATATATATATATATATATATATATATATTAACTTCAAACGATAACGATGAGAAGTTGATACAATATTAAAAGTGTAATGATAGTGAAAATCTCCCACTTGGCAGGCGCTTTGAGAAGGTGGGGGGAAGTGTTCTAATAGAAAAAATTTTCGCAAGAAACAAACAAGTGGGCAAGAAAAGGGGGCTTTTAAACAAGGATCAAAGCGGTTGTGACAACGAAGGAGGGTCCCAATGGCATTATTTTTATTTGTATTTTTGGCTTGGTTGAGCCGCAATTACCGAGAGAGAGAGAGAGAGAGAGAGAGAGAGAGAGAGAGAGAGTGGGAAAGCCAATGATAGATTAAAAAGGAATGAGAAGTGAAGAAATAAAAAAGGAACGAGAGAGATTATTTCTTTTACCTTATTTGATAGAAAAGAAAAAAAAATAAAAATAATGTTTAACTTTTTATAATTATATCCTTACATAAATAAGAAGATAAAGTAAATATTAAAGTTGAAATAATTATTTTACATACTGTTTTTTTTATGTCTAATTCTCTCTATCTGTTTTTTTTTTATTTTTTTATTTTAATGAAAGGACCGAAAAATAGTGTGTTGTCATGGATTTATTATTTTTTAATTTATTCTTTCTCAATTTTCTCTTTGCCAAACAATTACTTGTTCAACTTCCTTCCTTTTTTTTTTTTTTAGTATACCAAACATACGCTTGTGGACTTGATTAAATTGTGGGTTTGATATCATTTGTTATCTTTGACTAAAAACTCTATTGCAGATAAAGTTTTCCCTGAAAAATAAATTAAACACTTACACAAATAACTTTTGATTAATCATACAGCTGAAAATAGTTTTTAGGAAACAATGTCAAACATGGCACTATACGTCTAAGATATGAAAAATACAAAAAACGTAAATTCTATGATAAGGTACATTGTTTTGCCTTATTGGTAGATTAAGTTTTTATGACCATGGAATTAATTTTAGTGATCCAATTTCCGAACATTTTTACATCGTGTTGTGTACACCTTAACATGGATACTAGTAAATTAAACTATTAAAAAAATTAGGAATCAAATGTATACAGGACAAAACTAATTTACATGGGCAAAGAATTTTCAAAACATTATATCCTTCGTGAACTTCTAACTTAAGCGTACATCATTCATGAACAATTCATTTATAATTAAAAAGAAAGAAAGAAAAAAAAAATTTACCCTCATCGTTGGGCTTTTGTTTTTTGGGTAAATTCTTCGTTGGGTTTATTGTCTACGCGGTAGAATACTTTTTTTTTTGGGTGAATTGATAAGAATACTTTTTTAAATCACCTGTGGGTTTTTCTTTTGGCACGATATTTACAATATTTACTTTGGCTAAAAATACATGTATTTTAGATTAAATTTCAGATTTACTCTTTTTACAATGAAGAAAAAGTACAAGCACAAACACCTTGATTCTTTTTTTCTTTTTTTCTTTTTTCAATGGAACCATAAGTGGAGTTCAACTTTCATCACTGCCAACAAATTAAACCAAATATATATATATATGTAACGTACTAGTCAAAACAGATTCCAACCAGTCAATTAAGCTCAACAGCCAAAACGTAATTAATTATTAAATTAATATATTTGTTGTGCATACAAAATCGCCATGAATACAGCTCCTAAACAGGCCGTATGAATTTTTGTCTGAAGCGAAGGCATATTTGCGTTGTTTTTTTTTATTTTTATACGTCTGGCAAACCCCAAAGGACTCTATATATATATATATATAGGACTATATAAATATTTCTATTTATTGTCGTTTGTCCTCGAGTGCCAACCGACAGCATGTGGTTTATCAACCTTCTATATGTTTTTTTTTTCCTTTTTAATTTCTTAAAACCTCCTTTCTTCTGTTCTTTAGCATGTGTTTAAATTTAGCCTCGAATGATTCTCAGAATTTTATTTCATTTCTTTTTCTAAAGAAATGAAATGTGGATAATTCTCGTGTATATTCTTTTAATAATTAATTATTGTTTTAGTGCAGTACACCCTGTATGTTTCATGACTTTTTTTAAAAAAAAATTTTAATTCGTTATTAATAATGAAGATACTCATTTGGCAATTAGCCAAAGAGACATTCCCACACGATCTGTACTTAATTGGTTTCTCAATAATTAGGGAACTATTATTTTCTTTGCAAAAAAAAGAAAAAAGTGTTTCTTTTATTTATCATTTGTTTAATTATTAACTTGGACCAATGTTTGTTGATCTTTCTCGCTAAGCATGAGTTACCTGTTTAGCATTTGGGATTGTCTAGCCGGACAATGTAAGATATATAATTGTTTTTTTCCCCCCCTTAAATAATAAACTATCTAGCACCATTAAAAAATTTACCTTGAAATCAAAATTTATAGAGATTATCATCAAAGGTTAACAAATCTGATTAGTTAAGCAGTTTCCAAAAGCTTTTTTTTCCCCCCCTAGTTAAATAAGAAGGGAAAAAAAAAAAAAAGAGCTTTATAGTTGGATTTAAATTGTTTAGTAGCATTTCTGTAACTAAGAAGATGTTTAAAAAAAAAAAACACTCTTCTCATTATATTAGGTTGATATAAGATGATATTGTGAAACATATATTTTGCTAAAACAAAACTTAAAATTAAAATACCAGTTATGTGGTCGAGTGTTATGGCTTCCCTTATTCCCAACGAGATTTTGGATTCGCAGTCAATCTCATGATAATGGACAAGTTACATGAACAATTCACCTTCACCTTATTAAACATTTAGAGATTGAAATGTTATGAAAAGATACCTAACATTGTTTACCTCAATATCTTTTTTTTAATCTTTTTATTAATGATGCATGTTTTCAACTATTGAATCTAATTAAAATTACATCAAAAAAAAATTATACATATATATAAAGATACAAATAAATAATTTTTGATACATATTTGACTGTTAAAAACAGATGAGTTATTCCGATATAACGATTTTTCAACAAGTAGAGTAGAAATCTCTCCGTTCTTTATTTTTTAGGTTATCTACCCTAAAAACAAAAAAAAAATAAAGAGATGGAAAAGCAATTAGAGGGTGGTAGATATTATAAATAGGAGTTAAAGAAGAGCATAGGGGAGAGAAGCTAAGGCTGTACAGAAAGAAGTAGGGTAGGGATGACCTAAACCTAAAAATGAAGCAGAAGAGAGAAGAGAGAAGAGAGAAGAGAGAAGAGAGAAGAGAGAAGAGAGGGGGTTATGTTTGGTAGGAACATAAATGGAGGGGGTTGTGACTGTAAGGTTGGGGGGGATCTTGTTGGAAGATAGCACCAAAGATCTTCTTGTCCCCACTTTCTTCATCCCCTCCCCCCACGCACCCATCAATGCAATCCCATGCGCAGCGCCAAATGCGCCTTTTGCCTTCTTTTGGCCCCAAATTTATACATACATATATATATATATAATAAAAGTTTATATTGAGAATTTACAATATGGTATGAAAAAATAAATGCTTAATTGATAAAGTTGTATTTTAAACTGTTATATCAGATTTTGTAAGTGGTTTCGATCAAATATAAAACATTTATAAATGTGTGCTTAAAATGATATATTCTCATAAAAAGCCATGTGTTGTATATATTTACACATGTTATGCGCGTATACTTTTTTTTTTTTTTTGGTGGAGGGTGGGGGGGTGTTGGTGTGGTAAAATCTCACGTCAATGTACATGCTGCCAGCATTAAATGGGCCTGATCAACTCCAATGTTGTTGTACTATTATACACACTTTGCGTTGCATCTTTGCATGGTTCTCTCATCTCTCTCTCTCTCTCTCTCTCTCTCTCTGTGCCGTGACTGGTCTGATTCATATATATATATATATATATATATATGTACAGCTTAATAGCTGTTTTCAACATCAGAATAATATCTTTCTGGGGCTTCGCTAATAATCTGGCTCGTTTTTTATTTTTCCTGCTTCATATCTGCTTTGTGCTCCTAGTCACTTTGTTTTTTCTCTTGTCTTCTAATGTTCTACTTGGATTTTTGCATGTAAATTCTTCTTTTCCAGGAAACTAGAAATTGAAAAGGCCATAAAAAGAAGAGAGATTTTTTTTTTTTAACGGAATACCAATATACTAAAGAAAAATATATACATATATATCAGTTTTTTTAAAATATTTTTTTATATATGTTTAATTTATTTTGATACAAATTTTGGTGTGATTTGATGTTTTAAACAAGCGAAGATTCTAAAAATTGGATCCAAATTCAAGAGCCAGGAGGCAGTAAGATGTGCCCCATTAGCATGTGCAGATGCTGTGCTTGGTTTTTCAAGCTGGTGCCTAGCTAGTGGTGTGTTTGGAACTGAGCTGATCTGATCTGATCTGGATAAATATTTCTCAGCTGTAGTTTTAGGACCTGAAAGTAGGAAATCATGATATTTATATATATATATATATATATTTTTTTTTTTTTGCCAAAGTGTAAAAAGAGTATAGTAGACAGGTCCCCCCCCCCCCCCCTGGTAGACAAGGCTGGATTTCTTTCATTTCATTTATTTTCCTCTCTCTTCTTACCTTTTTCTTTTTTGTGAAAAGAAAGTGAAAATGGTATCTATATATATATATGTATATATGTATATATGTACTTGATTGAGGAGAAAAAAAAGTCTTCTAGTTTTGTAGAAAGTGCCAACTAGCTAGGCACACAATAATCCAAGCTTGTTGTGGTCACACCTCATATGGGCCTTTACTATTAATTATTATAATGAAATCTCTCACTAGTTTTTGTTGCTCAAGTCAACTTTTAAAGATTGTATGGTAGAATAAAACGGCAGTAGATCCCAATTACACCTCTTATTAGTTGCACCAACCTCTAACTTAATTATCGCATGTTGGATCTTAGTTTGAATTTTATTTTCTCTAATTTGAATCCTTTTTTTCAGTAATCTTTTTAATTTGTATTTCTATCTTCTTACATATGAATCGATATTATTATACAATCCACTTTTTAACGTATTAAACTTTTAAAAGAGTTGATAAATTAACACGAACCCACTTTTTCTAACAGTGCTATGTCAACATGTCCCAACATTAATTGCAATTTTCTTTTTTTAACTTCCACTTAATTTATGGTGATTCCAACTTTAAACTGTCCACATAAAAATCACCGTATATATACATTATATAGTACAAGTTTTTCTAAACCATAAACTAACCCGGGTTCAAACAATTAATTGCATCCTCTCAACTCAGTTATCCATGACTATTTATGTGAAGAGTAAAGGAATGGAATTAGTTAATATTAATTATGGACGACAAAATGTGGTTCATTTTATGTGACAAAAATAGTTGGGGGACATATGGTATTCAACTTTAGAAGGAAAAGTTTTCTACCAAAATGATGGAAAAATTGAACAATACGGCAGAGAATATTGCTGACGGATATACATATAGATATAGATATATATATATATATATATATATATTCAAGTCCAATTAGAAATGATTATCATTAGGAAGAGATGGGGTCTCATTTTGTATGATATGGTAATTAAATTACTCAATCCAAAAAAAGAAAACCAAAAGATGATTAGGAAAATTGATTACGGTCCAAGATAGCTCCAGGGAAATTCATTAATTTTACTGCATGTATAGGTAATGGGAAAAAGGACAATGCAACAATGTTCGACTATTTCATCATGCTCCTCGACACAAAGTGTTTGAAGATATTTGGTAACCAACAAGTTGACCCCCATGTGGGACTTTCACCTTTGTTTCCAATCATGAAAGAGAATGCACGTGGGTGTTTATGTGCATGCAATTAGATGAGAGAGAGAGAGAGAGAGAGAGAGAGAGAGAGATATGCATAACATTTGCAGAAGCTACCATATATGATCATATAATGGGCCAAATATGATATCAGATGACTTATTGATGGTACTGAGAGGTGTAGTGAGCAAAGTAGTAAAAGAACCAAGAAAGCAATCATCAAAGTGTTTCTGTTCCGTTTAGAAGTGGATCTCTTTGTGGATGATCATAATCTTTATGAAGAAGACAAAGAATAATGAAAAAGAAAGTTTTATTATAGTTTCAAAGTATACAATCATGTTGGCTTTCGTAGAGAATGGGGAGATTTTTCTCCATCTGCCATAATTGATGGAGTTTTCCCATATGAGCCCAGCCCCCAACCCCAACACCCCCCCCACACAAAACCCTATCTCCCAATCTCATTCTTTTCTGCTTACTTAAATCGATTGAGAATTCTAGGATAAGGTCCCCCCAAAAAAAAATTGATATCACATATCAAAATCATGTAAGATTGTGTTGAGTTGTAAGGTTTAGAAAAACACATACTTGATTATGAAATCACATCAAAATCGTATAAAATTGTAAATAAAAATGATATATAGGTATAATGGAACTTGATAATGATAAGATGATTAGGGAAATTTTTCGTACTCGATCAAAGAATTCTCCAAATTTAGACATACAGAAAAAGGGTGAAAAAAGATAGAAAAAGAAGGGCAAAAAGGAGTTATGGAAGTTGGGCCTACCACCTAAGAAGAGAAGAGCATCACTAGTGGTTGAGAAGAAGTAACACGCATGAACATGATGGTTCCCAACTTTATATGATACCTCCTATACTGCTACTACACAATCACCCACTCATGCAAATCAATCTTAGAGTAGACTACTCATCATTTGATGTAAGCCTTGGATGGAATGCCATACTCAATCCAACAAAAAAAAAAAAAAAACATTTATATATATATATATATATATATTACTTAAAGGGCTGTCTAGGATATAATAATGATAAAGAGGATCTTTACAAAATTCTCAATTCTAGATTTTATATAAGGTCCTAGATTTACCAAAAAACAAAAAATATAATAATAATAATAAAAATAAAAAGGGAAAATTCACAAGTATCCAATGTGTGCAAAGTCTAATCAAGGCCCACTTGCTACAATCCCAAACACCCCCACACAAAAAATAACCCAGGAAAGGAGAAAAATCAAAACAAAACACTCTCATCTGGTAAGATCAAAAGAAAGATTTTTTTTTTTTTTTCAAAATAAACAAATTGAACAATATTCCTATCTCCCCTAATTCCCTTTTTTTTTTTTTTTTCTTGGTTATATTTCATCTGCAATGAGGTTAAAAATGGTAGGTTAGTCTAGAACCCAAAAAGGGCTTCACTTGGGACAAACAAAGTGGTGAAAGTGGTGGTAGTGGTGGTGGTGGTGGGTCTCCTTTGAGTCTTGTATGCAAAAGATGTGGGAGCTGTCTCTTATTGCGCCTTTAATAATAATACCCCTTAATTACCTTCAGCCCTGGCAGCCTGGCACATAATGTAATGCACTTCACACACCCCCCACCCCCCCCCCCCCCCCCCCCCCCCTTTTAAATATTAAATAGAATACTATCTCTACTTCACAATTTTGATTTGTCACATCATATTAAAATCGTATAGTTAAACTAAACTTGATGAAGATTTAGATCATTCAGAACTACATAGTTCCAAATATATAGAATCCTTTTTTTTAGCTCACCAAAGAAAATTATTTTCCTCTTTGTTGAGTGTATTAGACTATTAGTCCTTAGCAAAGCACCGTAAAGAGGAGAGTAAGCAAACTATAAGATAATCCTCTTTAGAGTTGGTAATGGTCGGCCATGTTTGGTTTGTAGTTTTTGTCCCATAAATAAAATCCAATTAAAATTAATAAAGAGTCCCTTTTCAAGTCTTTGGATAAACATTGGAGCCCACTTGGGCCATACCAACCTCTTTTAGTTTGAATAAACATGAAAAAGAAATGGGATTTGCACGTCCTGCACTATACCTGTCCTTGATTCGTTTTTCTTCAGCTGTATCTCCAGCTTTCTAGTTTGGAAGGAAAATATATATATATATATATATATATAGACACACACACACATATACAACATATATATAATTCAAGTGCTAGTGCATAGATTATCACAGCAGAGATATTGCTAAAGAAAACGTACATTTTTTGGTTAGATTTTATTCTTTTTGAAGAAGACGAAGATAAGAAAAATGGTTTGTTTTGTTAGCACTCTAATCGTATTTGAATTATGAGCATTATGTCACTTTAAGTTCCTAAACTTTGAATGATTTTGTTGACAGTTTTAGTCCTTTTGACGCCAAAATTGAGAAAGAATTTTTTAAATTGTTGGTTTGTGTGGTATAAACCTTACTGGTCCATATCCTACATTTTGACTCTCGGTTTGTTAATTTTTATTAGGAGTTGCAAAAGCTTGTAAGATGGTCTTTAATCTTTTGCTTATAACGGATGGCATGAAACATCCGCTGCTAATTTTGCATAAAAGAAGAAGAGCTAAACTCATTACATTTGACTAATTAGCATCATCGACCTCGTTGTTAACATTGTAATTTAACAGCACAAACTTCATCTTTCTTTAGGACGTGTCTTATTACTAAATTATAATCAGAAAGTAAAAAAAAAAACTAGCTCTTCTACCGATGAGATATATATATATTGTTCTTGTTAGTAAATTTTCTCTAAAACAAAGTAAAAAGTACTGGAAACTTTTTGTACTGTGTATTGTATACAAGTGGTGATGCAAATAACTTGCTGAAGTTTACATTCACAGACACGGTGGAGAAAAGGTCAAATATTGGAAAATAAAATACGATTCTTCCTTTAAAATGGAGAATGCACTTGCTAGTTACTTGTTATAATTTCAAAGGTTAGGCAAAATAATATCATAACAGGTCAACTGAAAATACGGATTACAACGAAAATCTTCCTCACTCTTTATCGAGATGTGGAATGTGCCTTGTGTTTTAGACAATTCTGAGATTATTACCATGTGTTCTTTTTAATCAAACAAAATTCATCCATGATGTTAAATTTAGTCAAAATTAGCCTCGAGAAAAATTAAAAAAAAAAAAAAAAGACTTTTTTCCCTGCATAAAGGAAATGTGTAATTTAAGAACAACAGCTTTGTAAAACTGGAATGATATCAAATGCTAAAAAATTGAAGATCGAAGTCACGATTTTTAGAGTCCTCTTAGCAAACCATCATTTCTTTTTATCCGTGATTGTGTTCTTTTGTCCAGCTAATTTTGACTAAAATATGACGTCAAAATCCGATTTTGTGTGATCAATTAGAAAAACATGCAATAATCGGCTCCGAAATTTTTTTTCAAACACATGGTACATTCCCGAATTCGATTAGACACGTGAGATGTTCTTGTTATTATCCCAAGGAAATGTTGGTGCAACACATATGCATACATACATACATACATATATATATATATATATATATATATTTTCCAGCTTCTAAGGTTGGGGTTGAATCATCAAAGAGGGTGCTTGGAATGCAATTACGGAGTGGTTGTGATCACCTTCATATGTGACAACCAACATGGTTGGATCCTCCAAACACCTCTCTACAAGCTTCCTTGCAGGGCATCCCTTCACACTGCTGCACTTGTAGTAGCTCCTGTTTTCAAACAAAGATTTGCACCAAGTTTATTATAACCAAAAAATAAAAAATGTATCAACTTGATATACATGTACTTGTTTTTTAAATGAAATTGAGAGAGAAAATTAAAATACCTGGGATATGGGGATCCTTTTATGGGCTTTTGACCATATTTCCTCCAAGAGTAGTCATCAGGAGGTATATCTGATAACTTATTGCTTACTGATGGAACTCTAATTTTTCTCTTTATCCTCAGCTTTCTGTACACATAGGTAATTCAAATAAGAATGTAAATATATATATATATATATATATATACATATATACATAATCAGCATTTTGAGACTCTAAATATCTGAAAAAGGACTTTAATTATAAGTTAGCTGTGAAGTTAATGTCAATTAAAAGCAGTACAGATTATTTTTAATTAGTTTAACTAAACACATCAATGAAATTCACTGATGCATGAGCATTTGCGAAATAAGTTGTGTCTGTAGAACGGCCCAAAAAATGTGTTTCACACCAAATCCTCTCAAAATGGCCAGACTTGAAGACAGAAGAAACAAAATGAGCTCTCTGGTTGAGATTTTCGTTTACTTGTGTTACAAGGAACAACAGGACATAAGGAATATTACTAAAATATCACCTTCGCTTTGAGCAGTGACATCCACAAGTTGAGGCCATGCATCTTGTTCCGGTATCTTCACTTCTTGCAGCCCCACATGACTTGCTCTTGGAAGAGAACATGGACGAATTACTGACCTCCGAAGCCAAAATCTCCGACGACAAATAGTGAATCACACGCGTGTTAACGCTACTCCTTCCATTCATACTGATCAAGGAGTTGCTTACAGGCTGCTGTTGTGGGAATTGGCTCAACCCCACCACTGAATTATTAGCAGGAACAACCACAGAACTAATTGTCTCAGAGGAATAAGTAGGAGGGAAAAACTGTCGAACGACGAAGGGTTGAGAGGAACAAGGAGTAGGACTAAAATTATCCATAAATTGAACATGATTTACATCGGGGTTTTTAGGCAGAGGACCCTTTCTGATCCTTTTTCGATCGGATGGCTCGGATCTATCGAGGAGAACAAGCAGCTTTCTGAATTCGGCAATGGCCTCTTGAGCAGCCCGGCTTACTTCTTGAAAGCTTCTCTCTTGCTTGATACAACTGAGAAACTGATTTGCTCGTGTTAAACTAGTCTGAGCAACATCCTGAGCTCTGGATTCCAATCTCGGAGTCACCGAAACATATAGAACACCGGAAGCTCTTTCCATCACTTGATGATCTAATGGTAACTCTGTTGAAGCATTTTCAGTTATGTCAGACAGTAAACCCAAGTGCTAGAAATCACCACATATGGAATCGTATTGGTGTGTTGCTTCATTTGGTTTTGGTAAAGCTAACTTTTCAAAACTCCACTTTGTGAACGATTGAAGAGTTTTTCTTAGTTTCTGGTACAAAACTGATGATGTGAAATCTATCTGTTCCGTATTGCCTGCCGCAGATGGTCAATGGTGGTTTAAGCTTCACAACGCACCATCCAATGCATATCCGAATAATCTTAAAATTTCCTCAATATAATACACACACACATATATATATATATATATATATATATGAGAGAGAGTTGAAAATGGTGTACTTGATGATCACTAGGAAATTGGGTGACCTTAATTGCATGTCGGCGCTACAATATTTTCTTTCGATTAGAAGTACATAAATTAATAACATCAGAGGCCTCAGCCTCAGCCTCAGTCATATTTAAAGTATCTATTAAAAGGGAATACTAATTGGTTATTCTACTATTTTTCTTATTGATTTATGAGTGTTCTTGTTAAATAATTAAACAGAAATTGACACTTTGATTATAATTTGTTTTGAAATTGTTAAAAACATTAATCCGATTAAAATTACAATTCCTATTAATGATAAAAGAAAATGAGGATTCGTATCTTAACTTTGATGAAATAAAATCCAATGCAAGCTTAATAAATAAATAAAACCTTCCATAAGAAATAGGAAAGTGGGCTGTGGGGCCAACATATGGAAATGTAAGGGATGCAAAGTACAGAAGAAGATGGGTTTTGTTTGTATGCAGCAAGCAAACATATGCCAATTCGAGTACATGAATCCTTAGCCCGGTTTATATATATATATATATATATATATATATATATATCAAACAAAGGGCTTTTGGACTATTGCCAGCCACATCCTTTTCCTTATTCTTTTATTTATTTTATTTTATGATTATTAGAGCATGCTTCTTCTCCAAGTTGTCTTTTAGTGGCTTTGCTTCCACTCCTCCTCTTACTTGCAGTGTTTTTATTTATTTATTTATCGATCACCTCAATTAAATCAAAAAATATGTTTTTGTTTTTTTATCTTAGCAGATATCTAGCATCATCCAATAGCTGCTGAATGAGGGACCCAAATGGTAAGGATTACACAAACGTGTTTAGTTGGTAGGTCCGGATCGAATTTTTCAATTTGAAATCAGACTTTTCTATGAAGCTGTTAATTTTTTTACAAAGGATTTTTATTTTTAATTTTGAGTTGTGGGTCGTAATTCATGTGATTTAAACCTTTCTAGTTGAAAAACATGAAATTTTTTTACTGTAAAGGAAGGATTCTAATTGACAAAATTAAGGGGTACAGTTCATAAACAAAAAATAGAGAGGTTAGACTAGAATTTTCAATCCGAATACAGTTTGGATCATTCTTAACATTTAAGAAAAGTAAGTAATTTGTAATCAACTAGAACGCCCAAATAATTATTGGTAAATTCTATGATAAATATGAAAGCGGAAATTGTGGGTGTGTCTTTATAATTGAAAGTAATAGAATGATGATGATGACAAATCTACTAAGATATAGTTATGAGAGTAATCGATTTTCATTAAAAGTTCTAATATTTGTGGTGTGATTGGACTCTTTTAAATTTTGATTTTTATCTATAAAAGATTCCTTCATACCTTTTTTATTTTTTTTTTTGATTTTTTTTTATATTTTTTACTTTTCAAAAAAAAAACTTTTAAAAAAAAATTAATTATTTGATTTAACTCACCCAACCCTTATTTCCTTTTTTTTTTTTCCCCTTAATACGGCTCAGAAAAACTGAACCTAGCTAGCTAGAAGGTATCAGACCACATATTTCGATGAAAGGTACGAAGGCATGTAAAGTCTATTCATCAAAATACACATATGTCATGGACCACCTCGCATCAGTGAACTCTTTTTATCAGAAAATCTTCTATTTTGTTTGATAAACCGCTGCATCTTAAATTAAAATATATTTTTTTATCTTAATTTTTATTTTTTTTATTTTTATATTTTTTGAAAAGTTAATAAAAAATTTTAATTCAAACTTAAAATTTTTAACTCAAACTTATTCACTAAACGAATCCTTCCTCTTCAAAAGTTGTGTATTGTATAGCACACAAGTTTTTCATCACTTGTCTCAATTACATTTTAAAAAAAAAAAAACAAAAAAAAAAACAAAAAAACTGTGTAGCAGACAAATTGAAATGTCAAAATGATGCGTAAATTTTTCATGTGACTTGATATAATACGAGTGTTTATCTAATTAGAATATACTAGTTGTGACAAAGTGAATAGTCCCTTCTCGTTATCCATAATATTTATTAAAAGAAAAAATCTCAAATTTCGGTATTTAATGGTATTCTTAGACAAGTCCAACCTGGTATCATTGGTTACTAAGTTGTTTAATTTCATAATTGCTTTCTCTCAAAGTTTCAACCAGATGAAAAAGCTTGTGTTGGGATTGTAGTGCTTTTAATTTTTATAAAAAAAAAAAAAAAAAAAAAAAAAAAAAAAACAATAGTTTTACTTGAACAAAACACTCAAGTGGTAAGTGGTAACGAAGTAGGTGCAAAATTATTTGCAGGAGTTTTTTAAAAAGACAATCCCAGCCTAGGACCTATAAGTTCTGTTGAAAACTTCTCACTCATACACTTTAATAATCTCTGATCTGGACCCATCCTACTTTGGTAAAGTCAGAAACTGCAACACCTTAACATGAAGGCTCAAATTAATTTGTGTGGTTGTTTTCGTTTCGTTTTGTCTTTTTTCTTAGGATCAGAGACTAATGAGAGAGCCCTTAGGTTTTCTTATTATTATTAAACTAGTCTGTCTTTCTACACTAGTGGGTAAGATCTACGTTTTAAACCCATTTTCTAAATTGAAAATTTAAATTTTTATGATGGAAAAAACTATATGGATATCCAAATTAATCATCTCCTACTTGTGGAGCTAATTAATAATTATCATCACTTGGGCTAATTAATAATTATCATCAGCTCCTACTTGTGGAGTTTTGCTAATCTTCATGAAGTTAAAGCCCAAATTAATTTAACGAGTACAGTTCTTAGGAGATCATATTTTGGCCCAAAAAGAAGTCTTGAGATCTCTAGTGCAAATGTAACAAATTTGGTTATGATTGGTACCAATCCTGATTTTCATGTAAACAATTCTACCAACTAAAACATACACATATTTCTTAGACAGCAGCTAAAATGATTATGGAGTCGGAAATTAGCTTAAATATTATTTGCTTGAAATTTTTTCAAACCACCACATTTCTTCTACGTTCTTGGCTAATGTCATTCCTAACTTAAAAATGAGTTCTCTATGAAAATCTTCTCCGTGCGACGTAATTGAGTCGCGATCGCCTGCTTCTTGCAGGAAGGCACCAGTTGTTTCCGTCAGCCATCTTTGCTCTCATTTTCCGGTACTCTCTTGATCTCAAAACCCCTTCCAAAATGTTTATGTCCTCACGAATTTCGTGCCTGGAAAGTGACGCTAGACCAGGAAGTATGTCCCTCTGGAAGTCTTTCAATCTCCTGCCTCTTCTTATTTTGAAACCATAATCCTTGTTCTCTGCGAAATCTACTTCAGGCGCTTTTGATGACACACACAAGTCATCTTCATTGCATTCCTTTAGTTTCAGTGTGAGGAGCTCAAAGGAATCAACAGAATACTGTGGCGTTTCTCTCTCCTTATTTTCCATCTCAGTTGATCCTCCATCTTTGACCGAACAATCTTGAAAACAAGCAGAACTAATGTTGACAAGTGATTCCGCTGCCTTCAGTACCAAATCATCAACTTTATCTGATTCATTTTCTCGGTGATGTTCACCATTTACCTCGCTGCTATCAGAAGATCTGAGGTTCTGCTCACCAGACAATGTTTCATGAGCTTGAGAACCTCTTCGGTTTCCTGAAAAGGGATCGATAGCTGAGGGATTTCCCAAGTCCCCCTCTGAATGTTGCCTAGTCTCTGCATTACTTGATTCATTATCACCGATCAGGCAAGGTTTACACAGAGCAGAAAATATATCGCCTTGTCCAACTTGGACTGCATTTTTACAATGATCCGAATGTGAAATCACATCCTTTTCACTCTTCCCCTGCTCATGATTTACATCACTAGTAACTGAAAGTGTGTGAATTTGGCTCTTTGAACTTTCCAATGCGTATCTGACATTTCTATCATCAGGACGATTCTTGTGACGGCCAACATCTTCAGAAGGACCCGCTTTGGGCTGCCTAGACACAGCCTCCAAAGCAAGGACCACTTCACTGCCACTTAACTCTCTCAACTTGGGGCGTTTTGCTCCGCAAATTTCTTTTCTTTCAAAATCGCTATTTGAATTCACCAATGGATGCACAATGCCAGAAGTTTCATCCGAGCAATTATTGGATTCTTTAGTCCAAGTTGTTTCCTCTGCCCTACAAACTAAACCATGGAAAGCTTGAGATGAGCTGGCTGTGGATGGTTGAACCACCATAGGATCGTCCGAGTAACAAGACGAGGCATCACAGTAGACTTTGTTAAGGTCCACATTCCATCTGCCAAATGAACTTATTTGCTGCTTCTTGGGTGACAAATTAATGTTCGAGTCAATAACATCACACTTTTTTAAATCTGCAAAAGGACCAAGAGTAGGTTTAAAACATGCTGAGACAGAGCCTCAGAAGTTCAATATCGCGTTAGACCTGCAAGGATAAATTAAGAATACCTTGATCGGAAGAGTTCTTTTCGCGGTCATCTAGGAAAGAGCTCTTCTTCAAAGTACCACGCGACCCATCTTTCTCCGGTGTACTTGGGATGATCGGATCATTGGTGAGTACCGACTTTTGCAAGGACGCATGCTTGCTACCAGAATTCACTGCCGCAGCAGCACAATTAAAATGAGGGGCGTATCCCGAATCCTCATTTGATATTGTCTCGGTTGATTCTTCTAAATCAATCACATTTTGAGAGAACTTCTCATCCAACCACGTTCTCTTCCCCCTTTGCTTTCTCTTATTGTCATCTCCAATGCTCAAGGAAAGCTTTAAATTGTCAGGATCTGTAACATTTGCATCAAAAGTAGTATACATCAACTCTACTATTTTTCGCAAGTGATTTACACTCCTAACTCTTAGAATATCTTACCAACATGACTAGTGGAACTATTGGAAGTTCGTTCATGACCATGAGGCCTTTGTTGAAGCTTATAGAATAGACCCCGACGCTCTTCTAACAATTCTTGGCTTTTTGAATCTGCTAAGCCCAGCTGAAATTCAAGATTATCACGTTAACAGACAACAAATGGAAGTACAGTACTTAAACTGTTAGTGGCGGACCGATATAAGTCGTCCATATTCACCTCAAAACCTGCCAAAGGTCCGTAATTTTCACGCTTACGCAAGGTAACAAACTTGGTTGAGTACTTACTTTATTCAAATCATATTGATCAAACTCCATCCAGCTGATATTCTGCATCAGTGTCTTTTGCATCCCGTATATGCGATGGAGTTCATGAACCTGAAGACGTATCACCCAAGATTCAGAATGAGTGGTACCACTATATTCCTTCAAAAAAAAAAAAATGTAGCAACACAGAATAAGATTTATCAGTGCGCTAATACCTGCTTCTGAAATATAATCTCCTGGTTCAGCATAGTCTTCCGGAAAACTTCTTTTAGTGAGTCAGTATACACGTGTGCTGAATCGGTACATACGTCGACTGAATTCAGATCAAAATCTCTCTGCATATACATTTTGTCCCAATAATGTCGAGTCAGTTCAGATCTTTCTTCTCTAAGCAAGCTAGCTTTTCGACAAATTTTCCACACTGTTCTTCACGATTCATCCACACACAACTCTTCGAGATGCAACACTGTTGAATTCTTGGACCACCAAACTACAAAGGGTCTCATTGTTCTTCCTGAAATGAAAAGATGGGAAATAGTATCAACTCACTAGAGTAAAGTCCATTTGAAGAAATTGGCATATTTATATAAAGGCAAAAAAATAAATAAAAAATAAAAAAAGGAACATAAAAAATAAAAAATCAGCCCCATTCATAGACACCGATACCTGGAAAGAACCTCTCTGTTGTTTGCTTCTTCCAAAAATAAGTCTTTTTTTTTATTGTTAAATAATCAACGATAAATGAGTAATGCAACATAAGAAAACCAAAAACAAAATTCCTCAATGTAGAACAAACTGGAATTACTGCTAAACACCCAGCTACACAAAAGCAGCAGTTTGGAAAGATCTAAGAAAATCCAAAAACTTTGCAGAGAATTCAAGAAAGAGAGAAAAAAAAATGCAAACCCAGATTGAGCAGAGTAAAAGCAAATCTAGACAACTATCAATCTCTCAGTCGATACACAATCGTAGACATATTGCTTCCAATTTTTTTTTTTTTTTAAGTATTTTGTGCGTTTAAAGTACTTAATGACCCTTCGAAAAGAAAAAGGTCAGTACTTGATGACAGGCTAAATTATAATAATTAAATTAAAAAGTTTTTTTTTTTTCAAATCTATGAACTTGGTGATATGTAGAAACAGTTACGACATAAAAACGAAGCATATTATAGATATGTCTCTGGGATGTATATAAATCCAAATGCAAAGAATATAAAAGAGGAAGATGGTTATTTGTGTTTGTACCTGAAACAGAAAACCCAAATAGAATATGCAACTTCTTCTTCTTGTTGTTGTTTCCTCTTCTTTATTCACTGAATTCTCCATCAAAGAGAGCACAACGAGCCAGAAGCAAAAAAGGTTCCAAACCCCAAGTGGGTTTTTGGAGAAAAGAGAGAGCGAAAAGGAAAATAAAAGAAGAAAGAGAAGAAGGCGATTTCGTCAGAGGCACTGATGGGAAAGATAATTCTCTTCTCTCGTCTTAGAGAGAGAGAGAGAGAAGAGAGAGAGAAAGGAGAGATTGATGCAAGCACGCAATGGGTGCGCGTGTGGAGGAGGGCGAATCATCTTCTTTTGCTCCTCATATATATATATTTTATTAATTTGCCTTTCTGTCCCTTTCATGCTTTCAGTCTCTCTCTCTTTATCTCTCTCTCTCTCTTGGTTGTACAAGATATAATAAGGGAGGGAGAGTTTTTGGGATTCCCTTTTCTCTCTCTACGCTCCCTCTTTCTCTCTCTCTAAAAAAACACACAGAAATAGTATAGTTAGATTTGTGATTTAAGGACAGGACCAGTCAGACATGCTGCGACAGTTTCAACTGCAAAAAGGTCTCCTCCAACCCCTCTCCTATTGGTTGCTTCTCTCCCATCCTTCCTTTATTGTCTCTCTCCTCTCTCTTCTCTCTCTCTCTCTCTCTCTCTCTCTCTTTTTTTTTTTTACCTTTCGGATCATATTCCTAATTTCCTACTATTTTTAACGCAATCCGTTTCAGATTTTAATCTCATTAATATCGAACTATCTCTTGACTTTTTTTTTTTTTGGGATAGATTAACATATTATGCGATAGTTTAGTTATTACTTAATATTAAAAATGATAATACGATAAATTTACACACAAAAAAAATAATTTGAGTTAAAAAAACTTATTTAAATCTCTCTCCCTTTTTTTTTTATATTTCTCATATATTAATATTTCTTTTTTAGTAGAACTTTTACCGTCATTGACAGTCATTGTCATTATGACTAGCAAGGGTGATTGGCAGTTCCGTAATATTGACGGGGATAGAGTCAGATAGTCCTAGTTTAGAGTTTTTTGGTCAGATATAATCCGATAAGTTTACGACGATTTGAGATCCAACAAAACCTTGGTGATCTGATGGTTGGTACGCGATCTCTTGCATCTAATCGAGCCAATTGATTTTCCTTGATTTGTGACATGCAGCGGAGTGGTTATTCCACGTGAGGCGAGAATTTTGTGATTGATGTTATTTTATATCCATGTTTTGTTTTTTATTTTAGTTTTAATTTTATAATAAATGAGGTAGTTCTCTCACCTCCCATTTGTTTTTATGTGTATATTCCGATAGAGTTGTTTTTCTAGTAGTATATATCTAATAGTTCCGTTAATAATATGGTTAAGCGGAGTGTCTTACAGTCTATGTGCTGCGAGTGACTGTCTTTTAACCGATCGGAATATTCCATTGATTGTAAATGTTTTTTCAAAACGAGTTTTGTACATACTCGATTATAGGATTGTCAAGGAATTTAAAGAATTTTTCCATCATCGAGTTTCGACTTATGTCATCCTCATTGAACTTCATTAGATTTTACTGATGAAATCGGTCTTAGTCGAAAGTTGTATCTCATATATTACATGGTTGTTTTACTCTGATATTAGTATTTGGATCCAGTTTTAATTTGAATGATAATTTTCTTTAAAAAAAATGATAATATGACTTCATTATAAGATAGAGAATTTAAAATATCACACTCTTAATTTAATATATTTTAGAAAGAATACTATAGAGAGTAAGAACTAATATAGTTTTGTTATTGATAAGGCAAGTATGTAAAGATTTTATTTGATGAAAATCATATGCATATCAATTTAAAACATGTCTATCATTGACGTTTTTTTTTTTCATGACTTATCCTATCAATTTTTATATGACAGTTTTTGTTTCTAAAAAAAAAAGGACAAATTGCATTACAAATAATAATAATAATTAAAAAAAAAACATTAGTACAAGACTTACCCAAAAACGCAAGGAGATTTGACCGTGAACATTAACCGCTCGTGGTGAATATAAATACTGTCACATTTTTGGTATTTATATTTTTACATTAAAAAGAACATTTACTTTTATGATTGGAGATGTGTAAAAATATTGTGCGATTAAAATCGCGTATTTAACAAACTTATAATAGAATAAATACTATGCGAACATTTTATAATAAGGATCTCAATTTCACTATTTGAATAGTCTAATAAATGTTTAAAATATGCTAATGATATAGCTCAATAAACTCTTACAAATACCTATTTTTAGGTTATCTAATTTAAATTAAACGAAAACAGTGAATGGTCATGAGAACGACTCTCCAACGTGGAATTTTCTGATGATGTTTAAAATTGTATAATAAAAAGTAAATTTTCTATCCTATAGCAGAATTATTGTCTAAACTCCAAAGATATCAGATTTAATTAATGTATTTTGACTAATGGGAATTAGTTATAATATTTCATTACGTACAAGTGTATGTAAAACTCTATTAAAACCTCCCTCCTCCTCCTCCCAAAAAAAAAAAAAAAAAAAAAAAAAAAAACTTTTGAGAAAATTAAGAGAAAAAAAAGGTGCAAGTAATGGAAGTCCTTGGAATATAAAAAATATATACGACTAAAATTTAAAATAGTGGATAGGACCTAAGGGGCCTGTCTCTGTGTTTGATGCGAAATATGGGAGTTGATGCTAGATTCTATGTCATTAATTACACGTAGGGCCCTATGTCCAACCGAACTTTTGGTTAACAGGTTGTCAAACTTATTATTAGCAATATTCTTCCCTTTCTCTGTACTATATTTCATTTTCAACTCGACTCTCTCTGCTGAAAGGGATTAAAAAGGTCATTAAAAAAATTGACAATTTAACCGTAGATATCCTATGAAAAAAATTTATATATATATATATTATATTGGCTTGCTTTGTTTTGAACTGTCAAACCCTATCAAATTCTATTACGTATCCAGAGTTCAAAATCGGAAGCTAAAAATATAGGAATAAGTAGAACACCTATCAATTGATTGTTTATTTTTATTTCTTTCTTCTTTATATAGAATTGCTTAGGTATTGCTTGTCATATGGACTCTGATTGAAGTTTTTACACTGTACTAGAATCGTAATTCAAATAGGTGTTTAAGAAAGAAAAAAAAAACAAATTTAATTTGCATCTCAAATAATGATAATTCAATTCAAACTGGATTATGCAAATCTATATTACTTACACATAATCAGGATTAATATGAATTCAAATTGATAGAATGTGGAGTGGATTTGATTCGGAGTCAGGATTTAGAGTTAGTATATGTTATTTATTTGAATTTCAGGAATCGAAATCGGAATTACTATCAATCACATTCATTCGTTTACTTAGAACAAGAATCAGAGTCAATTATTATAAATTTATTTATATACCTTTTCAGTTAATTTTGTATTTTCAATTTAAATAATTTATACTAATTATTTAAATACTAAAATGATTATTTTTTGTGCTTTAAAAAATTAAAAAAATGAGATAAATTGTTTTGTTATACTAATTATAGAACTATTTTCTTGACATATATGTATATTTTTTAATAACATAATGTTTAGATAAGTTGTTTATGTACTAATAATTATTATATTATGAAGATTATTTTTTAAATAAAAAAAGTCAAAATTTGAGATAAATAGTTTGTTATGGTAAATATTTAACTCTTTTTTAATATAAATTTGCTTAAAAAAACATAATGTTGAAAAAAATTTGTAAAATTAAAATTTTGTTTATAGTTGATTTACTATCGCTCACTTTTTTTAAATTTTGCTAGAGCATTAAAAAATTTAAAAAGCAGCATTAAAAAATTTTAAAAACACAATAAAAGGAAAAGTAATTAAGCGTGAAAAAATATGATTTTTCAATATTTTACTTTTCTTTTTTAATCATTATATAAGAAAGTAAAGTTACGGACAAAATAATAATTTAACTTTAACATTAGAAGTGAGAGTGTTAATCCGGTGAGGACTTGAAATTGTTAATTCCTTATTTAATTCCAAATTATTATGAATTCTACACAATTTCACTTACATTTTATAAAAAAAAATAAATAAACATGATATTGATTCTCATTTCCCGTTTTAATTCCATATTTCTGAAAAAGTGAGTCATAAATATTCGAACACCACCTTTGTTTTGTTTTTTTTTTTTTTTCCTTAGTAGTTTGGGATGACATCTAAATACAAAGTGTTGATTTAAAAATTTATGTTGGGGGAATTGTGAATTATAAATTATTAATAAAAAAATTAAAATATATTTTAAAAAATATATAATATTCATCTTATTTCGATTTTTTCATTATTTTATATAATTTAAAATTAAAAAATCATTTTATTTTACTTTAAAATAAAAAAATTATAAATTTATAAAATTTAAATTAAAAAAATATTTGAAAATGTGGAGGAGTTAAAGAATTCAAAATTTCATCACGGAACGTTGTTCCCGGGGCCTTAAAAAAATGTAGAAGTTGCTGTTCAAAATTTATTGGGATTTGCAGCACTATATTAACATAATTACCGTGTATAACTGGTACTAGTACAGTAAATTAAGAATTTAGGGATTCTTTTGTCCAGAATTTGTGTCCTTTTCTGGTGTAGGTAGTGATGGTAAAACAAGAACCTAAGCTCCTCTGGTTCTGAAAAGCCTAAAAAGGCCTAAAATAGCCTATATCTATATATATATATATATGATATATCCTTCCCCCAATCCAGCAATTTGGTTGATTTCTTGAAATGCTGTCCCCCTAGGATTTTGCACTGAATTGGTCTTGTTTGTTAACAAGTTCAAGGCTAGCTGGAGTTGAAAGTCCAAATTTGTTTCAATTTGTTTATATCTATCCATTCGGGTTTATATATAATAATGTCAAAAATGTGATACTTTCTTATTTATCATAATATTAAAATTAATAATTTTATTATTTTATAATATTAAAATTATAATAAATATAATTATAAAAAAATATTCAAAATATAATTCTTCACTTATTTTTTTTTTTGTTTTTATAACATATACGGTGAAAGGAGTTAATTATCTCGAGTTCCAAATATTTTATCTTATTTATTTAGTAGTCTTTCGAATTATCATTTTGAGATGAAAAATATTAAGAATATTAATTTTAATATCAACTTTTAAACGTCAATTTATGTGACATATTAGTTGTCTTTTTTTATTGACGAATGTTTTTTATTATATTTATTAATAAAAATATAATAGATAAGTTGCTTTTTAAAATATTAAAATTAAAATTGGTGTCCTTAATATTATTTCTTTGAGATTTTATTTTAATATTGTCCTAATAATTTTCTATAATATTTTCTTTTATAAAATTTGAATTAATCAGTCAAATTTCTTTTTTAAACTTATGATCAAAACGAACCATTATTTTGTTAAAATGAGAGTTCAACCAAATTTAACTATTTTTTCTCGGCAAAGTGAAATACGAATTTCAATCAGCTTGTTACTTTTAGATACACAATCCTTAATGCAGTTATAAACTAAATTACTTGATGCCTTATAATATTGGAGTAATTAGTGGCTAGAAATTGAGCATGAAGTTTGTCCCTGTAATATGAAAACTACAATTTAGTATTGGCATGGTACATGTAAACATATATATATATATATATATATTTGTAATATATATACATTGACGTAAAACAAAGATTATAGTCGTTCGTAGTAGCACTAACTATAACTACTAACTAATACCGATACGACAAGAAAAGGTTAGCTGGCCAGATGTGAACCTGCACCAACTATCCAACAAAAATCCTTTTAGTGTTTCATGGTTGTGAACTATAGATATTGTTTTCTTCTATGTATACCAACTGTCAATTTCTTTAATACGAGTTGTTCTAGCATTTTTCATATTTATCCAAATTTTTTTTGCATCCTCGTATCAATTAACAATTTCACATGACGGTTGTTTTAATTATTTTATTGATAATTTCAATCTTTCTAGCTATTCGAAATGATGATTTTTTAATAAATTTATCAATTAAAAAAAAAAGACAATTTACATATAACGTCTATTAATGAGCTTATAGATAAACATCTGTCTTATAAAGTTTCAATAACATATTTGAAGATAATGATGAATCAGCAATAGAATTATATACCAAAACGAATCGTGCATTGCATTGTTAAGCCATAAAACCTTCCCTTATTTGATTCAACAAAACCGTGTTCAGTAAATATTGGCTTTTTTCTTTTTCTTTTTCTTTTTCTTTTTTGGTAAAAAAAATTGTATCTGACATTTTAGGTTAAGGGTGCTTCTTGTTGCCATTTATGTTATTTTCAGGCATTGATTTACACAGACAGGGAAGCAAATACATAGCCATAACCATAAGTACCCTATAAAAGCCCTTTCAAGTTAGCTCTTTATTAATCGTCTTTTTAACAAAGTTTTTTTTATCTTTCTTCTTTTATAATAAGTATTCACTTAACCGACATTAATTCAATGGACATTTCTACACACACTATATCTATATCGATAACTGGGAACTGCATTTGCAACCCCAAAAAGGCCAAAATAATAATAATAATAATAATAAAATTTATATATGTTTTTGGGGACCACTTATTAAAGAAAAAGTTAGGGATCCCATGAGCGGGGCTTTTACATTTTTCGTAATTCATAAAGTTCTTACACACACACACACACATATATATATATATATTTGTCCCACTTGTTACTTTGGGGTCATTAAATGGTGCAAGTACTATTAAATAATAGGTCAGCAAAGATGTAGCCACGTTGATTGCTGAAAACACCTTGGCCGCCCTGATCTGTTTGTGATCATGAAATGGAACTTGAGCCCCCAGAAATTCTCACGCCACAGGCAAATAAACAAAAACCTTTGGTATGTCTTTGCTGGTTTTGGACCCCACTTGTTTTATTGCCATCATGTTAAAATTGAATTCAGAACTCCAGTTAAATTTTGATGGCCGGAATAATACCCATCTGATCGTAGCATATTATTTATATTACATTAAGGGTGACAATGCAATTGGTCACTTTCAATTGGTTCTTTACCAATCAACTAAATATCTCTAGTTTTGTTTGTTTTCTTGTTTTAATTTTGACTTTTTTTTGTACAAATGCCCCTGAACTTTTTAAATTTAACAATTTAGTCCTTCAACTTAAATCATGGCAATTAGCCCCCTAAATTTGGGATTCTTGGCACAACCAGTCCAATTAGTAGCACAGTTAAAAAAATTTGGATGGGTTGATCCATATGCTGCTCACATGCACCATATCTCATGGCAAAATTGGAAATTAACAGAAGGAAAAATTGATTTATTTGGTTAACCCAGCCCTTTCCCTTCACCCTCTGTGATTGCCGTTGGTCATCCTATCTTATCCATCCAAAATCAAGATACTTGCAATATTTGGTCAAGAAAAAAAAAAGGAAAGAAACGAAAGAGCTACGAATGCGATTCCGTTGGGACATTAGATTTGGCGTGGGGTGGGAGGCTGTTGCGACGCCAATGGATCTCACGAAGGGTATGGGGCCTATGCGACGTCAAATCTCACAATCATAGTTATGGGAGGAATCGCAGGGTTAGAGACTACTATCCTGGAGAGAAAGGTTAGAGAGTGTGAATAAGAAGGGTTGGGGCTACGTCTTTTTTTCTTTTTCTTTTTCTTTTTTTTTTCTTTTTTGGTTGCACGCATCTCCACACTTGAAGGCAGCCATGGATATCCAATCAGTCACAGCAACCACGGACATCCATCACTAGATGTTAGTTATTTTCTGTTTGGGGTTTCAAAATGATTTCATTCGCACAAGTTGGTTTGTAGCCATGGATTAGATTAATTTATATGGATTGTTATCCTTGCCTTTTTTTTTTTATCCTAAATTTGATGATCTGAATGTTGTTCATATAAAGTGTTTGATATTATGTCGAAGATGATCATTTTGATTGGGAGGCATTGTATCCAATATTCAGATAAACAAATTAATTCAAAACTAGAATTATAAGAAGAAAAATGATAAGTCTTCAGAGTTTTTTTTTTGTCCCCCCTAATTTTCTTTGAGTTAATTTTAAGTTTTAAAAATGAATTTGAACAAAATGACTAACCACACCCCTTAAAGAATATCACGAGTAAGTAATGTGCCTAAAAAGCATCCAACATTTAACAGATATTATCAGAGGGATTTAACGTTACAATACATTATCAAGTTCAAGGAGTCAATTACCATCGTTTTTAATTCAATGACTAAATTATCAAATTCAAATAATTCAGGAGGTATCCATACAAAAAAAAAAAAAAAAAAAGTCTTCAATTTTATATTTTCCGGCATTTGGGAGCTTTTATGGCCTTATGAGTTGTCGTTTTGAATATTAGCTAATGAAAGTCAAACTTGTTGAACTACTAAGCCCAAAGGAGCGTTCAGTTGGTCTTCTTCCTACAAAATTGGGACAAAAAGTGTACTAACTAACTAAAGAAGTAAAACATAGGAAAATCTTATCATTACTCACTCATCTCTCTAAAAAAAAAAAATTTACTTATCAGATATATAGCCACCAACAGAGATTTCCACCAAGAGTGCCCTGCATAGAAAAGATAGAATTTATAATAATTAGAAACAAAAAAGGAAACACTATTACTTCATTTAGAACTTAGCTTTCAACTTAAAAATTCCCACTTACTTTTTGTCATTTTTTGAAAAATTAACAAATTTCTTAACTAGTTTTTGTCTTTTTTTTTTTTTTTTTAAATGATGCACTGATCCAAAAAAGTAATGAATTCCCACACCAACCAAGATCCCTGACTCTGATATCTTAAAAAAAAAAAAAGTCAAAATTTGTGGAAAGGAACAAAATATTAACAACACGTAATAACGATGATTTATTTAGTGGATTATATAATAATAGTTGTGAAGTCATTTGGCAATTAACATCCTGCAATTCAAGAATCGTAAAGTAAAAATGAAATAAAACGACACTGAAATGAATAAAACGACAATACATTTAAACGACAATTGTTGAAACATAAAGCTGTGTTTTATTTTGAGAAACGACAACATTTGTTATAACCAAGCAATAACCCAAAAGGACATAATTCGAGGGAACGAAAAAAAAAAATTAGATAGCTTTAATCTCAACTCACATAATATATGAGTTGTCATTCTTTTATTGATAGTGTTTAAACTATTATCTTATTAATTAATTACATCTATTAATAAAAATATGAAACGTAAATTAATATTAAAAAAATAAGGTTTATAATTTGTGTTTCTGACATTTTTCTATCATTAACATTTATAGAGAACAGTAATGGATGAGAAAATACAACAACAATTCTAGGGACCAGTAATGGATGTTAGCATCCTGTTAGGACGGTAAGAAACCAAAATCGACAAATTGTAAACAAAGTTAACAAACAACATCATCTCATATAATACGACAATTAAAAAAACGTTAAGAAAGAGTAAACGACAATAATGTAATAAAAAAATAAAAATAAAAACGAAAAGAGAAAAAATTTATGCACCAGCCGGGAATCGAACCCGGGTCTGTACCGTGGCAGGGTACTATTCTACCACTAGACCACTGGTGCGCTTTTGAAGTTTTAGTGCTTTTTTGATGTTAATCATTAATCTTAGAACTGACTTCTGTTCGAGAACTTTACGGCAATCTCGTTGAACTGAGACCAGAACGTTTAGACCAGATTTCTGGTGACAAGAACCACGTTAGTCAGTTAATCGCCGATGATTTTGAGACCCAACATTTTTGATGAACACACGGAAAAAAAAAAAAAAAAAAAAACGAAGAGGTTAAAATAAAAAATAAATTAAAAAACAAACAAACCCATTCCTCAATCTGCTCATGTCGCCACCACTCCATCACCACTCACCCATGTCGCGCCACGTGGCGGTGTCGGCTCCGGAGCCGCCGGCCTCGTCGCAGCGCGCGAGCTCCGCCGCGAGGGCCACAAATTGGTGATCTTCGCGCGAGGGGACCAAGTCGGCGGCGTCTGGGTCTACACCCCAGAGGTCGAGTCGTGGGACCCACTGGGGCTCGCCACCCGACGAGCTGTGGTCCACTCGAGCCTCTACGACTCTCTCCGCAAAAACCTCCCGAGAGAAGCAATGGGTTTTCGTGATTACCCGTTTTTGCCCCGAGAGCCAGACGACAGACACCCCAGAAGGTTTCCTGGTCACGCAGAGGTGTTAGCGTACTTGGAGGAGTTTTCTGCGGAGTTTGGGATTGGTGAGTTGGTGAGGTTTGAGAAGGAGGTTTTGTCTGCAAATTTGGTTGAAAACGGAAACTGGAAAGTGAGGTCGAAGAAGAGAGGTGATGATGACGATGATAAGTTTGGAGTTGACGAGGTTTTTGATGCTCTGGTTGTCTGTAATGACCACTATACCGAGCCGCGTATTGCTGACATCCCTGGTAATTGATAACTGACTTTTAAGGTTGTCAAATTGGGTTTTTTGTTTTTTGTTTTTTTTATATGTCTGAGCCTTGTGAAAAACTTGCAATTTAGATTTGTTTTGCTTCTTGCCAGGAAGTTGGTTGACCAGGGATTGAACAAGTACTTTGAAAAGAGTGTGTTTGATAAAATTTGGATGCAAATAGTTTGTTAGATAACTTGTAATTGTTGAACTTTCAATAAATATAGTGTGAAGGTCCTGTAATTGTTATATGAAGCCATTGCATTGCAGACCATAACGCTTATAGAGGTGAAGAAAGTTTTAGTCCAAACTCCCCTTATTTTATGCATTATCTTCTTGCAGGCAGTGATAAATGGCCAGGGAAGCAAATGCACAGCCACAATTACCGTATTCCGAGCCATTTAGAGATCAGGCCCGTATTAGCTTTCTTTACTAATCTTTCTTTACTTTTTCTTTTTCTTTTTTCTTTTTTTAATTTTGGAGACGACATTGATCTTGTGTTTTTGATAAGTTGTGTGATCATAGTGAATTCTGGAGTTGACAGTACTTTGCTAATGCGGGATTCAGAAACTTTTTATTTTTTATTTATTTTTTATTTTTAAATCTTCCACGTGAACACTAGTGAAAACAGTTTTTGTGGCATGAAAAAGATTTTTAGCATACTTGGGAAAGTACAAAAGATGTTCCAAAGGGAATGAATCTCAGGCCTATTTCAAACCTATCTGAAATTCAAATTAATAACTCTTTTAATCAAACAATTGGAAGAAGTTTTGATGAAAAGTGATGTGCTATCTATGAGCTCATAATTTTTTCCTCCCATTGTCTACTCTCAAACAGGTGGTAATTTGTATAGGGAGCTCAGCAAGTGCAGTTGATATTTCTAGAGACATAGCTGGAGTTGCAAAAGAAGTTCATGTTGCATCAAGATCAGTTCCTGATGGAAGAGAAAAATACCAATAAAAAAATAAGAGGTGTTTGGAGACAAAACTTGTTACTACTTGCAATAGAGAGTGAAGCTATCGATTAATTGAGAATAATGCTGATTGATTGGAAAAACAGTCATACCCTTAATCACTCATTTTCTTTCCTCTCTACCAAATAAGTTGAGAGGAAAAACAACTTGCTCCCTCTCAAACATATTTTCTGTGCCTGCATGTTTCCTATCTCTCCTTTTCTCTTTCCTTCTTACCAAACGGGTCAATTCAATTGCTTGGTTGTTCAGCTTAAACACAATGATCATGGTTCTTAAAAGTGAAACACATTAAATACTTTCACTATTTTTCCGAAATCAAGGTACAAATTCCATTTCCCTTTTCTTGAAACCAATGGCCTTGTAACCGTGGACGACAACCGGATGGGGCCACTGTATAAGCACATCTTCCCGCCAGCCTTGGCTCGAGGGATTTCCTTTGTCGGGTTACCATGGAAGTTATCCATATCTCTTCACAACAAGAAATTTGCACATTCGTGTCTGGATGATTCTTTGGTTGGTAACTTTGGATACTCTACTGTTTCCAGGTTGTGCCTTTTCCCCTGTTTGAATATCAGAGCAAGTGGATTGCAGGTGTTCTTTCTGGTCGTCTCACGCTTCTGTCCGTAGAGGAGATGATGGAGGATAGTAACTCATTTTACTCCAAGCTTGATGTTTCAGGCATGCCGCAACGCTATACGCATAACTTGGGAGATTCTCAGGTTGACATTCTTTCTTCAACATTGTACTTTGTTTTCGGTAAAAATAACTTACGTAGCATTTGTGGAAGGCTTCGTTATTGAGATTTTTTCTTAGTGATTTTGGTAGTTGCTAACTAAGATTGAAATAAGGTTTTCTGAAGTGCTGCATTTTGCAGTTTTTGTATAATGACTGGCTTGCTGTTCAATCTGGATTTCCGGTTTCGGAAGAATGGAGGAAACAAATGTATTTCGCGACTTCCAAGAACAGAATCACGAGACCAGAAACATACCGTGACGTTTGGGAAGATGACCATTTGGTATCACAAGCTCACCAAGACTTTATTCAATACCCTCCAAAGGGACTACTCAGCAGTGGAAAAACTAGTAAGTTTTAAATATTTCTTTGAAATTTACAATAATTTCCAGTAGTTATCGAAATTACCATCATGTAAGCAGTTCACATGTCAGATAAATTGGCTAAAAAGCTCAATAAACGAGTTGTTGCGTTTTTTTTTTCCTCAATAAATGTTTTGTTATGTTTTTTTCTTCCTCGATTTCTTGGGGGATTAATCTTCCATAAATATACATCTCCAAGGTCCTCTAAAGTGCCTTTTGCAGTGTCTCAGCATGTGTTTGGATCTCCAATCCAAACCTTATTTCTATAATCTAATTTTTTTTTTCTTTTTTCTTTTTTCTTTTTTCTTTTTTCTTCAGTTTTACTATTCACATAATTTTGTAATTCAAATTTTAAAAATTCATAACTTTACATAAATAAGTTCAAATGAAATGATTTCTTTTAATATAAAAATAGAATTTTGATATGAATGAAATAACTTTCATATTGATTTTTTTTCCCTAACACATTTCAAGTTTTTATACTTTTTAACTCAAATAATTTAAACATTTCAATAAATACATAATCAATCCAAACTTAAATTCTATAATTTAAATCTTAGCATCAAATATATTTTTAGTTAGATATTTAAGCTTGCAAAGTGGAATGATAGCCATAATTGATTATTTTGAACTTCCTCGCTCCACACAAAGTTAATGGACCCCTTTATTACAAAAAAAAAAAAAAAAAGACATCAGATGTGTCAAACATATCCATAATTGTCACTATGGAGAGTCAATTCACATTCAAATTAACTAAACCCACTCAAGTTGAAGTTTCCTGAAAAGTCAACGTTATATAAAACAGTTCCCTTTATGAAAACTAAACTCAATCAATGTTCTAGAGAATAATAATAATTTATTATTAAAATAATAATAATAAAAAGAATAAAAATAAGGCTGTGTCTTTATTATTATTATTATTATTATTATTTTTGAATGAGTAATCCGTTGAGAAATTTGGGTGAATCCAAAATTGTAAGGGAAAAACACTTAAATAATACAAATTTAAATATCAATACATCAATGTAATATAAAAAATTAATACTAGACTAACATAAGATAAATTAGATTAAAATTAACTAAAATTTATGTTATGTTAGTCAATAATAGGAAATTTGTGTCATGTTGGTCAATAGATAAAAAAAATATCATTATTTAGGTAATTTTTTCAAAAATTTTTTCTTCTAATAAGTGGCGAGGCCCCTTCTTATGAAATAAATTTTCATTTATTTATTTAATAATAAAAGGCTCGAAGTTTGAAATAAGTTAAAGTAATATGATGAATCAATCCGATAATATTACTTACTATTATCTAATTTTAGATGACAATCTTTTTAATTTTTGAATGGAACAACAATACTATTATTTAACTTGACAATATAACATTAAAAAAATATTTCATGGATGATACTATATATGACTGTTTGGTGAATCGGTTGGGACTCATAAATTTGAGTTCAAACTGAACTAAATTCATTTGTTGAGCCATTTATGTATCAACCCATCTCTGGACCATTGCAAGTTAAAAAAGATAAGTTTACTGTGTATCATCCTCTCTCCCATGTGCTGCTTTAGTGGCTTCGATCCCCTTCTTCCCGTCTGTACTCCAGGTCTTCGAATCGAATAGAGTTGATTCCTTGAGAGCACCAGCTTCGATTGTGTATAGCAGAGATTTTCCCTCTGTCGAATTCCTGTGTAAGCTCCATTCTTCAACCTTATTCGCCTCTCTTTCTTCCCTTCGTTCGATTATGGGGTGTATATATTTTGGTGTTTTTGCTTCCTTCTATCTAATATCACACCAAATCCGAATTCATCCCCTATCTCTCGCCCATTGGAACCCACCGGACTTTAACTCACCCCTTTCTAAAACCCAAAATCCCTAATTTCGTTTCTAGGGTTTCTCTGCTTTGGGCTTTTACTTTAATAACGACGGGAAATTTGCAAGACCACAGGGTCTGTTCAACCAAAACATGGAGTGGGTCTCATTGGTGGTAGATACGGCGTCGACTGGGGTCTGCGAAGCATACTCAAACTAGAGGGCTCATTACCCACTATTTCCGAGTTTGGAAATCAATTCCCCAAGTAGTTGCTTCTTACCTTGATATGCTGTCAACCACTGTATACTCATCATCTGGATTAAACTCGGTAACCCTAGTATAACTTTTTAACTTTTGTCTCAAATAATTTCGTTACAATCTCATTTGTGTTTGTTCGTTTGAAACCTGATTTGTGTGGAATTGTTGTTGTTGTTGTTTTTTTTTTTTTTTTGTTTGTCTTGGTTTATTTGGAAAAGAAAAATTGCTGTAGAGACAGTACATTAGCAATATTTTTTTAAGCATGCTTTACATCAGTTTGTTAGAGTTTAGCATACTAATTGGCTGTGTGTTGTATTATTGGTCTTCACATTTAGGGTGATATATCTGAATGCCCTGGTTTTTTGTTTTTGCAACTATGTGGCGAATGTAAGCCATCGATGTTTTTTCTTCTTCTTTTGTCCTTTAATCATGTGCCAAAAACAGATTATAGATGGAATTCTTGGTTGGAATGATAAACCAGTCCCCAACTGCTGCCTAATCTCTCTTTATCTATTCATCCTTTATTTATACTAAAAACCCTCTAACTAACATGAAAATTTCTTGTGTTGTTTTACTTAAAGGGAAAATTGGGGTTGCTTTGGAATTGCGGCCGATTTCAGTTAATTTTGTCAAGTTCCCTACCTACCCCATTGATAGATCATTCCATTTGTAGTTCAAAATTGGAGTTTTGTATTTGGATAATTTCTCGGTATACAACCTTAAGAGAAATTGAAAAGACTGTTTTTAAATTTGATTTGGCATCTCGAATTTCAAATTTCTAACTTCCCTTAGTTGTTGTGACTAGGTTACATATCCAAAAATAAATCAAGTCTTCAGAATTCTTAGATTTTGAGTTTTGTATTAAGATAAATAATTCTCCGGCGTATGATGTTATGAAGAATTATGAGGATGTTCTTGGAATTTGATTTGGAATTTGTAACTACATCTAATTTCTGTAACTAGGTTACCTCTCGCAGTTCTTAAGTTTTTGAGTTTGAGTTGATGTGTTTGTTCCTTTGAAATGAGAGTTAGGTTTGTTACCATATTTATACTAACAACTCAATCCCTTCACTAACTACCTCACTACCTGAAAATCTCAATTAACTAAACTAACCGTCTTAACCCCTGATCCTATCCATGTCAAAGTTATGTTCCTACGGCCTTTAAACGTTTTGTTTTTTAGCCTTCGTTGAGGGAGTTTTTTTTTTTTTTTTGGGTCAAATTTTGTTCCTTCTGTTGCTGTATGTTACAAAACCAGTGTTTCATTTATTTTTTCAGTTTGGTATGATAAAAACGGACCTCTAGCCGGTGTTGTTAGTTGTTGCTTTCGGATTGTAAATTTTCATCGTTTAATATCTCTAGGTGACAACCCTTCTTTATTTATAATTTTTCCCCCGCTTGATTTGGTAGAATTTTATTGTTGCGACCGATAGATTTGAGGGATATGTTTTTACAGGTTTTGGACATTTTATAAACTATATGTTGCTGTTGATGTGCACTTTTCCCGTCTATTTGGCTATGATGTAAAAAGCCCATTAACATAATTATAATTTTATCTGGCTGGTGAGTCATGATTCTGATATATATTGTCAGTTACCGGTATATGACCTCATTTTAGTTGTTAAGGGGCTGACTTGTTAGTTTTAGTTGCCATGAACTTGTTTAACCCCTAACCCATAGTTTATATGCCGTCGTACCTACTTTTGTATTAGTCTTTGATATGCTTCAGATGAAATCCGTCAATCAATTTATACTAAGTCAAATTCTCCTCTTTATGTTATAATTATAAAGTTTGTTTTTCCTATTTTGCTTTTCAATTTCTTAAGGAAATGCCTCGCAAATCATCGGGTGAGAAGTACTTTTGGGATAATGCTAAGGAAAAAAAATTCCTTAAAAAATTGGATGAGTATTTATCTTATAGTGGCAATAAACTTCCCTCAATTCCAATTCTTGAACAATGAGCCCCTTAATTTAATTCTGAATACAGTGGAACACCCGCCTATGGATTAATATTATATTAAAAAAAAGGATGAAGAAAATATATAGGAGATGGAAGGCATTGCATGTATGGACTGGGCTTGGATATGATCCGTCGACCGATATAGTCATTTGCTTGAATGATGCTTGACAAAGTTTTATCCAAGTAATTACATTGTCTAATTATGATTTGATAATTTAATTTTTTAAGCACACAACTAGTAGATGAGAATATTGATATTATTACATTTGCAGGTTCATAATGAGTGCAACCATCTCCGCCATAAAGGACTTCGCCACTAGAAGTTGTATTACAATGTTTTCAAAAAAAAAAAAAAAATCATGCAGCAGGTTCCTTAGGGTTTGGGTCTGTTACTATGAGAGAGGCCAGTAATCCATACGTCGATGCTGAAATATCTATGGACAACTCTGAAACCTAACCGGTTTTAGGTGAAGAACCTATTCAGACTAACGATGGTTGGCAAGGAGTCCACAGAAGAGTGGGTGACGAAGCTGGTTCGTAACGGTCTAGGGTTAGTTCTGGTAAGAGAAAACAAAGAAAGGTAACAGACGAGATGACTTACTCGGCTATGCAAGAAATAGTCAGTCATTTCCGTAGTCACTCGCAATCAGGTCCCAGTAACGAATAATCAAGCCGACCGGATCACTTGTTGCTCTGCATGAATATGTTGACCGAGATGGGTATTTCGCTTAATAAGCAGATGATTATGTGGCACTACTTCAAGGCTCATCCACGGGTGCAATGTACCTTCCCTCACCTTCCCGATGAAGATAGGTAGGATATTATTGCATCTGTTGTGAAATCTCAGTCCCCATCTGATGATTGAGATTTTCTTGTATTATTTTTTTTATGCTAATATTCATTTTTTTTTTTTACATAACATTGCTTCGGTTCAATTTTTATTGGATTAAGTTTTTTAAATTTATTTCATCATGTTGGGTGCGATAGATGTTGGGTGTATTCATTACTAAACTTGCACTTACTTGTGTTGTTGGTTATGTGATTTGACCGGATGGCCGATGAATATTTGTTTCGTTAATGATTAGTTGGATCATTTGTAAAAACAAAATTAGTTTATCATTTGTTAGAAAGGATTATTTTGACGTTCAATTTAATTTTAACTGAATTAATTAAACATGGTATGAAAATAACTGATCTTAAATTGGTACACAATTTTATTTGGTTTGTCAGTCAATTCTCAATATGAATTAGTATAGTTCGGCATCCGAACATGAAAAAGATGACCGATCCTTAGAAAATGAGCTAAGCGACGATGATGATTATCTTGCTATAGCAGTCATTGCCATGGCTGTTAGTAGGCATAATAGACAAAGAAATCCACAACCAATGCATAATTCAAGACTAACAGGCAGCATGCGTGTGGAAGAGATAATATATGGCATGAAAAAATTATTCAAGATTTGATAAGTATGAAAGCATATACATTCAAAGCACTAAGTTACGTACTAGGTAGTAGGGAATTATTGAGGCCGACTTGTAACATGAATGCCAACATGTAGTTATTCATTTTTTTTTTTTGTCCATTTGTTCCCAAAGCGCAACATTCATGCACATTTCTTATTTGTTCCATCATTTTAGAAAAATAACTATTCGTTTGATCGCTATTTGTGCTTTGAAATACGAGTTCATAAGACCGCCTGACTGTAATGAGGTTCAACCTTTGATTGATGAGCATTTATACAAATATAGGCCTTGGTTTGATGTAAGTCATCGATGTCGTTGCATCCAATGTTCATATTCATGATTCAATGATTAGGTAAATTAACTTTTTTTTTTAATATTTATTTTACATATATTATTAATACATTATTCACCACAATATACATTTTTCCTTCCTTATGCAGAATTGTATTGACATTATAGATGGAACACTCGTACCATATGTGTCACGCGAGGATAATCCTGAAGCATGGATTAATCGAAAATATGTAAACTCGCAAAATGTCTTGGCCGCCTGCTCATTCGATATGAAGTTTACTTATATGTTGACCGGTTATGAGAGATCTTGTCAGCATACTGAAAGAGGTAATAGCATTTTATGGATTCTCAATACCGCCACTTGGTAAGATCCTCGCAAACATTATATGCATGTATTGTATAAAGTAATTATAAAATCCATTTGATAACGCGATGATTACTTTGTAGGCTAATTTTACGTAGCCGATTCGGGATATGCGTACAAGAATTGTTTCCTTAGTCCATTTCGACGAGAGACCTATCATTTGTCCGAATATCGTAAACGTCAAGTTGGATTGGGCACCCGAAGGGAAGTATTTAAGTACACGCACTCATCTCTACGGAATTGTATTGAGTAAACTTTTGGTGTTTAGAAGGCCAGATTTAAAATACTGAAAGACATCAATAATTATCTCATAGAAAAAACAAGTAATGATTCCAGTGGTTTGTGCAATTGTTCATAATTTCATAAGGATGGTACAGGTTAGAGATCCTCTTCTTGAAGAGTATGCGACAGATAGTATGCCTGTAGGTAGACATGTTGATGTTAACGCGGATGTCGTGTTGGATGACGGGGCCGATGATGTAGTCCAAGCACGAGAAGGCAGTAAGATGCATCAAGGAGGGGCGCAATGAATCAACCGAGAGAAGTTTTGATTGAAGATATGTAGGACAGATATCAACGATTTTCATGGTATAAATCCACTTGAAATTAAGGTCATTTTAAT
The DNA here is from genome assembly GCA_025413025.1 of Ficus hispida. NCBI lineage: Eukaryota > Viridiplantae > Streptophyta > Magnoliopsida > Rosales > Moraceae > Ficus > Ficus hispida. The sequence goes on along the minus strand of CM046372.1, from coordinate 35,515,257 downwards.
CTGTTTAATGTAGATTAGGGGGAATGGTTTATGTTTTTTTATTAGCACTTTTAGTTAGCAACTGTGGTATTAAAATTGTTGTATTTTATGGCTATGTAAAAAAGATTGTGATTAATTTGATGTATTTGAGGGGGGCGAAATTATTAAAATGGGATAAAAACCTCGTAAATTACGAGCCATTTAAAAATAACCCAACTAAAACAATATTTTATTTAAGGACAGTAACAATTATTCTACACACAGGAACCATATTAAGATGTAAAAAAATTAAAAATAAAAAAAAAACTAATTTCCAATACATAATACAATTATACTTAAGCACATTCCTAATACAACTCAATTTTTATATCCAAATACTGTATTCAAGTTAAACTTTTTTAACTCTAACTTTTTACCGAATGCTCAACTCTAGCTCTCAACTTCACTTATCTTTGATTCAACTTAAAAATCTCAACTCCAACGGTAACACCAAATGGAAGCATATATTTAGACACTATCAAAATTGACTACCAAATTTCCACCCCACCTCGTCTCACCTTGGTGCAATGGGCGACTTGTGGTTAATAGAATAAGAATCATTTGATATGCAGTTGACCGAAAAAAAATAAAAATAAAAAGATTTCTATTCATCAAATATATGTATATATGTTTTTTCAGTACAAATAATGAACCGTTCTTAATTTCATTTGTAGAAGTTCAAAGAAACCTAAAAAGAATAATTAAAAAAAAATGAGCTCGGATATTTAATGATTTAATCATTAGTTCATTGTTTATGTATCATAATACGTGTGTGACATTATTAATATCCATAAACGCATTTGTGATTTAATATAAAATTTCTGAATAAAAGTAATTTTATATTTAACTGTAAATTTTTCTATCATAATATTTTATCTTTTTATTTTGAAATTATTGAAAAAAAAAGAAAAAGATATATATATATATATATATATATATTTTTTTTTTTTGTGGGATAGAAGCTAGCTAGTATAATTAGAGCTTCTTAAAACTTGCATCACATAGCACACACGAGAGATCCCTCTCCACAAGGGCAAAAGCCCAACAGAGTAATATTGAACTATAATAACATTTTTATTATTATTTTCAACTCTTCGCTCTCCGTCCTCTCATTCGCGAGCGGGAAATGGCGGCCACTCACTCTCCATAGCCTGTTGCTGTTGAGTTGACCCTTTCTTCTTCTTCTTCTTCTTCTTCTCTGGATTCTTCCCCAACTGTAAACCCTTTTTACGCAACAACAAATTCTCTCTCCTTTCCGTTGATTCCTTCTTCTGCTAATTCAATTCGATTCAATCGGATTGGTTCGTTGTTGGGTTTATATTTTATATTTTATATTTTATTTTTGATTTGATTGGTCTTGTTATTAGGGTTTTAGGGTTAGGGTTTCTGTCTTTCTTTCTTTGTTTTTTCTTGTGTTTGTATCTGGTGATGGACGAGAGTGTTGTTGATGATATCATAAGGCGTCTTGTTGCGGCGAAGAACGGTCGGACCACCAAGCAGGTTCAGCTCACGGAGGCCGAGATACGCCAGCTTTGCACTGCCTCCAAGGAGATTTTCCTCAGCCAGCCTAATCTTCTTGAGCTCGAAGCTCCCATCAAGATTTGTGGTACACTTTTCCCTCTTTTTACTTTCTAGTTTTTCTGTTCTATATTTGTATTTGACTTGCGAGTAAAAACCCAAAAAAAGGGGGGAAAAAAAGGAAAAAAAAAAAGACAGATTGTTTTAATTGAAAGTTAATTATTTTCTTGTCGATTTTGCCAATTTTTATCTGTTTAGGAATATAGTTATATGTTTTTTTGGGTTTCTTTGATAACTGTACTAGAGACTTGTTTTGCTATGTCTGAAAAATGCGGAGGGGCCAAAAAAAGGAGCTTGGATTCTTTGATTTTGGCATTTAAGGTTCACACTTGAAATGGGTTTTGCAATAACAGTTATTTAAGATGTAAATTCGGGTGGAAGAATTTATATCTTGTAGTAGAATTATATTATTGGTTGTTCAATCCAACCTCAATCATCATATTCCTTATCGACACTCACACCGTAGTAAGCTTGGGATAGTTAGGGCTTTAACTCATATATGCTCATGACTTGGGATGTGGGTTGATTGCTTGGATTGTTTGGATTATTGTATGTGAACTTATTTGAAATTATCTTTTTCTTGTTCTGTATTTAGTTAATGTTTTGAAGATGTCTTAACTCATTTGTGATCGCTAGTTTGTTCCTTATCCCGATTTCTTGGCTCAGGCGCAATAAGGAAAATATGGTGAATGAGGTCAGGATAGATCTTTGATTGAAATACTGTTGTTTTGGAGGAAAACAAAGAGTAAACAAAAAGAAAAGAAAATGTTTGATCATGTTTTTGAATATCTGTATGACTTACTACCTGTTGGCACTTTTGTTTAAGCTACGTTTGGTAAGACCATATCCCTGTGTTCGTTTACAGGAGATGTTCATGGTCAGTATTCTGATCTTTTAAGGTTGTTCGAGTATGGTGGTTTCCCTCCTGAAGCAAACTATTTGTTCCTTGGAGATTATGTGGATCGCGGTAAGCAGAGCATAGAGACTATATGCCTTCTACTCGCGTACAAGATCAAGTACAAGGAGAATTTCTTTCTTCTCAGAGGCAACCATGAATGCGCTTCCATCAACCGTATATATGGGTTTTATGATGAGTGCAAGAGGAGATTCAATGTTCGTGTTTGGAAGACGTTTACTGACTGCTTCAACTGTCTGCCTGTTGCTGCTCTTATAGATGAGAAGATCCTTTGCATGCATGGAGGCTTATCTCCTGATTTAAAACATCTGGATCAGATTAGGAATATTGCTCGCCCTGTTGACGTGCCCGATCAGGGACTCCTCTGTGATCTTTTATGGGCTGATCCAGATAAGGATATTGAAGGCTGGGGGGAGAATGACCGAGGTGTTTCATTTACGTTTGGGGCTGACAAGGTTGCTGAATTTCTTGAGAAACATGACCTTGATCTCGTTTGCCGCGCTCACCAGGTGATATGACCAATCAGTCTTTTGGGTCTATTGGTGCTTGTATCTCATGAATGTTGCAGAACTGATATTTCAAACTTCCAGCTTGAATTGACACCGATTATATGCTCAGTTTTTTTTTGTGAACTTATGAAAACTGGGATGGAGTTAGTTACTAGTTTAGATTCTATCTGTATGTTTGTTCTTGTGCCCGTGTTTATGTTCAACCTGTTAGTTTTTCTGACATATTATTCTTTGTTTCCATGTTTACTTGTCAACTTTGTGATTGTATCATGGTGGGTCAATTTGGCTTTTACTTTGCATGTGGTTGGCATAGATTGTTACGTTAATATACTCTGCAAAAGTAGTATTGTTACCTCTGCAAAATGTAGTAGTGTTACCTTGGTGCACTGTCTTAGTAAACTAGTAACTAATGGTTATGCTTTTCAGATGGTATGATCTTGTTTGACATGAACTCGTGAAATATTCTAACGTGGGATCTTGTTTAACGAATCAGGATTTGTTTTCTGACTTGTCTTGCCTGTTTGGACCCACATACAGCCTACTGTTGTTAATCAAGCACATGGATCTCAAGATGATTTTCGCACTTATGTTCTTTGGCCCAGCCATTTAACGAAGAATCTGTTTTAGTACTATGGAGCGACTATTCTCTTTCTTTGATTTTATCTAGGATTTACTGGTTTTTGTTTCTTAGGTTGTTGAAGATGGATACGAGTTTTTTGCAAAGCGGCAGCTGGTTACAATATTTTCAGCTCCAAATTACTGTGGTGAGTTCGACAATGCTGGTGCCATGATGAGTGTGGATGATTCGTTGACGTGTTCATTCCAGATCCTTAAATCTTCCGACAAGAAAGGAAAGTTTGGAATTGGGAACAGTACGGTACGGCCAGGAACTCCACCTCATAAGGTACCGAAGCCATTTCAAGGGCTCAATAAATTGATGGAAGGAAGATTAAAAAAAATAATAATAAAAAATTAGTAGTCACGGTATTAGAAGCTGTTATTCAACTAATATAATACATTTACCCCCACAAGTTTGTAAGGCGGGCAGATTGTAAAAAATTTAGTAGCTACAACCAAAAAGTCCTGAATATTGCCCTTAACTCCAGATGGAATTTTAGGATATGTGATCTGAGGATAATTCTGCAAGGATTTTTCCTATCATGAGAAGCCTAATTAGATTTAATCAACCTTCTTTTTTTTTAAATTTTTCCAGGGTAAGGGATGAGTGAGGCCACTGTAAGTGTGCTAAAACACCAGCTCGAAGAAAAAGCGTAATTGGGGGCAGTTCAAAAGTATTGTCTCATTCGATGTCTTAAAGTTGTTTTCGTCTGAACTCTGGTGCTGGTGCTTGACATTGTTGTAACTGCAAGGCTGATGATAAAATCAGCTGCTGCCCATTTGTGCCATGCTCTTTGCACACAATAAAGATCAAGACACAAAAAGTTACTCCCTACACTTTGGAAAGAGTCGACAAGCCTTAATATAGCCATCTTCCTTTTTTGCCCTCCATTTTTCTTTCTTCTTTCCTGAAAAACTAATGTATAATTGAAATTCTGGACTTCGTGTTGTGTGGAATTCGGAAGCTCTACTTGATTTTTATTTTATGGCAACACTTCCATTGGCTGTTTTCCTTCCGGATAGGCTATTTTTGTTAGGCTGAGTTATGTTCAATTCTTTTTATTTAGTTTTCCTGATCTGTATCGTTTATTGCCTCGTTCCTGGATTAGAAGCAGAGACTGGAGAAGGTACTGTCGTTTTTACACTCATGTAGTCTTTTTAATTGTCGTTTTATATTTGTTTTCTAGATGTCATATCTTGTCGTTTTCAATTTTAAGATCATGGTTGTTTTGCCATTAGATGTTGTTTTGGTATCTTTTCCTGTCGGTTTTTATTATTATTATTATTATTATTATTTTAATTGTTGAATTGCTATATGAAAATAGAAAACTTTTTTGACGAACGATAAGGAAAAATATATATATATATATATATATACGTGCGTGTGTGTGTGTGTGTAAAAAATGTGTTAATGTTATTATATATACCATAAACCATAGAAAATGAACCAGAAAACAACTTTCTGGGATCTTATTTTATTTTGTTTTGTTTTTTGCTTGGATAGCATTTTCTATTTACTTAAACAGAAAATTATTCTTGTCATTTTATTTTTTTTTGGCTGATTTAGAGAACCCCGCTTTCAAAAATGGGCGGATCATTTTTCAAAATAATACAAAGCACCATTTTGTGGTCATCATGGCTTCTTCCAATTATTGTGTGATGTCGTTTTTTCTAATCTTTGTCGTTTTCCATTGTGGTTTATCTGATTACTGTGGTTTTTTTGCATCGTTATCCCAGTCCACGTGAACATTGTATTCTTTCGTGTTCTTGTGTTGTCGTTTGGAGTCATTTTCGTTTTTTAAAGTCGGTCGTTGTTTTCTAATTACATTGTGGAAATACTTGCCCTTTTGTTGGCGCAAGAAATGGGTGTGGGTCAGGGTCTGGTTTAAAAAGTGAAGAATTTGTAGGCAATAGAGGCAGCTCCCATACAAACCCCAAAGCATTCTCGTAGTTTCAAATAATCAACACATATGCTGTATGACAAATTGTAGGACGAACTGTGATCCAATTATCTTAAATTCGAATCTCGTTAAAATTATTCATATGACTCTCTGAGAGATGAAACTCATCATCTGTATATTGTTGTTCAAAAAAAAAAAAAAAAAAAAAACACATGCGTGCGCATGAGTGTACATACACATGCAAAAATAAGTGTTCCAAAAACAAAAAAGAAATTTGCAAAAGTAGAATTGAAGGGTGTGGGTCAGGATCTAGTTTAAAAAGTGAAGAATTTGCAGGCATTAGAGGCAGATTCTGTCCAAACCTCAAAGTATTTTTGTAGTTTCAAATAATCAACACGTGCGCTGTATGGTAAATCATAAGATGAACTGTAATCCGATTATCTTAAATTCGAGTCTCGCTAAAATTACTCTTATGACTCTCTGATAGATGAAATTCATCTACTATATATTATTGTTAAAAAAAAAAAACACGCGCGCATACATACACACAAAAATAATTGTTCCAAAAAAAAAAAAAAGAAATTTGCAAAAGTAGAATTGAAGTGGCTGTAACACGAATTAGTTGGGGAGCTGCACAAACAACAAGTGGTTGTCAATACAAAATTAGGAAGCAATAACAAATGTCCATCCCCTATGCTTCTTCTACTTTGTAATCACACCATAATCACCCATTACATGTCCCTCAAACAGTTTCAGTCCCTACACTACATATATATATATATATATATATTATGTTCTTACAATATATCAATACAAAGGTGACCTTTGAGGAGCACCCTTTTTCTTTTTTCTTCACACACTCTGTGGCTGCTGTGAAGGATACTAAAGCTGTTGTACATATATTGTTCTCTCCACCACCTGAAAAACTACCAGTGGTTGACCCGGAAAGGAAAATGGGTGAGTCGAGGACCGAGTTGGGGGTAATCTGGCCATCTTCCAGTGCCGATAAGCTCATTGGTTTTTGCCCGTTGGGAAGTTGAACATGAAGTTCATGGTCTTGTTCCTTGTTGGTGATGGTTCCGTTTTTCAGGGCAACGAGGTGTTGGACCTAATAGTAATAATCCATTAAGAACTTAATTTGGTGGGCAAATAAGAAACAAGGGAATGCAATTATTACATAAATGGTATTATACCGTTTCCAATTGTTCAATTTTGTTGTTGAATTCATCACGTCCCCTTAAATTTGCGTACTTTGTCCCCATATATAATTTCGATGTGATGCGACATTCCACTACTAACAAATAGTTTTTTTTTTTTTTAAATAAAATTTTTGGACATAATTATCCTCGTCATAATAATATTCATACATATACATATATACATACATATGATAACATGACATGATTTTTATGCATTGTAATCAGTTTAGAACCATATCAATAGGATATTCATAATTTTCCTAGTAAAATTTGGCGAAATTACAGTAAAAAAAAAAAAAGGTGAGAGAGCAGAAGAGAAAAGGGTGTTGAAGGTTGCGATGGCAACTGATGCACAAGTTACCACGAGTTCTGAAGTGGCGTGATGAGTGACATTGGCCTGTGCTTCAAAAACACCACTTTTTCACTATTTGTTGTGTATGACTGCACTTAACATATGCGTGTGTACAGTAAGCTCTCAAGTAGTCACGAATTACCCTTAAATAGAATTTGTTAATTAAAAAGTTCTCTCACTTGAACAAGGGAACAATCGACGGACTTCTGGACATCGCTCAAACGTATAACATCATGATAAACATACCTTCTTATCTGTCACCAAACTAGGAAAAACTTCAAACATCGTACCAACATTTTTATACATATATATATATATATATACACACAAGAGATAAGTGAGAATTAAGAACCTGTAAGCGGCAGTGAAGACGGTGAGGAGGAAAGCAGTGGGTGTATGTGCTGGTATACAACAGTCCCAACAAAAGATGTTCTTTTTAGTACGTTCATGGACACTACAAGGCCTAAAGAACTTCTCCTCCAGCAGAGTCTCCAGCCATCGAGAAATAGAGAAAACCACACCAACCTAAGCATAAAAAAAAAAAAAAAAAAAAAAAAAAAAAAAAAAGCCTTAAAAAGTTTTACAAGAAACAAGTGAAGAAAAGGAACCGAGAGAGAGAGAGAAAGAGAGGAGTAATACACTTGAATGAAGAAAAAAAGTGATTTTGTAGAACGGAAGTTGATACCTTATTTAAAACACTTGAATGAAGAACACATGTGTATTAATAAATCTTTATATATATATATATATATATATGGGAAAGACTACGATAAATAGATTTTTATATACTCTATCAGTAGAATTCCATTTTAAATCATTAATATATAATCAAACGGTTAAGATTTTACTTGTATATGATAGTTATAATATATTTTATCTCATACTAGTATATACTAAAAAAATAAAAAATATAAGTTAAAAAAACTCCTAGATCTGGTTGACGCCATGACTTAGATCTGGTTGACGTTTAGGTGTGGGGGAGACTTGGGTCATCGGCACGGGGGGCGGAAGCGAAAGGGCTCATCGGTCGGGGTGGGTGGGGGGGGGGGGGGGTGGTTCTATCGGCCAAGGGGAGTTTTTTTAATTTATTTTTTTTATAAATTATTTTTTAATTTTTTAGCCTATAAGGTGCATTACAACTATCATGCACAAGTAACATCTCAGCCATTTGATTATATCTAAATGATTTAAAAAGGAGCTCTATTGATAGGGTATATTAAAGGGGTTTTACTACAGCCTTACCTTATATATATATATATATATATGTTTATAATGAATAAATAGGGAAAGGTTATGATAAAGCCTCATTCATATACTACACTGATATAGCTTTATCTAAAGCCGTTCAAATTTAATACTATGGATAAGATATTGAGGATGTATAATAGTTAAAATATGCATGGATGTATAGAATTGAAAAAAATAATAATAATAATAATGAATGAACTCCTTGCTTGTTCTTCTTTGTTGGCCAAGCGGGGGGAACCGTGGCCTGACGACAAGCCCTCTAATCCAGACCCCCGACGACGAGTCCACTGGCCCTCGACTTGTAGAAACCCCCCCACCCCTTAACCTCCGGCAAGAATGCCGACCGCCCTAAAAAAAAAAAAACAGAAAAGACCTAAGACGAAGAAGGGCCCCCACCTCCGAATGAGAATGCCGCCCACACCCCCACCCACCCCCCGCCCCCCGCGTCTTCTTCGTAGCCGAGGGGCTCAACCCCCCCCGACTCACCGAACTGAAAACCAAAACCCAGAACCTAGCGCTATGCCCCTCGCCCCCGTCGCCCCCGCCAAGCTCAGGCAACCGACTTGGGATTAAAGAAGGCCCCCACCCGGACGTCTGATGAAGACCCACCCCCGAAACCGACTTGAGATGAAGAAGGCCCCAGCCTAGAACCGACCTGAGACGAAAAAGGCCCCCTCCCCCGAAATCAACCTACGACAAAGAAGGTCCCCGCCTGAAACAATTTAAGCGACGAGCTGTTGGAACAATTTCTAAAATGGTTGAAATAACAACGTTTAAAGTTCACACATTATACAAATAACGAGAACAAACAAACAAATAAGAGGAAGATAGGGAAAAATAATGGGGAGGTTAGAGGAACTTTTCGAACTTCAAAATTGATGAGATTATTAAGTAAAGGCTGTAGATTTTGTCTCAATCTATATTAGATTTCGTTAAATTTACTTGTATGTATATGGATAGTTTATAAATTCTACTGTGTGATTGATGATCCAAAACTGCGGAATAAAAGTAAACCAAATGATCTTTCCCCTAAATGTGTTTTCTTCTACTTTTCATCAGTCATAACCATACAAACCTACCTGTGGCAGCATAAACACAACTGCTTCCAACTAAAAATACAACCATAACCAACTAACAATTAGCAGTCAACAGATACTACGTACCAAGCCTTTATATATAAATTAAAAATATTTACCACAAAACAATTAAAAACCTAGATTGTGTTAGTTACTTTTTTGTTCACATTTTGATACACAAAATCAACACTGGTCTGACTCACAATTAGGATCACCATCTTCAATAACTAGTATTTAAATCATAGCATTTTTTTTTTCATTATTTCACAACAATTCAACTCAAATTCAAATCTAAATTTTCATCTTTTACCCTATTCAAATATTACATGTAACAAAAAATCCAAACATACATTTAATTTGAATACATAATCCAAATTATACATATGAATGCAAACATCTAATTTAAATAAACAATCAAATGCAACTTGACAATCCAAACAAGCACTTGGTGAAAGCGCGAGTCAATGGAGGAAACGTTAAGGACAAGTAGAAAGTGACAAAAATATGACCTTTTTAGTCCCCATTTGATGTCCTTGAGTTGGAGTTTTTAAAATATTTTGATGCATAATGAGCTTTGGAGTCACAAAGTGTGTCTTAAAACGCATCTAAAAAAAATAACAATATGGATTCTGTTTCGTTATTTTCGTCATTCTATGTAATTAAAAAAAAATCTTATTTTGACTTTAAATAAGAAAGTTATAGATTTTTAAAATTTGAGTTTTTAAGAGAGATTCAAAATATGAATAATGAATTGGTTAAAGATAATAGATAAAAATTTTGATTAGAGCGAGAGCTTCAAACATAAGTTTAAGATTATATCTGAGTTGAGACTAACTTTGAAGAGAACAAAGCAAAGGAATTTGAGTTTAACCCTATGTTTAGATGACATTTCCAATTTCTAAAATTGAAAATTTTTCACAAAATGTGTTCGTCTAAACTTTTTCTATTATTATCTCATTTTGAAAAGAAGAACTATCTCATTTTCAAACTTATATTTATATAATATCATTTTGAAAAAAGAAAAGGGATCATTTTGAAATTTTCTTAAAATGCACTATTCCAACACCATTTTCTTTTCATTCCAAACAAATTTTTGTTCTCAAAAAGAAAATTTTTTACATATTTAAACACCATCTTAATTTTAAAATAAAAAGATTTTCTCTTTCAAATAAAAAAAAATTTCTTTTAAAAAAATGGGACGTAATCCAGAAGGAGCTTAAATAATGTGAAGCTTGCTCACACGACAATGTCAAAACCTTCACCAATAGTGAGTGGCCATGTATGAGCAATTCAAAAATCATAACTTTTTATAAATGCCAGCACGTTTTGGTTGTGTCCCAAGGCCTCAGTATATCCCCCACCTAGTACCTGCCCATTTGGATTTGTATGAAAAAAGAACTCAAACTTAAAAAAAAAATTAGACTTTATTTTGTGTTTCACTTATCTCAAATTAAAATATATTTTTTTATTTTTTTTTAATTTTTTTAATCTTTTTAAAAAATTAATAAAAAATTTTAACTCAAATTTAAAATTTTCAAACTTAATTCAAACACCAAATAAACCCTTAAAAGATAAAAAAAAAAAAAAAAAAAACTATGAGAAATCAAATCTTGGAAATAGGAAAGGGAAGCATTTGCAATTTTGCATGACGGTCTCCCGGACCTCCTCGTCCTTGGCTTAAAAACGTTTTTACATCGTTGAAGAGAGAGAAAGGGGATTTAGAGAGAGAGAGAGAGAGAGACAGAGGGAGAGAGCATTGGAGTTTCCTCCTCAAATTTTTTGTTTTTGTTTTTGTTTTTGTTTTTTTTTTTGGCATAATCGCCCACCTCTGTCCTTCACTTGCCTAGCTTTGGACCCTCCGAAGAAGATCTTAAAGGCCCTTTTTTCCTATCCCCATCTCTGTAATGGGCTTCAGATATTCTCGCTATGGCATTCTTCAGTTCCATTGTCTAAGCTGAATCAAAGATCTTCCCTTTTCAATCCCTCCCTCTCTCTCTCTCTCTCTACACACACACACACACATATATATCAGGCAGTTGGGTTTTGTTCTCTCTAATTTGATTTTTCAATGGCCAATGCATCTTGGTTCTTCACTACTCCCACAGTTCCGACGCTGAGGAGGAAGATTCAGCCTCCGATAGGGATTTACCGATCTGGGTTTTGCTCCTCCCACGGAATCTCCAAAAGGGTATTCTTCTGCTCCGGCGCCATTAATCAAGGCGTTGAGAAACTCTCCCCTTCCGAATCTCGAGTACCTAGGTCTGTTTTTCTTCTGATTTCTTCGTGCTTTCGCCAAATTCAGCCACATATATATATATATATATATATGTATATTTCTATAGTACATATATTCTCGGAATACTGGGTCATTGGTTACGCATGCAATTGAGGTGTTTTTGTTTTTTTTTTGGAGTGTTAATCAAAGATGAACATTGTTTCCGGAGAGCTGTTTAGGATCTTTTATGGAAAATCTTAGCAATTGTTAGTATATGTTCAATAAGTTTTCATTCTTTAGATTATTATATTATATTTTGGTACCTCGGTTGTATCGAAGGTACTGGCTTGGGGGTGCTCTTGCATGCCATTATGGTGTCAATTGGTTTTGATCATTATACGCGCGATTTAGTATCTTTCTATTCATACTATGTAAGTCACATTTTATTAATTTTTGAGGAGAAAGTTTGTTGCTTTCAAATAATTTATGGAGTTGATGATGAATAAAGACATTCTTACTTGGAGTTGGAAATAATCATAATTGCTTAGTTATAGATACAATGGGTTTGAATCTACTAAATTACTCTCCAGGATTGGTTATTAGTGATGAATCTTGCTGATTGTGATACATATTATTCCAAGAACGAAACAGTAAATTTGATTCCAATCGGGAAGGGAAGTTTTAGCCTGGTAGATGAATTTCAGCTGAATGAGGCTCTCTATTTCTAAGGCTGAAATTAAAAAAAAAAAAAAAAATATATATATATATATATATATATATATAGTATGGTAATAACCCAAAGAAAATAGTATGGTAATAACGTGTAATCACCCCGTTACATCTTTCCAATCAAAGAAAATGGAAAGTGGCTTGGTTTGCTTAAACATGTAATCTGAGTTTCCTAATGTAGTTTGGAAGTAGCTAGATTTACCTGGTTGGGATATTTTTCCAGGCTATCATTTGATATGTTAGAGAGAGAATTATGAATTCGGTTTATTTCACAAAGTGATGGTTGAATTAACTTAGTTTCTGAGACAACTTAAAATATGCTCCTAAATTGTTTGGTTGCTATTATTATTCTCTGTGTCCCTAAATTTAAGGAGTGGAGAAATGGCAACCCAATTGCTCTGTAATTTCTTGTTCTGTTCCTTTGCTTGATATATATTATACCTATACAGGCTTGTCAGCCAAGGCTGCAAGTTAGTAGGATGTGGCTCAGCGGTACCAGCTCTTAAGATTTCCAATGACGATCTTTCAAAAATAGTTGAGACTTCTGATGAATGGATATCTGTTCGTACCGGTATTCGAAATCGACGAGTCCTGTCAGGTCAGTTTTGTTGCAGCAATGGCAAATACTACTAGTCTGATGCTGCCATTAGTGTGGGGTGGCTTAATTTCTTCGTAGTGCCTACGAAATTAGTTCTTTATGGTTGTTTCCAGGTCTTCCCTTACATGAAACTTTCTTAAAAATTGGGAGGCCTCCTTTTTTCTTGAAATGGCATCCTAGTAATAAAGGTGGATAATTTCAAATTTTTCTAAGTGGGCGTTTTTTCTTGCAGGGAAAGATAGCTTAACGTCATTATCAGTAGAGGCAGCAAGGAAAGCGCTTGAGATGGCACAAGTTGATTCTGATGATGTTGATCTAGTCTTGATGTGTACATCCACACCGGAGGATCTTTTTGGCAGTGCTCCTCAGGTATATGATATTAGATGTATTGAAGAATTCGGTTTGGCAGAACATGTTAGGGGTTCATCAGCATATTGATTTCATCTAAGGGTATGCATACCGTATATAGTTATATTGCATGTTGATAGAGGACCGAAATTTGGTATACTCTCTGAAATGAGTGAGTGGTTTCTGCAAAATGGTAGTTTAGGACTGCATTCTTCTTGTTCTCAATGCTCCATTATGTATAATTCCTTGTCCGGCCTCTTTTTGTATTTAAATAAAATGATTTCATTTTAAAGGTTTTTATGTGCTTAGAAACCTTGCCTCACTCTGGTTGTCCTTTTGTTTTCGAATCTCCAGAGACACACACTACATATTTTATTTATTTGTTCTCAGCATCTGACGCCATATGATATCAAGCCATTGACCAAAAGTTTCCCAGTTTTGAGCATTGCAAACTTTTAGATATTGCAGTTTATACATTTACTTGGAGGAATGATGATCTTTAGTTCTTTTAACACACCGCCAAAGCTATTGAAACCATTTGCCGAACAACTTATTTTGATTTATTCCTAAATGCTTTATTTAATGATGACTGTAGTACTAATCCATAATTTCTTTTTATTGCAACTCTCAGATCCAGAAAGCACTTGGTTGCAAACGAAACCCTCTGGCTTATGATATTACAGCTGCATGTAGTGGATTTGTGTTGGGTTTAGTTTCAGCGGCTTGTCACATCCGGGGTAACAATTTTGATTTCAGAAATTTGTTATAGAAAGTCGAGGCTACTTCTAAAACTATTTAAACTCTACCAATGTATACAGGTGGTGGTTTTAAGAATGTACTGGTGATTGGGGCCGATTCTCTTTCTCGATATGTCGATTGGACCGACAGAGGAACCTGTATACTCTTTGGAGATGCTGCTGGTGCTGTTGTAGTACAGGTCATATCTCCCCTTCGGGTTTTCTTTTTCTGGAGCAGCATAAATGTTTGTTCTTGCTTTGATACTAAAGAGAATTACAATACAGGCTTGCAATAACGAAGAAGATGGTTTATTCGGCTTTGACTTGCATAGCGATGGTGATGGCCAAAGGTTTTGATTCGATTATTATTCTCTTTCTTCTTGTGTTGAACTGTTTTTTGTGTGATCTTTCCTGAGCATTTTATGATTTGTACAACTCTTTCCATGTTATGCAGGCATCTAAATGCAAGTATCAAAGAAAATGAAATGGACCACGCATTGGGTACTAATGGTTCAGTGTTGGACTTCCCTCCCCGACATTCTTCCTATTCATGCATTCAGATGAACGGAAAAGAGGTCTTCCGCTTTGCAGTGCGGTGCGTGCCACAATCAATTGAGTCTGCTCTGGTACAGGCTGGCATTCCTAGTTCCAGCATCGATTGGTTACTGCTCCATCAGGTATGGAAACAAGATATAATGTAACATTTTCACTAAAAATCCGCAATGTTTTTAAGTCTTCTAAACACAAGGCAAATTTGTTTTCATTTGATCGTCATGGTGGTGCAGGCGAACCAGAGGATCATAGACGCGGTTGCAACTCGCTTAGAAATCCCACAGGAGCGAGTCATATCGAACTTGGCAAACTATGGAAACACAAGCGCCGCATCGATTCCTTTGGCATTGGATGAAGCTGTTAGAAGTGGGAAAGTGACAGCAGGCCACACCATTGCAGCTGCGGGCTTTGGGGCCGGTCTCACTTGGGGTTCTGCCATTGTTAGATGGGGATGAAAAAAAAAAAAAAGTTACTCCAAGCCTTCTTTGCTCATCGTCTCTCAGAAAAACAAAGGAGAAGTGCAAAACAGGAATTTCTCCAAATCAGAACAGCCCAGTTTTGCAGTTTCCAAATTCCTATGGGGAATGAATATGATCTGCAGCACGTCCCTTGTGTTTATTTGGCTTTTTTGGTCGTTCTTTTTTCCCCTCTAGTTTCGGCAACCTTAATAAAATTTATTTATTTATTTTTTTCCCTCCCTCACCTCCATAAACATAACTTATGTTGTTTAGAATCTTGGTGCTTGGAAATGTAAGATTTTTTTTTTTTTTTGGAGGAAAATTATGAGAATTCTTCAGTACAGGATCATTAAAAAAAAAATCCCTTTTGCTCTGCGTAGTGTTAAAAGCATTAGATTTTTTTTTTTTTTAAATTCTTAAATGTTGTCATAGAAGTAGGCACAATATAAGGGTGTACAGGGTACATGTTGTTAACTACAAGCAGTGATTAAAAAAAAAAAAAAACTTGGCCAAAAATGGAAATAATTAATGAAACTCTTCTCTCGTCTGCAACTTTCTCTGCAGGTGAAATAAATAACATATATATATATATATATATATAAATATACAAAGAAAAAGAAAAAGAAAGAAATAAAGAAAGGTCAGTGAAGAAGAGGAAGTTGTCGGAGTCTGTGAGAAATCCTGTCCAAAGCGCCTTCAACGGCAACATCAAAAGCGTCCTTCTTCCCTCTCAGACCCATGGAGCTTCCATGTCTTCTGTACATGATCCTCCCAATCATCTCCACCACTTTCTCTCTCATCTTTCTCACTCTAGCCCTCGGAATCCCCCTCAGCACCTCCACTATCCTCAGCCCCTTCATCACCACCTCCTCCTTCGGAATCGTCACCGACAGCTCCTCGAACTCCGCCTCCGGCAGATGCCATCCGTACTGCGACCTCGCCGACTGCTCCTCGAAGAACACCGGAATGCACCCCGCAAGTATCCCGTCGAACGTCGACCGTCGCGTCGGCGTGTCCCCCGGCGGCTGCAGGCAGAAGCTTGACTCCAGCATCGCCTTCATGAACCTGATCGGATCGTGCTCGCACACCCCGTTCGAGCAGTCCACCACTCTACATAGTTCCGTGTAACTTGCTCCGTACGGTCCGTAACCGTACCCGCCGCCACCGGCGGTGGCGGAGTAGGCGGTTAGGTTGTCGCACTCGGCGCGGATGCTGCGTCGGATGTTCGGCGTCCCGACGGACGAGGGGGAGACGGCTCCGCCGCCGCCGACGAAGAGCATGAGCGTAGAGCGGCGCGTGCGGCGGACGCGATTGACCCAGGCGTCGAAGAGCGCGAGGTTGGGAGGGTGAAACGACGTCGGGTAGGGAACAGCCTGCTCCTGCCACGGCCACGCGCGGGACTCGAGCGTGAGTGCCGTGACGTTGAAGAACTCGGGAATCTCCAAGAAAGAAGTCCCCCACACTGGCGGATCGGCCGCCGGAGACTGGGAGAAGTCCCAGGCGGGGCGCGCCATCACAAGGAAGTGGTCGTGGCCGGCGCGTCGAGCCCACGCGTCGCGGTTATCCGTCTGCAAGAAGTCGAAGAGGTCGAGGCCGTGGTCGGCGCTGGAGTTAACGTCGGGGCCGTAAAGGTAGCGAAGGGCGTCGATGCCGGCGTAGTAAGGGAGAAAGATGGCGTCGGCGGAAGAGGGATCGGGAGTGAGGCAAGGGTACTCGAGCATGCGGCGGTGGAAGAGGAGTTCGAGCATCAAGGGGTCGGTGCGGTACCAGCTGTGGGAGCGGTTGTGGGTCTTCTGGCCGAGGCCGTGATTGGCGAGGAAAGGGCAGAAGTCACCGGAGACGGGGTACTCGGAGCAGTTGGCGAGGAGATCCAGGTTGAAGCGAGGCGGGAGGCGGCGGATGTGGATCCGGCGGTTGTTGCAGTCATCGTCGGAGATTTTTTGACACAAGATGGATCGGGATTGGATTAACACCAATAAGATGAAGACGGCGACGAAGAAGCTACAATTTTTGCAGTCCATGATACAGAGAGATAAGAGAGATTGGGAGGAAGAAAGTGAAGAAAGATTAGAAGACCCCTTTTTTTTTTTTTTTTTTCTGTTTTACACCATTACACGGTCACACACTGTTGACGAAATGGTTCTCTTTTTTCTTTTTCTTTTTCCTTTTCTTTTCTTTTTCTTTTCTCTCGCAGTTGTCAGGAAATGAAATGAAGTTTTATTCATTTATTTATATAGCTTAAAAAAGAAGGTGTTTTATTAAATTATTTGTGGAAGGGAAAGAGAGGAGGAGATAAAAGTGAATTTTATTATGATTTTAAATTAACTGCATGAATTCTCAAAAAAAAAAAAAAAAAAAAAACTGCATAGGAAATGGGGGGGAGTTGGGGGAGTTTGACCCAGAAAATGTCGGTGCTCGTTATTAAAAAAAACACACCCACATTAACATTAAAAATAACTAACATAATCATTTCGACGTATTGCGCCGGCGTTTCTTGATTAAAAATAAATAAATAAAAGTGTGCTCCTTGATGTACGGGTTCAAGTGTTGTGTGGGCTACAATTTTGTATTGAAGCCCATGAACTCGGCAAATGGCCCGACAACCTTTTGGGCTTCAGTAATACAAAATCGGGGCTCTTTATAGAAATGCCACGATTGCGAAGGGAGAAAATTACCAAAATAACCATGGCGTTTGGCAAACGAGTTCAAAATTTTCATCCCATTTTTTTATTTTTTTGAAAATTTTTTTATCTTTTCTAAAAAGTTAATAAAAATTTTTAATTTATTATATTTTTTCAACTCAAATTCATTTATCAAACGGATATTATATTTTTTTCATTTATCAGCCAACATATTACATATATTTCTTATTCTGGATCACTATGAAACAAAATTTTCATCTGTCGTGTGACTATTTGCTTTTTTGAGTGGGCTAATGTTCGTCCAAACCCACTTGCTGCGGAGTGTGCTCCACTTGTTTCGGATTTCATCGGTCTGAACAGCTCCATAAGTCACCTTCTTCAGTAAGGCAGACTCATCGAAGGCAACGTATCTGCTAAAGATTGTTTTCTTTGTTTCCGGACGCCAAAAACGGTATCCCTTCACTCCAGAGGTGATTCGTATAAAGAGAGCCTTCTTGGCCCTTGGATCTTACTTCGATTCCTTAACACATGTAAAGAACCAAACATATGTAAGGAATTATAATCTGTAGCAGGTTTTCTAGCCCATACCTCAATGTGTGTTTTACCACCAATTGTAGATGATGACAAATGATTTACGAGGTGGCGCGCATATATATGTTACGGCCACAGCCCAAAATTGTTTGCCCAACCCAGCATTGGACAACATACACCGAACTTTCTCCAGCAGAGTTTGATTCATCCGCTCTACCACTCCATTCTGCGGTGCTGTTTTTCTGACTGTGAAATGTCGGACAATTCCGTGCTCATTGCAAACTTTGATTGACGGATCACTCGTATATTTTTCACTTTATTATCAGATCCGAGCAGCTTGATCTTTCTATACCTGTCTGATTCTCGATCATATTTTTCCACTTGAGACTGTAATAACCTTTGCATAGCCATAATACCTCTTCCATTCTCCTCCCAACGCCTGCCTAGACATCCCGCAAATTAACCAGCAAGAAGAGTTCAAACATCAAACCAATAAATTCCAAATTATATATATATATATATATATATTAATATATATTAATATATATAGATATATATATATATATATCTATATTAGCCAGTAATCACAGCAACATTTCCCTTCTATGGCAAATAAGAAGAAATTAGGGGAGAACCCCATTAAGAAAGAACCAAAAAGATTATATACTTTCTTTACATTCCTCAATTCGTATCGGGCCAACTAAGTAACAATAATAATCACCAAGAAAATTACCATGAAAATTACAATATCAATCTGCAACCACTAAAATCTAAACAGATTAACACTAAAAATTGATCTTCCTCATTAATTCTAAGTCTACGAAACCAACTTATCATCATCATGTCTAGTACTACAAAGAATTTAACAAAGAGAAACATTAATCCTAAAACAGATATATATATATATATATATATGTATATATATATTGGTCATGTTATATACAATTTAGTTAAGAGGCGTCTTGCAAGCTTCAAAGTCAGCGAGCAAATCAGGATCTCTAAACCCAACAAGGAATTGGGCAAGCCCTTCAAGGAACAGAGCAGCCTGGTACACACTGGTGGCGGCAATTATCTCGGCCAACACACTCCTCCTCAGCCTGTTTGCATCCACCAACACCCCCACCATCTCATCCATCTCCGCCATCACCGCCTTCCCAGCCACTTCCTTCGTCGCCTCCTTGTTCCTCCTCCTCCTCCCACCCCAGTAATCCCCTGCAACCGCCTCCACGAACCTCTTCTGCGCCTTCCTCGCCCGCGCCGCTAGCGCTGGCACCATCAGCCGCAACCCACACTCAATCTGATCAATCCTCGCCATCAGACTCGCCGGCGGGTTCCTCCACGCCATAACGATGTGCCATGGTCGGTTGAACAGCTCGTTCACGTTGTCGCTCTCGTTGTTCTTGTCGTCGCCGGCGGTCAAGAGGAAGCGGTTGCGGAGGTTGAGGGACTGGAAGACGGCGTCGTCGTTTTGGTCGGTTTCGTCGTCGTCGCGGTTCAGGAAGGAGCGGAGGAGGTTGGTGAAGAGGTAGGGGTGGAGGTCGCCGAGCCAGAGGAAGGGGGTCTCGAAGGGGTGGCGCCAGGAGGGTTGGAGGAGGTGGGCAACGTCGTCGGCGGCTGCGGAGAGGTCGAGGGCGTCGTAGTAGGAGTAGAGGTGGAGGCGGAGGATGTCCACGTGGGTCGAGAGCTGAGCCACCGCGGACTCGTGCATGGCTCTACGGAGGCCCGGGAGGAGGCGGTTCTTGAGGAGCTCGAACCACTCCTCGTGGTACTCCTTGAACGGTCGGCGCCGGCGGCTGATGTCAGTTTTCTTCCAGCCAGGGAGTACTGATTTCAGCATGTTCTCGATCGAGGGTTCTTCTTCTTGTTCTGCAGGGGTAGAGAGGGAGAGAGATTTTCTTGGTGTTTCTTGGGGTTTCTTCTTTCTTGTTCTTGGTCTGTGGAGAGAGGGAGAAATGAAGAGAGTGAATAGAGGTTTTTCTTCCGACGTCTCTCTTGCATGGCGATCGTTAATACAGGTAACGATTTTATTTTTCGGATTTGTGAATGGGCCTAGCTTGTCGGCTTAGTGGGCTGGCCTACTATGGTTTTGGGCCTAAAGGAAGATCCTAAAAGGAAGGCAAACAACATTGAGGAAAATCACCTAGTAATCACTTTTTTTTTTTTTTTTCACCTATCTATTAATCAACGTGACACAAATTTTTTATTTTTAACTAGCATGACATTACTTTGAGATAAATTTAGTTAATTTTCAACCCTTTTTTTTACCTAACTATTAATCAATGTGACACAAATTTTTTTTTTTATTTTTAATTAGCATGACATTACTTTGAGATAAATTTAGTTAATTTTATGCTATATTGATCTGGTAATAATTTTTTGTGTCAATGATCTTTATATTTGTGCATTAATGTGTTTTACCCTTTATTATTATTATTATTATTTTACTGAAAAGAACAGGAGAATTTAGAAGTTCTCATGTGATTAGTATAAGTTTGAAATTAGACTTGATCCTTTTTAAAAAATAAAAAATAAATTAAACTAGATTCTTAAAGAGCATGCTACGAATTTCTTAATTTTTGGTACTTTCTCAAGGAAAAAAAATTTTGTTTTCGGTAAGTTTCAATTTATTATCACAAAATCAATTTTTGTTGGAATATGATTCTATTTAATTTCAATATTTTCTGTGTATACGATAGTTTATAAATGTACCTTTTTTTAATCGGTCCATGAAGGAAAAATATATAGAGTAAATCAGTAAGGGATAAATGAATATCTAACCTAATTACTGATAGTTTTAATTATTTCATGCTATGGTTTCAAGCATTGCTTCATTTTGTCATACCGAACTTAAGTAGGTTGAGAGAAGTTAACGTTTAATATTTGGGATAAAATGTGTCGTGATGTAATTAGATAACTAATATATCACATATTTATTATTACAAGTATAGTCTAGCACTAATTTTATATCTGACATGTAGAGTGCAAACTACACCCTTCAAGCCACAACAAAAAAGGCCTTCTATGGCATTTGAAAAATGTCATGAAGATGTTTTTACGACACTTTTGAAAAGGTCGTTGAATGGGGGTGCCGTAAAAAGTCTAAAACTTTTAACGACATTTCTTTAAAATTTGTTATTCAAGTCATTAATATTTTGTTCCATGTAAATGTCATCAACAGGGTTATTGACATCTTTAATGATGTATCCATGACATTAGTTTTAGGTAATTGAAAATCATTTACACGACACATAATTAATGTCCTGAATTTAAAATTAAAAAAAAAAGCTCATTGTCGTCGATAGTTTTTTTTTTTTTTGTTCATAATCTAACAATTTATAAATTTATAATATCATTTTTTTTAATTTTACAAAAATAGGCAAATAATGACAATATATAAATTGTCATTTATCATCAACAAAGCAGTTTCTCTATTTTATTTTCAGTAATTATTGAATACATCCATAATGCATGTCTCAAATCAAAACATTGAGACCAATTATTACAATAAAACAATAATAAACCAATTACAGAGAAGTGAACACAAAAGGAAACCAAAGATTAGTAAAACTTGTTTCTAGTTTTTTGAACAGTTGAGGCATGTGGTGGTGGGACTTGAAGTTTTTGTCTTGCGCGTTCATCCTTGGGGAGGAGGCAAAGATGTGATCTTTGGCTATGAAATCAGGAGGAACTTTTGCAGTCTTTTCGAGCCTGAACATGAAACGGAGAGAGAAAAAGAAATCAGTTCAGAAGATGTGAAAAATGTGTATTGTATTTCTCTGTGTATACATATATACTAACATAGATGTAGTAAAAATAATTACATAATCAGTGACAAACAGTTTAATTTTCATTTACATTCGCTTTCTCATTCTATGCTTCGCCATTCCTCGGCTGCAAAATTTGATGCATAAGACGGATGTAATTATATCATAGGGTCTGTTTGGGTGATTAATCGGCGAAGACGGGAGTGTTCGTTTCCAATCCAATGATATCATGGTGAAAGTAACGGAATTGAAGGAGTTGCAGCAACTGGTTGTGATGATTCTTCGACTCGACGAACTCATGCTCGGAAAGCGACCGGTTTCGAGTGACATCTAGTTGGTGATGTGCTCGCTGGAAGCGATGATTCTTCGACTCGAGGAGCTCATGCTCGGAAAGCGACCGGTTTCGAGTGACATCTAGTTGGTGATGTGCTCGTTGTGCTTCCGGCGAAGGATACCCGTAACCATTGGCATGCAAAAATTACATTACAATGAATTGGAAGAAGTGAAATAAGATAAGAACTGAGAGTACCTACGTAGAGCAAATGTTGATTTGCAGGATAGAACAGAAGAGAGATATGACGAGTGGAAAGAAGTTGAGCGCTATGTGGGACATCGATCGAGAGGTTTGTGGATGAAGTGCCTATTTAACTCAAAAAGTGCAAAATTTGAATATGAAACAATATAGCGCCAGATTTCTATTCCATTCTACTTCTTGCTCCAACTCTTTTCTTTTTCTTTTTTTTTTTCTTTTTCATTTTAGGGGAAAAAAACTAGCGCCAACATTTTTTTTTTTTTGGCAGTTTTTTTATGAGGATTTTTTATACGCAATTATTAAAGAAAAAAAAATGGAAGGGGTGTGTGATTAATGTTCTTCTTCTTCTTTTTTGAAGCAATGGAATTTGAATCATTTTTAGAAGTACTTGAACTTCAATGTTTGATTAATTATTTATCAATCCTTTCATAATTGAAAAAAACGTACTGAAAAAGTGCAATGCATGCACTCATGCTTTGTTACATTTTTAATAATCTAGCTAGTACTTATTTTTAATGTTTTAGTTTATAAGTTCCTGAAATTATCTTTTCTCTTTTTTATTTTCGAATAGTGATTTATTCGAGATATACATTTATCTTAAAATTAGGCCAGTCTATACGCACATACCACATTCAATATTCAGAAACAAATAATTATTCTCTGAAATAAATATTAATTCAAGAAAGATGATGTGAATGAAACATAATTATGAAAATAATAATATTAATCCAAGTTTAGATTAAGTTTTGAATTGGGATCATTATCTTGTTTGTAGATAATTAAGAGATCAATTATAATTGGGAAATATTTTTGTATATCAGATTAGATACAAAAAGGCCAATACAGATTTGTAGCAGTAACTAGTATTAGGCGGAGTTGTAAACTAGTTGAGTTTAATATATAGTAGTGGGTTAGGTAATACTTTTTTTTTTTTTTTAAGAACAACCATGATGATCTGCATTAAGGTTCTGCAGGTCAAACTGACAACTATATATATTTGGCTTAATTTCGAAATTAATTAGTAGTAATTACTTCTTAGTATCCCTTATGTATTTCTAATCTGGGTTCTTAATTAGTACTAATTTGTATTTCCATTTGAGATTTTCTGGCTTCTGAAATTTTTCGTTCCTGAGTTTATCTTTTTTTCCCTTCTTTACATTGATTTGCTCTTTTGATTTTCAGAACAGTTATGGTCAAGTCCTATCAATATTAGTGGGAGTAGTACTTTACATTATTTTGGAGAGTTCTAAGACTACTACTACAAAAACTAAATTGTTCAATTCTCAAGTTCAAAATAATAACGATATTAATAGCAACACATCCATATATATGAGATCCAATTGCTCCCCACTTGACCAACTTCCAACTAACTATATTATATATATCTATATGTATGTATATTCCATTCTAAAATGATAACCATACAGACAAAGTCACGTGTATTAATATTAATGTTTATTATAACTTTATTAGTTGATCCAAAAATGGTAACCTTCTTATTTTCCAAATTGGGTTTGGACTGCGACAAAGCTGTGAATGAGGGTCAGAAGCAATATGGTTAATAAATTTATAATTAAGCAGATCATAAAGGCGAAGAAAACTCAGGTCTAAAGTCTAACTAGGGAAGGCTTCATCTTCTTCATACTTCTTTTCTTTAATACATATATGTAATATAATTCACTACTTCTGAGCTTGAACTCAGTTATTTATCTCAAGTTGGACCATATATATATATATATATATATATATATATGCATGGATAAACCGCGACTCTTTTTATCTTTTATATAATATGGTATTTTAATTAGTAACTATATGCTACTTTAATGTTCGTTGCATTATCACCGTGGACTGAAAGACGAATTTAGTCTTAAATTACAGGTGTACACGTGAGTATACAAGTGTATAATTTTATATATCACCATGATCTTCTTTTTTTTTTTTTTTTTTTTTTAGGTGGGGGTGGGGATGAAAGTATGCATCATGGTCAATTAAAGTACCACTAATTTTACACATGATATATATTTATTTATATAAAATATATTCCTAGTTGATCATGTGATGAGTCTTTATGCATGAAAATCAGAAAACCAGCAGAACATCTGGTCGTTGTCCAATATATTATACCGTGATAATTAGAATAATACTGTAATGCTTTGATTTTCTTATCCACATTGTTTTGGAATATAAACAAAATGAAAAGTACAGTTGGGGAACATGGAATTAATGGAGATGAGCATCTTCACTTTTGAGGTTTTCAATTCAACATACATACAAGTGGGAACTCGATCGGTATACACACTATTTTAGAGAATTCTAAGAGTACTAATACTACAAAGACAAAATTGTTAAAACATAATGATAAACAATTTTCACGGAGGAAGCATCAAACGAATTAAAAGGTCATCAAGAGGGCATATACAGGTGCTAAAATATCAGCACTATATCACATCTAAAATTTAACAAATATTGATCAGAGTTGATTAATGTTTGCTATTATTTTTAGGGGTAAATGAGCTAAACTACTAGAAATTCAGGAGCACTCATGCTTAAAACTCTTATTATTATTATTATTATTATTATTATTATTAATTGTTGTTGTTTTTGTTGTTAATCATTATGGCTATCGTCGTTATTGTTATTAAAAGTATCTTTACTTTTGATGTTATGATGAGTTTTATTTTTTTATTTTTTTATTTTTTAAATACAAGTGGAAAGTGGATCGGGAGGAGGACCACGATCGCTCGTCAAACGGGCCTTTCACAGCTTGTTTCCCAATTAGGAGAATAATCGATATCGCTTATTTAAATATATAATAGACACACACATATATTCACATATGTTTGGCTTTAGAGAGGAACCATTTTCATGAGAGATATATAGAAAAGAAACACAAGCCAATGTCGAGAAGATGTCTTTATTCATTATGTCTCTTTTAAAATGTTATCTTCAATCAGAATAAATTGGCCACTTTCTCATCTTGGTATCATTAATTGGCTTTCTCGTTTATTATCTGACTCACGATCGAACATGACTCAACACACACATATCTATATATATATCTATGCATATATATATTACTGAACTAAACAAATTATATTGATCAGTTCATATGCATTGTTAATTTCTCCATATAATTAAATATATTATCATTCAGAATTTCTCTGATCAGTAGTACTTGTCTAAGGTATTCTGGCTTATGTGTGCTCTTATGTATATGCATGTGTACCTGCGTGTATATATATTGTTTATTGATACTAGAAATAGTTTGTGCGGCGCCACAAATCTGATTCCTACAAAGATATGTATAGAACTAATATACAAATATAAATATAACATAATTAATTAATAAAATATATATTTGTCCTCAGCCAACATTTTTACTAATTAATAAGAACAAAAAATGAAACTCCAATATTCCCCGACCCCATTTTGAGCATAAAATGCCAAAGGCTGAACAATGCCTATGGAAGTTGCCAATATTAATTGTGTATTTATGAGGGGGGGGGGGGGGGGGGGGGGTTTGGGTTGGTGTAAAAATAGAAAAGAAAAGAAAGATCGTATTATGAGATTATTCTTATTTATTGCTTTTGTTCCAAGTGTATAGTTTAAAAAACTCCGTCATGAAAACCAATTCCTAATTCTTATCAAGAAGACTAGATCACTCGTGCTTAATCATTGATCAGAGGCATAGAACAAATTTGCACCAGTACTCTCCTACTTGCAATATATATCAATATATTTGTCACGTTAATTATGAACATCATGCATTAAAGTAATAATTATGCATGCACGAGCTAATTATATATATATATATATATATATGGGGGGGTGTGTGGGTGTGTGTGTGTGTGTGTTTGTGTGCATGTATCATGGAAATGGCCGACATGGTGGTTTTCAAATAATTGATAAGAATTTGTCCATATATTTGTGTCATATGGCTAGAAACAAGTTGTCAATTGTCTAAATACTTAATATTAACTTTCTCTTAGCCATCATATGACCTGACCAGTTGAGCACGCCTAGACATACAGAGTTATAATTTCTAGTGACTGTGGACTTAATTTCAAGCTAGCTACTATTTATCTATCTATATATATTTGTAGATGTATATATGATCAATCTGATATACATATAGTTTATCGTCAAGTGTCAACGAACGACAAATTAAGAGCTTGGACCACTCTAGGCCAGGGTGAACAACAACTTTTTTTTAGGTTCGTACTAGCAATGATATGGGTGTTTCACATAGTGACCCTTATATATATATATATATATATATATATATAAAATATTATCGTATTTTTAATTGTACATAAATACGTGCGTGTATATATTTATAATCTATCTGTTTATTTATAGGAGTTGGAAACCTAGCTAAAATGAAATGTCAGCGTGCAATATAAAAATGCTCGCGGAAATGATATAGATCAATAAGGTCTCATTTAGTACCTAGGTATAAGGATATTGAGTCTCAATTAGTGTGTATGTATAAAGATATATGAACATATATATATATATGTGTGTGTGTGTGTACAAGTTGGAACTTAAGAATTAGAGGCTGCTAATTCTATATTATAATTCTATATTATCAAGAATGATAAAATCACATACAAAATGTAAGAGCACATAATGATTTATAAATATTCATTAATGTTATCGTTCAGCTTCTTATAATAATTCGTTAAGATGAAGAAATAAGAGAAAGTCGCATATTTTTTTGAACTCTCTATGTTTTTTTTTTAGCCTTTTTAATAATATATAAACCCTAATAATAGCACTTCTTATTTATAAAGAAAACTAGAGAACAACCAAAATTAAAAATACGATCTCATTAATATTTTTCAACATAAAATATACAAATGCACGCGGAAAAGGTAATAATTTGGCCACAAAAAAAAAAAAAAAGGGTCCACATTTATTGCTATCTAGTACAGTTTGGAATCCTAAGAATTGAAATTTTATAATATTCAGACATCACATAGTGTGAATATTGACATTGTTTGTTGAATTTGTAGCCCCTAGTAGCTTCTTTGAAGTATTTAAAACATGCAATGTTAATTAATGATTAATAGAAAGAAAGAAAGAAAGAAAGAAAAGAAAAGAAAACATGCAACATTAATTAATCATTGACATAAACAATAAATATTGATGGGAAAGCCAAGCTGTAAAAAACTCGCGAAAAGATTTCGCATCTCATTTAACCACCACTAGCTAGCTTTATATTTATATGATACTAGGCTAGCTCTATATATCGATTACTTTTTTGTTAATGTGTGCACTATTTTCATTACAGGGACTTCTTATTTGACTTTTTAGTGTGACATTTATTAGATGGAAACTAGTGAAAGGGACGAAATATTTTCAAGCGGACCCAATTTGTCTTTTTCACTCCAGAAAAGTCGTTGGTGATTTCAACAGTCAAATGATTCAACTGATCTAGTCCATATGCAACTACTTATTATTTGAGTCTTCAAGTCAATTGCATCGCTGTGTACACCACGGATTCCACACCAGTGTGCTAATACGCACACACACATATTCACACACAATAACATGTAGGATAAATTATTAAGTTAGATTTCTAAACTTTTAATTTACTTTAATTTATAAATTTTTTTTATAGTTGGGAGGCCTCTAAATTATTAAATTAAAATATTATTATAATAATCCTTATTTATATTAGTTTGTGAACGGAATTTGTTAATTAACATAATTTTTTGATTAAATTATTAACGAATTTCTTTTAAAAATTAATAAAAATAACTGTTATAATGACATTATAATTATGTGTCAAGGTTAAAACAATTAAAATCTAGACCCTATATAAACTCTTCGTCTCTCATTCATTGATGAGCTAATCTCAACGAGGTAAAAGATATGCTAATAAATAACTACATAAATATATAAATAATTGACTTGTACATTCTTAAATCTTAGTGCGTGACAATTCTACTCTACTACGCCATATGACTGGGTGCCAAATCACTTATGATCGTGCATGCCACAACAATGCTTTTAATTAATTTCCATGAAGCTCCCAATTACACGTATTATTGTTGTTGTTTTTTTTTTTTTTTTTGGTTGGCTGTGAGGGAGTTTTTTTTTGGGGGGGGGGGGGGGGGTTGAAAGAGAATGGCCTCGTCCTTGTCAGCTCCGAGTCAAATGGCATCTCATAGGCACCACGTCATCGCTGAGTCAGCACTCCAAAAGTTTTTTCAATTCTTGTTGTACAGCGGGACCCACCTCAAAACAGGTTCCGTGGCCGGTCGAGGTCGAGGTCGAGGTCGAGGTCGAGGTCGCTGGTCAGCTTTCTTCATCGCCCCAGCACAACCGGACACCTCATAAATCTACGTCAGCGATTGGTGGAAAAAAAAAAAAGAAAGAAAAGGAAAAAACAAAAAACAAAAAAAACAAAAAAAACAAAAAAAAAAAAAAAAGAAAGAGAGAAAGAAAAAGAGAGAGAAGCCAAAAATGTACTAACGTGGTGGGGCCCACTCGCAGGTTTGTCATTAACAATGAGGACGAGGATTTGCTTCGTGTATCCGAGGTGGCTACCTTGACCGTACTTTCTTTAATTTGGTTGATTTTTGTTTTTGTTTTTTTTTTTTTGATAATTTTAATTTGGTTGTTAACTTTCTCCTCTTCATTTACTCTCTTTCTTTTTTTTCTCCCTCTCTTCCATCACACAAACAAAATTTGCTTTCCTTTGATTTTTACTCATTAGATATAAAGCAAATGAATAAAATAAGCAAGATTATTGTTTGTAATTGTTGGCATAAGGAATTTCATTGCTTATCTGATTAAGCAGGCATTTAGTGTATGGTTTAGAAAGTAGAATTTGGATTTTAATTGAGTTGTATGTTTGGTAAGACATTTAAATTGTTAGAATTAAAAAAAATATAAATAAAATGTGTTTCGAAAGGAAAAAAAATAATATGGAGCTTATTTTATTTGTCTCGAAATTCTATATAATTTAAAAATAAATCATCTCATTTAGATTTGTATAGATAAAATTATGAACTTTTAAAGTTTGAGTTACAAAACTATAATAATAATGTGAATAGTAAAATTCAATTTAACTTTTTAAAAAAGAGTAATTGATCAAAATGATCCCTGAACTCTTTGAAAAAAGAACTCTTTGGTTATTATTTTTTTAATTTTAATCGATAAGACATTAAACTCTTTAATTATTAACAATCTTAACCATTTCCGTCTGTTTCTATTAAGTATTTAACGGAACGAGCATGTTCAAAATATGTTATCTAATTTAAAATGATATTTTAATAATTTAATAATAAATTTAATTTAACAAAAATAAAAAAATAAAAACTCATAAACTAAAAAAAAAAATCTGTCCACAATTAAAAGAAGGGAAAAAAAAAAAAAGAACTAATAAACTACCTGTCAAAGACAAAACTCAGAGACGAGAGCTTTGTAGATGGGGACCTAGTTGGGGTTGAAGCCGTTCATGACGGCGTCAGCCATGGCGGTGGTGGATTTGTCCATGGCGAAAGCCTGGTGAGCAAAGCCGTTCATCGGAGGCGTGTTGGTGGATGAAGACAAATTTCACAAACCCAGATTCACAATCATCAAAACCCAGATCTAGGCTGTGATAGTTCCTCATTTACTTTGATTAATTTCACTTTCTTTTCTTTCTCTTTTTTCTTTAATGGGTTTGAAGTTGTATTATTGATTGTTGAAAGGATTGAACTTTGGTGCTTTGTGGTCGGTGATATGGAGTTGGTATGTTGGTTTGTCCAAGGAATTGATAATTAATTTCTGAAATTTTAATTTTGGGTTTTGCTTGTGATGGCATTTGATTTTATTCCCCGTAGCCCACGATTTCAGTGTTGGACAACGGAGACGGACGTTCGCGAGGTCTGGGGTGGCGCGACGTTCGTCGGTATGGGGTGGCTTGGTGGCACTTCGCAGGGTCTGGGTCGGCACAACGATTCGTGGGTCTAGGGCGGCTCGGCGGCGGCGGCGTCTTCTTCTTCTTGGTGTCTGCGTGAAGAAGCTGCTGTTATTAGGATTTTGGGTTTGCTTTTCCCTTTTCTTTTTTTTTTTTTTTAAATGTTATTGGTGTGAGACTGTTAGGTATCCTTTTAATAAGGATATTTTTATATTTTAATTATTAATTAAAATCATGTGGTGAGTCATGTGATATATTTTATTAAAAATTTAATGATTTTGAATGAAAATGATTGAAATTATCAAATATTTAATGAGATTAGGATTTTTTGGGTTAAAATTAAAAAAATGGGACTAATTTATCATTTTTAAAAGTATTCAAAATTATTTTGATTGATTATTTTTTAAAAAAAGACAAAAAAAAATTAAGTTGTAATTTTTAATCTAAACTAAACCATCAAACACGTGCTTGATTGGTGAGGATAAAATTTGAAAGTTGATATAACATATATTTTTGTTTTCTTCTATAATATTAGTATTTTTTTTTTTTCACAATTTGTTTTTCCCGGTCGGATGGTGCCAAGAGGTAGTAACATATAATACACATAACAAAGCATATTTTACACATATTTTGTTTTCTCTTTTCCTTTCTTTCTCCTTGAAGTATTTACTTGGCAAAGTTGTACTGCTTGTCAATATCTCTTCTCGGTAGTAGTCTGTCAATTTATTTATTTATTTATTTAAGGAATGGGGCTTTTTGTAGGTCATTTCCAAATTGTTATCGTACTGTTTTTTTTTTTTTTTTTTTGGTTCAAAAATTTCAGTGTCATTTTTATGTTTTCAAAGAATTTCACTTGATAATTTTTCCTTTTGAAATTTGTATAATTTATTTTCTAACGTTGTTAACAAAGTTTTCTTTCTCAATCAAACATAATTTTCGTTGTCGTTTACTTGATCCCAAATTCCAATTTATGCTTAGTTGAGATAACTAAATCCATTCCTTTCAATTGAAAGGAAAGGTATATATATATGTATATATATATATATATAGGAGCACATAATTAATCTGGTCGGTAGCTATATATATATATATATATATCTATATATATATATTATTAACTAACAGTTGTGTAGTTGCCAAAGATATTTTAGCAGATTATTATAATCTACAAGTTATAGGTTACAACATTTGTAACTGGTGTAGTAATTTAATGAACTGCCTAAACTGCTTTCACACATAAAACTCCACGCTCTTGTCATAATTTTTAATCTTCTTTTGTTTTTTTTTTTTTTTTTTTTTTTTTTTTTGGGGACAGTCGCATCTAATTCCGGGGTATTAATAATTTATACGTTTTTATGTAGTTAAGGAAAGCATATTCTTTGCTTGTCAACCTAACAAAGTAGACTACATTAACATTGCAAGAAATTAAAACGACTTGCTTGTTGCTTAGAGGATTGCATATATTTAAAATAAGGATTTTGAAAAAGATTTAGCTGTTTTCTTCTCTTGAGAGCGAAAGCAATGTAGCATTGAAACCAAGTAAATTAAAAAGGTTCGTCCGTAGTTAAATGGTGCCTGAGCAATTTTAATGAAGTGCTAAATTGATATGAGAATTGTAAATTAAATTTGGACATTTGGATAGAGAAAGTGCTCTCCAATAAAATATTATCCTTAATCGTATTAAATTTATCATATGTGTGCGCTAAATTAATTGGTGGTATATCTTTTATCAATTTATGACAAATTTTAAATTTAGCATTTGATTATTGATTGATGCCTTAATCTTTTATCTAACAATTGTAATCATTTTAAATTATATAAATACTAAAATTTTATTTTTATGAATTTCGAAACTCAATGACGAGGACAATACTAAGTAGATATAGCATTAAAAATAGCATTATATATATATTGGAGCACAAATATCAAATATGTTATTTTATATTCTTTTGTATAAGAATAAATTTAGTATTGGCGTTGAGCTTATCGAAGCAAGTGGGGATACAGGAAGTTTATACCTATGATAATATAAAACTTCCAATGCTACCTTTGTTTAGTTGTATGCATAGTCTAATATTAACACATGTGTTGATTGCAAAACTTTAAAATCATTTCTACTCTGTTTTATGATTTCAAAAACCCCAATCTGCTCCCTGAGATTTCAGCTAGTG
The DNA here is from genome assembly GCA_025413025.1 of Ficus hispida. Classification (NCBI taxonomy): domain Eukaryota; kingdom Viridiplantae; phylum Streptophyta; class Magnoliopsida; order Rosales; family Moraceae; genus Ficus; species Ficus hispida. Next base: position 35,482,650 of record CM046372.1, on the reverse strand, counting down.
CCACTTGACTCCTTAAATTGATTTGTGTTGAAAATGGACAGAAAAAAAAAAAAAAGAATTAATATATTTTGTCTCTTCTATTAGAACTTCTGTTTTGTTTAAAATTTTTTAAACTTCAGAGAATAAAACGAAAATGACTCTAAAATTACTAATCTAATTGATTTTTAATTGTTGCAGCTTCAAAAAAAAAAAAAAAAAAAAAAAAAACTCGTTTCATTTATATATTAGTATATCAAACGTTTATATATGAATGCCAAGTTGCCAACGTACTTTTTAATTTATGCATGTCATGTATGGAGAAGAATTCAACTTTCAGATCAACTCGCAACATAAAGCTAAGCAGTGCACTATATATAAAATGAAAAACTGGCATGGTATACTTTTCGTATCACTATCATCACATGACTCCTTTTACTGTATAGCAGCCAATTATTGGGGGCTTTCTCTCTCAAATAAAAAATTTATTTTGAATTTTTTTTTCTTTTTTGGGAAAATATTTTTTTCCATAAACACCAAAAGTACAAAGAACGACCAAAAATTGAAAGAAAATGAAACTAGTGCTGTTATTTATTTATCTATCTATTTTTTTTTATTTTATATCATACCTATCCAATGACTCCTGCTTTTTTTTTTTTTTTTTTGGCTAAAGATGGTAGTCTTTCTCTTAATTTTTTCCTAATCGAGAGACAGAGATGATCGAATTAAAAAATGTTCACTTATTGTAATAAATAATGAACATTAATTAAAGCTTATCACGTCTGGTTAGGTTTGGAATATAACCCTTCTATGTACTTTATTTTCAGAGTAGGAATATTTCTTATTGGGATTCATATACCCCGTTTAATAGAAAAGAAAGAAAATAAATTGTAAAAAAAATATAAGAGAGATAAATTTTACTCTTCTCTACTGTTGTTTGGTATTAGATTTGAACCATTTCTATTTTGTCTATTTATTTATATTATACTAATTATCTACAAAATGAGGACAAAAAATTATTATTTGACTTTGATTTCAAGTTTTGCATTCAATAATCTCTCCAATAATTGAAATTAGTATAAATAGTGAGATCCATTGTTCTTTTTTCCACTTAATATTCATTTTTTTTTTTTTACCTACCAATCAAGCCAACATATCATTTTTCATCCAAACATCCTTCTACCATACATCTTCCCTTTTTCCTTGCTTATTGCAATGTAAGTTCACCACATAGAAGCTTCTCTTGGTATTGTTCTCTAAACTAATTCTGGTTGGATATTCTTTTAGTTAATTAACTTTAATTATATTTAATATTAACGGTGTCTGATACTATAACTCACAATAAATGAGTAATATCTCAATACATGAACTAAATACACTTGTGAGAATAGTGTTGTTGGGCACCGTTAGTCCCGTTGATATATATTTTCAATCAATAATGATATTCCTATTCATGATACCATGGCTAGTACGAACTTTGTCATGAAAGCACACAATGCCAAGAAAGTTTTTGTCCCCTTTTTCTTTCCCATATTACGGAGCAATATTTCTAAAGCGACCCCTCCATGAGTACCAATAATTCCAATCCCATTAATAATGGACATACCTTCAAACCCTCCAACTCCAAAGATTTTGCCCTTCCTTTCTGTATAACAATGAAATGATGAGTACGTAGGCATAGCTGGTGATCAAATCAAATCAGTGCTTTTTTTTTTTTCCCCTTATTATTTTTAACTCAGAAGAAGTCGTATCAGATTAAATTGTAAGATAACTTTTTAATTTAAAATCGGACTTTTAACAAAATTCTACGCTAGAATACGATATGGTTAGAATATATAATTACTATTAAGAGTTGATTTTTAACTATTATAGATTATATCATAGTCATATTACTAAATAAAAAAATTATATTTCACAGTTGATGTTAGATTTAGATAGTATTTTGTTTGGTATTAAAGCGCTGAATGCATATGTTTAATTGGTTGGCATATATATTGCAGGCTTAATTAGTTATGAAAATCTCCTAAAATTATACCTTTTTTTTTCCTCACTTCGAAAAGAAAAATTTTTTTGGCACATATATATATATATATCTGTGTGTGTGTGTGTGTGTGTGTGTATATGTATATTTTTTCCTTGACCTTGAAGAAGCTTTTGAGCCTTTTGTTAAGACTTTGCAATTTGGAAGAAAACGGAAAGGTCAGTCTATAGAAAAAGTTAATATATTTATAACCAAACTCATTGAAGGCAAACATAAAATGCAATGCGTACATATTTAAAGGCATATTATTTACTCTTGATCTTTTCTTTTCTTTTCTTTTCTTTTCTTTTTTTTTTTTTGGTTCAACTCTTTGTTTTTTAATTTTTATTTCCTGCCAAGCGAATACGCTCTCAACCTTACAATATTTAAATTGGTTGAATCTCCCACTTCTTACTTTAAATATTAGATCAATTAATTAGCATGGGTTAGTTCTATGGGTTAATAACACATCACAAAAATGGGTTTAAATTTAATGCTTGTTTCTGTTTACAAATATTGCAATAATTAAGTTAATATTTTTCTGATATATTTTAAGCACTTACAACTAAATCATGGTTGTGATTATATCTAATTTAATGATAATTTTTATCTGATTATATCATTAACATAGAATCTAATACCCCATTTTTAAATCCAAAAAAGTCGAGAAGTGGCTTGTTTCTATGGGAAGATATTGGCTACTGTCGTTAAAACAACTCTTATAGTTGACGTGAGAATTATTAAGAGAGACTGCATACATGTAATATATGAATATCCTTTGTCCAGATATACTAGCCAAAATGTTGTTCCATCAATTAAACAAAGTCACTTTCTATTATTAAATCCAAATACATACAACTCCATTAAAATTTATTGAAAATTTTGATGATGTGGTAATCTGTAGTATATTGAAAATTGATAGAAATACAAATTTGTGAAGAGAAAATATGAGTTTATAATTTTTTTTCCCTTCGAGATATTAAATATAAAATGAAATTACCAAGAAAATACAAGAAAAATAATTTAATTGATATTTTCAATGATGTTCTGATCCAAATGTTGCTTCACAACACAACATCTAATCAACAATTCTTTGTCACGTTGTGCCATGTTATGTTTAGTAGCTGGTGGCTAGTCTAGAGACTTTGCCTTCCCAGCGAATATTGAGATTTTTTTAATAAAGAATTTATATTATTAGTTGAATTTTTTTAGTATTAGATTAAGTTTTTAATGATTTGATATGTGAGTATCTATCATAAAAATTTACTATATATAACATCAAATTATTCCGATCATATAAAATGTTAAAAAATTAATCTAACGATTGAAACACTAATTCTTATTAATAAGATAAAATAAGAGATTTTAGTATAGAAAATAATATGAATAGCGAGCTAACACAATATTTATATTTATTGATTGGAAAGAAGGGCCTCTCCAAAGAGAGTCCCACGCGAAAAGAAAAAAAGAAAGAAAATGATATGCGCTTATTGCTTGCGTGCCGCCCCCAAGTGATCTACCTACCTAAAAATGGCCATGTAGAGATAGCATTTGTAAAACAAAATTGTTAACCTTAATTCTAAAAAAATCTCGAAGTGGCTTGAGTGTCATAATAAGTAATCATTCAGGGTGCATTTGGTGTACTGAAATTTATTGATTTTAAAAAAATCAATTATAATTATTTTTTTTTTTTTGAAAAAGAAAAAAATTAAGATAAAAATCTTAAGTTTGGATCTAAGAGTGAAACAGAAACTCAATATTTTTATTAATGTAGTTTTGAGTTTTCCAATTTGTATTCTCATTTACAAGTCTTGATATAATATTCACATTGCAGTTTCCGTAGAATTTAAAATAATAATAAAAAAAAAGTTTCAAATGTAGTGTGCTAATAAAAATTTTTTTGTATTAACTTCCACTAATCATGTGCAACATTTGTGTGAAATCGCAGACTTTTCTATGTTTGGAGGTCAAATAAGTAAGTAACTTACACATGACTTCAAACCCTGAACCGGCCGGCACATTTCTCGAGTGCCATGGTCGAAACCAACCAATTAAAAAAATAATAATTATCAATTGACCATCTAATTAATATAATGTAAACATTTTTCTTGTCTCTAGCTTGAACCTTTTATTTACGTGGAATGTGGACATAAATAACACATTTTGCAATCAATAGTACCATTATGTTGTGTTCCTTGAACATTGAAAATTAATTTCTTTAAAAATAAATACAATATGAACTGATCAACTTACATATTCTCTTAATTAAAAATCCTTCTGTGAGTTTCATAAAAAAAAAAAAAAAAAAAAAAAAAAAAACCATTTGTGAGATTTGCAATATCACCAAATTCCATGATATGCTATACATCAAATGAGCAATGTTTGTTTGTACTAATAATAATAATAATAATATCCCTTTCTTTCAAATTCACTTGCTTGGACGGTTCAACAGCTTGTTTTCTTAGGAGTTGAGTCCCAATCTCTGTTGTGAAACCGATGAAATATTGGTAGGTTTCAACCGGCTGACTTCTTTTTTTTTTTTTTTTTGGGGGGGGGGGGGAGGGGAGGAATGTTGGGTTTGAGCTCTCGCTCCTTTTAATTTTTTTTAATGTACATTGGGTTTTTTTTTAAATAAGGACATTATCATCTTTTAATTTTGATTTAATTTATGTGATGTATCACTGATATTTTTATTAAAAATTTAATGAATATGAATAAAAAAATTATCTCAATCAAAATTAGAGAATTTATTATTATTTCAGTTAAAATTAAAAAAAAATAAATCATCACATCATCAATATTTTTAAGAATATTGAAATCAATTATTTTATAGAATATATGTGTTAATTATATATTGGTTATATAATCGCACACAATTCATAAGATAATATCCACGTTGTCATTGAATATTATATTTATTTTTTGATTGATGGAAGAAAGTTGCAGAGAAGAGACCAAACGCTATTGGCTAGCTAGCTCTAGGGGGCGGGAAACGCAACGTGAATTTTTCAACCCTTCAATTGATGTTGGCTAATATTTTAATGGCAAAAAACATTAGTGAATAGATCTTGGATGTTTGGGAGAAAAAGGTGGTTAATTATTTTTGCTATTAGTTCTGTTCGCACCAGCCATGAGTATTCTTCAAAAAAAAAAATAAATAAATAAATAAATTATGTCTATTGCTTTCTTAGAAAGTTGAAAATGATCCATACATAACATCATGATTTGGATCGCGAGTCTAATTAATTAGCTTTTACTATTATAATAGCTCCCATGCATCCTGCGTGTTCCATTTCATTTTGGCAAATCTCATCAATAACCAAAGTCTAGGTTTTGGTAAAAAAAAATCAAAAATCAAAAATCAAAACTGTTTTGGCTAAGATTCAAGTGTCCTGTTAATTAGTCTGTTTCATATGCTTTGGGAATTGGGACATATAAGTAATATCATGTTGTAACGAGCCTGATGATAATTAGGAAGCAAGTTTCACCTAATAGTTTTTGTTAGTCTATAAAAATAGAGAAAGCATAATCAATTAATTAGTGTACAATATATATCTATATAATTATTACAGAATCAATTTTTGTTTATACTAATTCGTGTCAAGACTCTTCAGTCTCTCGGAAAGAAGATTATAAATAAATATGTCGATATAGGTTTTCTATACATACACCTTAAAAAATGTCTATATGTAACCATTGCTAGCTGATGGTTTAATAGTAAAATCCACGTACTAACCCCAAATTCTAAAATTTAGGTTTTGTTGACGTTTTAATTTAACTCTAACTGAATTGTATTTTTTTATATCAGTTTTTGTCTTCTTTTAAAAAGTCAATAAAATTTATAACTAGTTTTTAAAAAGTTAATTAACTCCAATTTAAAAATTTCATCTTCAACGAGTGAATCAAATAGAAGCTTAAAGTTCGAATTCTCTCACTTCAATTAAAATAAAATTATTTTGTAATGTCCTTGTCTACATTTATTAAACAAAAACTAAACTATGCGCGCTTGAATGCAACTCAAAGAATTTATTTGAAATGATGCCTTAATCCAGAAACTAGTCTTCAATAACTGATTGATGTAGCAATGTATTAATTATATATAGTTATGAGCAATAAATACCAAAGCAATTATAGCGATCGTTACACGAATATTCTATTTTGGCTCCTGTCTTCTCAACCCCTTGAAAGGCTAACTTGATCATCTACTTTAAATTGTTACACATATATAGTTGCAAGAATTCATCAACGAAAGCATTAATACTTTGTGAAATCTCTTTGTTCTTTTGTCAGTTATAAATAATAAAAGTTATTTATAGTACAATCTTATCAGTCAATAATTTACTTAGCAACCTCAAAGGAAGAGACCAATTGAAGAATCAAAATAGACACATCAATCATACATACCTATATAAAAATAAAAGCATCAATTATCTGCATCGATAGAACTCAACTAAAATAAACAACAACGACCAACAAAAAAAAAAAAAAAGAAAGAAAGAAAGAAAGAAACTTGCCAACTGCATAAAAAATAAAATAAAATAAAATAAAATAAAATAAAATCCAAAAAGGATTTTAGGATAAAGAAATGACCTTGAATTAATAACCATTTGAAATGACAATAACCGATGTATAATGAGGAAGAAGAAGAAGAATCATGATAAGATCATTAACTCTGATGCCATGCTACATAACTTGTATATCCTATCTCTCTAATAATTAATCTCTTTTCTCCTTTTTTTTTTTCTTTTTTTCTTTTAATGAATATATTACGCTCCCTTTCACCGAAAGGGGGAAAAAAAAAAAAGAAAAAAGGAATTTTAGATTCAAATTAACTTTTTTGTTTAGGAAAAAAAGAAACAGGAAAAAATGAAAGCAACTCCTAACGTGGTCCAACATCTAAACATCAAAAGCAGGGGTGAGAGTGCACAAGTTTCTCCATACCTTAGTCATGTTGACCTACCCCCTCGCCATGAATTTATAGAAGATTCAGTCGCCCTCGTCCCCACGGAAAAATATTAAAAAAGAAAAAGAAAAAAACGACCAACCGTAAGTGGGCCTCGTCCCACCTTTTTATTAACTTTTTCCCCTTCAATTTTCATTTCCACAATTGCCCTAAAACCAAACCAAAAAAGGCAAAAAAACAAAAAAAAAAGTATTAGGTTTTTTTTTAAGTCTCCTAATCTTATGTTGACTCATGATTTTCCTTTTACGCATTGCATTACCCCTAAGTTTTTTGTATTATTACACAAATGACCCTTTCATTATATATATATATATGTATAGGGCAAAACTGAATATATGAAAAAACAACATATGAAAAATTAATCATAAAATTTATCGATTTATAATTATGTTATATTAACATAGTACAAACTTATGTTATATAACTTAAAGGTTTGGAATTGTAATTATTGATTGTAATTTAAATAGAAAACTTTTTGCTCATTAATTGTTGTATTTCTTTGAGTATTAGAGTTGAATTTTTGCATCTTCACTTTGGAATCCACTACTAAAAGTGACATTTTTTTTATAAGAATGATGAGTATAAGTTTTAGGATGAGGAGAAAATGAGTCATATTCTAATATGGTTATTAGATTCCCAAAAAAACGATGAACAGAAGGCATAAATTACGTCTCAATAATGTTTTATTAGATTTCAAGATGAATAATAAACAAGAAAGGAGAGGACACCAAGGATCTCCGGCCAACGATAATATAGGTTAATTCTTGTCTTTTTTCTCCCAGACCAAGGAAGGTTACCCTTAAAAAAAATAATAATAAAAACACAAAAACACAAAAACAAAAGAAAAAAGAAAAAAAGAAAAAGACCAAGTAATAGCAAAGGCCGATATACACGAGATCATCGCGGTAAATGGCAACGAACTTAACAACATCTAACAGCTTTCACGCACGTGACACCCTTGACCTTTTTTCCCTTTGCCACGTGCACTTTTTTTTTTTTCCTTTTCTTATTTTAGCTCAAAAAAGAAAAAAGAAAAAAGAAAAAAGAAAAAAGAAAAAAGAAAAAGAAACTGAAATTCCTGGGGGAATTATTTATAGATATTAATAATAATAATAATATATATTATTAGCCCTACCGCCACCGACGAGGGAACCGCCAGTTGGGCAGCAAAGCGACTGGAGCACGAAATCCGCTCGTCCGCCATAGTTGGTGGGGCCCACCACGACACGTGGCCACAGCGATTTAGCTGCATTCGCAGGTGTCCTCGCTTCCTTATTTAAGCTACTGCCCTTCGACGTGTTGTTTTCCACTTCAACTCTCTATTTTTCTTTTTCTTCCCCCCCGCTTAAACAAACGAAAACCTTGGTCTAAAAGTATTTAAAAAAAAAAAAAAAAAAATTCCGTTGGTGTCTGGTGTTGTACAATTTTGAACCAAAATTATGATTTACTTGGCTGAATAAACATAAATTAATGGTGTGTGGAAGTATAATCTAGTGATATCTATGTACTTAACTTGATCAAAAATTATAATCCATTGACATATCAATTTAATACTTTAGTGGAGATGTTTCTAAATAAATGTTCCATTATTGGAGAAAACAAATAAATAAATATTTGTCTCATTAAGTTTTTTATATTTAAAAATTATAGAATACAATGTCCTAACACAAAATACCTTTAAGAAAAATAATTATAAAAAATGGAGATGAATAAATTAATAATTAAAAAGAAAAAGAAGAAGAGGAGGAAGAAAGAAAAAGAGTGGGGGTGAAAATGTAAATGTAAGTGGTGGTGGTGGTGTTTCCCTATTCAACAACCAAAGGGGCTCATCAAAAAAAAAAAAAAAAAAAAAAAAGGGTGGGGCCTTATTGAGGGTGTTGGCTTGTGAAACACGTCTCTGTTCGTTTCAAGGCCCTGCCAAATTGCCAATGCCCCCCCCTCGTCAATCAAACTCTATAAATACCCACCCCTCCCCTCTCTCTCTCCCCTCCTCTCTTTTCTTCTCCATATTCCTTCTCTGGTTTCTACAGTTCTTCTTCCTTATTTATCCTCTCTCTCTCTCTCTCTTTCTCTAAATTCTTGCATTTTCTCTCCTTCTGTTTGATTCGGCTCCTCTTCTTCTTTTTTTTTTTTCCTCTCTCTCTCTCGTCGATTATTGGCTCTGAAACTGCCGGCGCCGCTTTCTTCCTCTCCACGTCAAGCCTTTCGTTTCTTTGATTCCGAATCTGCATTGTCAAAGACCTTATCTTGTTTTTTTTTTTTTTTTTTTAATTTGTGGTCCCTTTATTTCCCTGTTTGGTTGACAAGAAAAGTAAATCTCACTCGTCAATCAGGTAAGCTCCATTTTCTGAGATTTCTCTTGTTCGTTAATGCGCATATATATTGTAAATATCTGAAGATTTTGTTTCTTTTTTTGTTTAATTTGTGTCTGGATGAAAAACTGCTCAGCTTTTATGATTTGTCTGGTTTATTTTCGATTACATTATCATTTGATCTCTGATTTGCTTTGTCGCTCGTAAAACATGTGGTCTCTTTATTATAATTCATTGAAAAGGCAAAGTCTATGTGGAGCTTTTCAATTTTTATTTTTGTTTCCGAAATTGCATAGGATTTGTTTATATTTTCTATTTCAAAAAAAATGATTTTGACTTTTTTTTTAGTAGAAATTTTGTTAATCTGATCAGTTGCTGCAAACAAAGAAAAATATTTGGGAATGTCGCAGCCAGGTGTTCATCACCTTCCTTGATGTTAACCTGTCTATAAAAGGGTAAAACCAGAAAAAGGAAAAAAAAAAAAAAAAAGGTGTTTATTATGAGGCCCTTCAAAGGGTAGTACTAAAAGGCCTCTTTTTTAGTTACCAATTTTTAACGTTGGCTGTTTCCTTTCAGCAAAAGAAATTCCTGTTGTCAGTCTTGTTTCCAGAAAGTTTCTTTTCTTTTTTTTTTTTTTTATTTTTTAGTTTTCAGTTCACCTTTTTTTTTTGGGGACAAAATAATCGTATGTGTGGAGGGGATAATTAAGTAAGCATACATGTGTGCGTGTGTGTATATGTTTGTTTGGTGGTTATAATGTCTTGTCACCATGGCAAAACAGATTATTTTTTATGTTTTTTCCAATAATGCAACATGCAAATGAGAGTCTGATGTTTTAGATCCAAATACAAGAGTTTAATATTTTATTTTCATTTTAATTTTTCATTAGTTTAGTGTATGGCTTTCTTGGCCCACAAAATAAGTTGCGTTTTTATTTGTCTGGTACACTTTTTCTTATATTTTAATTTTGCTATGACCTGTGAAACGTTTATAGAGTACAAAAATATATATACATATCATACGTATGTATGGAGAGAAGGTATACGTGTGTGTGTGTGTGTGTGTGTGTGTATATGAATGTATATGCATTTAAAAACATGCGTACAGGACAAGACGAAAATCCTACTTATATTTCATTTATGTATCTTTATAGTTTATATAATAGACTCGTCCTAATGAAATAAAAAACATAATTGATAAATCTTTAGGGGAAAAAGCAAACAAACAAAAAAAAATGAGAAATGGCACTGTATGTCAGTCGTGGGTGATGTGATGTATACGTGGAGATAATGAAAATGATGCGTTTTTACAGACATGTTGTCTTTATACAAACGTTTGTTTTGTTGGGACCTGAGAATTAATGTCGTATGGGTTGTATATATATGCCATTGTCTACTCTACTTAAATGTTACAATTTATTGTGAATATGGCTTCCCATATTTATATATATATATATATATATGATGGCAAGATCTCGAACTTGTGGCGCTGTAGTCTAGGCTTTGTCCAAACTTATATTTGTATTTCCCTGGTTTTTTTTTTCTCCCAAGAAAATAAAAGCTCTATTTTATTATGTAGCTTTAGCTTCATTTAGGCACCGTATAAAATTTGTCTTCGAATTCTATCCTTATTTTTTTTTCATTAAAAAAAAAGGAAAAGAAAAGAAAGAAAAGATAACACTTTCTTTTACTTTATATTGTTTGGTTTGGGTGAAAAGTTCTCTCCTTGTTTGCTGACTTTTGCCCCACTTTTCTCTATATAAAATAAAATACTACTCTTCTATTTTTGGTTAACCTAGCTATCAAAGCATGTAGTGAATGTGAGAGACTGAAATATTATATGCTTTTAAAGAAAGAATCAAAACCGTAAAAAAATAAAAATAAAAATAAAGGGTAGTTATTAAAGGAGCTGTTTATATGAGAGAAATATATTAAGTTGAATTGTTTTAGTTATGAAAGAATTTTTTTTTTCCCAAATCCCTTCCCAGGAGCATATATGTTTATTTGATGATTTTCCCTATTTCTGACTGTACATAGTCATTAGTTTTGATTTAATCCTTTATTAGGTATGCTCAGCACTGAATGAAGCCTCTGTCAATTTGCCTTTTAGAAATTGATTCTGTTCTGCCAATTCTTGGATTTTATTATCTTTCTCTAAGCGAATTTTTTTTCTTTTTTTAAATCTTGACTTCTTATAAGATAAGAGTCGAGATTACTTTATAAAGTGTATATAAGCGAACGAAAATCCTTGGTAAAGTATATCCAACTTACTAGCCATTACCATTATTTCTGCCAAAATACAGGTGTGTACTCTTTCTGGTCTGCAATCTCATACCAAACTCCTGTCATTTCAAGAATTCTGTGGGAAGAATGTTTCAATATTCACCTTAAATAAATGCATTGTTGTTGTTGGGATGAGAAGGTATAACTAATTTCCTTGGCTTGTGCTCTAAGTTTAAAAATTTCTTCGAGCTCTATATATTGATTCTTTCATGTCTTGAACAGTTTTCGGGCTTAATGGACAACTGCTCAGCCAGCAGCGGTGACAAGAAAACATTAAAGAGGTGGTTCTTCATAGACAAAAGAGTTGGGTAAAAAAAAAGAGAGAGAGAGAGAGAGAGAATTCTTTTGGGGGGGATAATTTTGCGCAAGCTTTGTCTTTGTCTTTCTTTCTTTTTGGTGGCTGCTCATATCAAGTAGTTCTCTTAGTTTACTCTGGTTGTACATTGCAATAAATCCAATGGAGTTGAAGCCGACTCATTCTTCTCCTGTTCTCACTGACCCTGCACCGGTGAACAAGTCAAGACTTGGCATCCCTTCTGGTTTGTTGCCTTACTCGCAGCAAGGACCATCGTTCCCTGCCTCCGGCAAGTATATCATGATTCCAAGGAAAAAGCCAGGGAAGCTCGATGATGTCAGGTCCAACGGGTGGCTGGATGCAATGAAAGCGTCCTCACCTCCGCGGAAGAAGCTCATCAAGGACTTGTCCCTTGAGGTTTCGGCCACCGCTGATGATTCGGAGATCACTTATAGCTCATGGATGGTAATTTGTTCTTGCGAATCTGTTTTCCTTTTTCTTACTTTTGATGAGTGTGGAATTACCACTCGACTAAACGTCTTTTGATGTGGTTTTATATGTTTATAATTTAAATGTCTTTCTTACTATGTTTCATTGCTTTTATGGTGCAGCTTAAGCATCCATCGGCGCTAAACTGTTTTGGGCAAATTATAAAGCATGCAAGGAACAAGAAAATTGCAATTTTTTTGGACTACGATGGGACTCTTTCTCCCATAGTGGATGATCCAGATCGTGCCCTTATGTCTGATGCTGTAAGAATAGCTTTATGATTTTTGTTTTTTTCTGTCCTTTTGGTTCGGAGTTTCTAACCAAACAACTTGTGTTTCAGATGCGTTCTGCTGTGAGAAATGCGGCAATGTATTTTCCAACGGCAATCATTAGTGGAAGAAGCCGTCATAAGGTATGTAGACAAGTTTTCTTTTTCATTTTCGGTGGAATTTAGAAATAATATAAAAGATATCAGTATCTTAATATTTTCTTGGTCTCTCAATATTTAACCATGTTTATAAAATGTATAGTTTTAAGTAAATTGGGAAAATTACACACCAATCCAACCAAGTAATTGAAGGAGTTTGAAGTATATTCTAAAGTCGTCGGGATTTTTGTAATTTTGGGATGTAAGAGTATATCTCTAAGAGAAGATCAAAACATCGGAGATATTTTTATATGATTTCCCTGTTTTAATTATAGTCTAAATACTAGACTGAGTAGGTGCACCTTTTTTTTTTTTTTGGTCCCAGGTTTTTGAGTTGGTTGGACTAACAGAACTGTATTATGCCGGTAGTCATGGGATGGACATTATGGGCCCTGTTAGTAGTAATACTAATACACTGTCCGATGACCATCCAAACTGTGTCAACTCTACTGATCAACAGGTACATTATTTGTATAACCTTGTTTAATAAGAACTCTGATATTTGGTTTCTAGTCTCATAAATCATTTTTAATATCTTCGATATTGTGACAGGGTAAGGAGCTAAAGCTCTTCCAGCCCGCTAGAGAGTTTTTACCAATGATCGATGAGGTGTGTATAGATGGAGAAAGTAAAAACAAAAGGAAAGAAAAAGAGGAGTTTTTGTTCATCTAATGATTTTCTTGTCATGATTTTTTATGCAGGTTTTTAGAACCCTTGTCGAGAATACTAAAGAATTTGAAGGCGCTAAAGTTGAAAATCACAAGTTTTGTGCCTCTGTACATTACCGTAACGTAGATGAGAAGGTAAGGATTAACATGGATTATGTTACCTAATCATCATATATGTCATCTCAATTGTATTGAGTTTGGCTAACAACTGGTGAATGTTAACAGAATTGGCCTCTGATTGCACAGTGTGTCCATGATATTCTGAAAGAGTACCCCCGTTTGCGATTAACTCATGGGCGTAGGGTAATTAATTATATAAACATAGCTTGAATCATCAATTAATTATTGTTATTAGTATAATTTTTCTTCACTTAATTTTTCCTTTGTTTTTTCTCCATTTGCTAGGTTTTAGAGGTTCGCCCTGTGATTGACTGGAACAAGGGAAAAGCTGTTGAATTCCTGCTTGAATCTCTTGGTATACTCTCTCTCTCTGGTGGTGCATGCGTTAGTGACGCATATCTTGTCATTGATACAAAATCTTTGATCAATTACAAATTCACATATCAACTCTGAAACTCTCACACATCTAACATATTGGTCTCTAACTAATGATAATTAATATGTATCTATATACATCTATGCATCAATGTCTACGTCTTACATGATGCACACAATTGATGCAGGATTAGGTAGTAGAGATGATGTGCTCCCAATCTATATAGGTGATGACAGGACCGACGAAGATGCATTCAAGGTAACACCTCATAAATTTCGCGTTGGTGATGAATTTTAGTACTTCCTAATCTTAATGTAAATGACAAATAGAATTCCAATTTAATAAGGAAAAATTCTCTTAACATCTCTTCAGATTTTGAGAGAAGGAAATAACGGCTATGGAATTCTGGTGTCCTCAGCTCCAAAAGAAACCAAAGCATTCTACTCTCTCAGAGATCCATCCGAGGTTTGAAACCCATATCTTTTGAGTTTATTACTTATTATTTATGGTCAATTACTTTTCGGTCTGTCTCTAATTAGAAAACTTTTCGAATTACATTGCAGGTCCTGGAGTTCCTCAAGTCCTTGGTAAGATGGAAGGAACTACAAGAAGCTGAATGCGCCTAATTATCATTCTACGACCACGTTTGTTCTAACTTCTATCATTAGCCTCATATTCTTATACAGGGTCAACGCATATTTAGCTTTTTCAGATTTTTATACTTTCTTAATAATTTATAGGTCGCCAAATGGTGGCTGCATTTGTCTGCCTTTCGTCTTTACTCCTTATTATCTTTGATTATTTTCTTTTCTTTTTTTTTTTTTAATGAATATCTTTGATTAATTACGGTTTATTCTTTTTTCCCTTTTTTTGGCTAAAGAAGAAATGCCGGTCTCTTATATATTATTTACTTGAACGGTTATTGAATAATATATCCTGCAATGGAATTACTTAAATCTTATAAACAGATCCTATTATTTTAAATTGATATATGCAAGTAGAGAGGAAGCAAAAATTAAACTCATAAAGAGCTCAAAGTTGTTCCCCTCCCCCCCCCCCCCCCCCCCCCCCCCCCCCCCCCCCTTTTATGGAATTTTTTTTTTATAATTAAATGCTTTGTAGAAGATGTAAATTAATTAAGAACCAAAAATAATTGGTGGCTTGTGGAATAACAGAGTATACCATGTTTCTTGCAGAGCAAAGTGGTTGTGAATTCCTCTTAATCCCAAGCATTAGAGCAAAAACATGAAGAAAAATACTGAACCTAAAATTTGCAACAATAACATTAGAATGAAGAGAGAAATAAATTGCGGATTTTAAAATTATTTAAAACAAATATAAATAAACAATAATTATCTAAGCTTGTGTTTGGTTCGTTGGTTAGAAATAAAATTTTTAAATTGAAATTAGTTGGCTTTTCAAAAACTAATTATAAAATTTATTGATTTTTTAAGAAAAAAAATTAAGATGAAAATATATAATTTAATTAGAGTTGAACAAAATATAAATTTATTATTTACTTTAATATTTTAAATTCATTCTATTCATTTTGGGAGAATGTCACAATGTCGCTCTTTTAAAACCTCTTGACCATTTTGCATGGTTTTAGACACTTTACGTTTTTGCCACGCAAGAGTACTAATCACAGGTCAAAGGATGCTTGTAAAAGGTCAACATAATATGCTTTATCCAAATTGTCCATATTAATAAAAAAAGAAAAATTTACAAGACGCCACATTACTTATTTTGTGAAAATTCTATAAAGAATATTTCATGTTTCAACGTGCATAGCCGGACATTTCTAGCACGAACTACCAACACTGGTCCAAATATTCTAGTAGAATATTTTAGATATTCTACTAAAATATTTTATATTTTCAACTTGTATAGCCGAATGTCTTTGGCTCCAGTTTCCAACGCTGGCACCAATCGTCAAAATATCCTAGTATAATATTTTGATTATTCTACTATCTACTCGAATGTTTTTCGTTTTCGATATGAATGGTCAGAAATCTTTGGCTTTAGCTAATGGCGTCAGTTGTTCTAATATTTTAGTAGAATAATATAAGTATTCTAACAAAATATTTTAAATATTCTACTAAAAACTTTTCAATTATCAACCTGAATGGTTGAACGTCTCCAGCTTCAGTTCCTGACGCTGGTCGTTAGAATATTCTAATAAAATATTATGGGTATTCTACTATAATATTTTTTATTTTTTTAACAGATGGTCAAATGTCTCCAGCTCCCGACTGCCGATGTCGATCATAAGAGTATTCTAGTAGAATATTTAGATATTCTACTATAATATTTTCCTTTCTTTTTTTTTTTTAACAAAAATGGCCGGACATTTTCAACTCCGGTCACCAACGCCGATCGTTGAAGAGATTATGTTAGAATTCAAAATAGATTCTGACAATATATATAATTTTGAATTAAAATCGAACGTCTCTAGTCACTGGTGCCAATCATGGAGAGATTCTATTAAAATACTTCATGGATTCTACTAGATTACTTCTTGGATTCTAGTAGAATACTTTTAATATTTCACTAGAACAAAATTACATGAATAATAACAAATTCACCGGCTGTTCGAAGTAGAGAATTGGAGGCGAGATCGAACTCGGAAAAGATAAGATATTTCATATTATATAGAAACCACACACATTTGATTATAAAACTTTAGTTGCATGTCAATCTTTCCTAAAACCAAATGAAGGATTAATTTAAATTTTTCTTTGTTCTCTATAATTTTCTCACCAACCAAACAAAACATGAAATCTCAGAACCATTCTTGAACCGAAAAATCATAAAAAATAAAAATACAAGTTTGCGATTCAACAATGGCTAGAACAATTAAAAACGGAAGTAACTACAACAAGAAACTTATTTACGATCATAAAGTAGCTTACCTTGTTGATCCAACTCAGTTCAATTAGGGCATATTTGGTACTCGTATTGTATTATATAAAATACATTGTATTGTATTGTATTATTATTATACAATGCGATATTTGGTTTTGTATTGCATTACAATATTATATAATACAGTACGTGGTTGGTTTGTCACCATATTGTAGTGTATTAAGAATTGAGCTTTCAAAAGATAAAATTTATATTATGACTCCAAAATCACAATAAGGTTTTGAGACAAGAACCAAAATCGGGTTTCATGATCCGGATCGTGGTCGAGATTCAGAATCAGGGCTTGGGTCGGTGTCATGGTCAAGTTTCGAGACATTGGTCGGGGTTAGGTTTTGGGGTCATGGTCGGGATTAGGTTTTGGGATATGGGTCAAGGTCGGGTTTCTGGATGAGAGTTGGGGTTGGTTTTCAGAACAGGAGGTCGATGTTGGGTTTCAAGGTCGGGGTCGAGGTCAAGTTTTGAGATGGGGATCAAAGTTGGGTTTCGAGGTCGAGGTCGAGGTCGAGGTTGGGGGGTCTGGTTTTGGTATGGTGTTCAAGGTCGGGTTTCGAGACAAAGATCGATGTCAAGTTTTAAGATGAGGGTCAGGGTTAGGTTTCAGAATATGCGGCATGAGGTTTCAAGGTCAGGGGTTGAGGTCGGGTTTTGGGACGAAGGTTGTGGTTGGGATCGGGTTTCACAATGAGGGTCGAGATGTCAGGGTCAAGTTTCGGGACGCCCGACCTCGAAACCCAACCCCAACCCCTGTTCCAAAACCTAACTCATACCTTGAAACCCGAACTCGACCACTGTCTTGAAACCCGACTTGACACCCATCCTGAAACCTAACCCTGACTCCGACCCTCGTCCCGAAACATGACCCCGACCACAGCCCCAACCCCTCATCCCAAAACCCGATCTCGACCTCCATCTCGAAACCCGACTCCTATTTCAAAACTCAACCTCGACTCATGTCTCGAAATCCGACCCGATCCCGACCTTGAAATCCAACCCGACCCCCTTCCGAAACCCGGGTTTGACTCTGACCTCATCTTGAAATCTGATCCTGACCTCGACCCCCATCCCAAAACCCGACTCCATCCCCCAACCTGAAACCTAACCCCTGTCTCAAAACCCTTGACCCACGTCTCAAAATCCGACCCCCAACGCCGATTCTTATTCAGAAATCCAACCCCAACTCCCGTATTGAAATCCATTATATTTTGTTTTTTTGATATAATTATTTAGATTAAACCATACTATACAGCTTAATCCATAGGTGTTTTTTTTTTTAATTTTGTATTAAATTATATCATATAAAGATATTGTCAAACATTAAATTATTTTAAATAATATAATATGAAATGCTAATACTGTGTACTACAACATGCCTTTAGATTGCTCCAAACTTTTTTAATTCATCCACCGGTACAGAGGCATGATCATTCTTAACTAGCCAATGAGGTTGTAACAAAACATATATTCACAACCAATGTCGTAGTTCCAATTTGTCATCTAGGAGTCCAGCTTTTCACAGGCATAATCTATCATGCTTGGTGTGTAGTTGGCTATAACCATTATTGCCCTGTTTCTCTTCAATATCAGACAAGTTAAGCCAGAGACCGTGATAAGAAAGCTCTAGAAAACCACATAATTTTATTCTACCAGTATCAAGTACTTCTCAAAGAAAGAATCAGTAAAGCAACACAAAAACTAGAACGATTTTTATGTAATCACTAAATTTGTTGGATCTCGTCGCGAGCCCTCCGGTGAGCAAATATCGGTGGATCTCTACCCGAAAGCTACCGGATCGTCTCAAGCTAAGTTGGCTCTAGCTGGATCTAGCCTAATCATTCGGTGGAGTCGGATCTAGTCGAACGATGGCTGCTCGCGGCAGTTACGAAACTCCGAGATCGGCCGGTGAGGGAGGGAGATGAGAGAGACGGTGAGGGAGACGAGAGAGAGAAAAGGCAAGAGGAGATATGAGAGAAAGAGAGAGCAGAAAACTGATATTTAAAAAAAAAAAAAAGATAAAAAAAAGATAAAACATTATTAGTAGAAAAGTTACTGCAATGTCATAGAAGTAAATAAGTGCTAATTAATGGCAAAAATGTCCATGGGGCACAAAACAGTGGCTACACAGGTAATTTTCTCAAGTCATTTTCTTACTTAAAAAAGTCACTAATCACTGCAATGTGGGCCACAAAGTCAAAGCCCAGTAGGTGGCCCATCGGCCATACTCAGGGGAATGTACATATCAACGAGTCCACCAGCGCAGTTTTTTTTTTTTTTTTTTTTTTTTCAAGGATTTTGTTCTTTTTTTTTTTTTTTTTCTTTTCCTTGTATTTGGTTTATCTTTCTTGCAAATATCAACAAAATTTTCAAAGCTATTTTCATTTTTTTCCCCCGTTTTCTGTTCATCCTATTATTCAAACGGTTGACAAAAGACAAAACAAAAAGAGAATAGAAAAAAGGGAAAATGGAAACGCATGGAAAGACAATGCAGTAAATCACCAATAATTGTTTCATGATATAATGGCGGGAAAGTCTATAGTAAATTTTTTTTTATATATCTTATCATTTAAATGGTTAAGATATAATCAAACGATTGAAATATTATTTATGTATAATATTTATAATATATAAATTTAAAAAAAAACTCGTTTACAAGAGGTTGGGGGGCTCGTTGTCAGCGTCGAGGGGGGGGGGACTAAGTCGATGCCGATGTGGGAGGGGGAGAGACTAGGTCGACACTGACGAAGAGGGAGGGAGGCAGGGCAGATCAGGTAGATTTGGTAAGGGGAGCAGGAGTCCGTCACCTACGTCTCGGGGGGAGGCGGGGCAGATCTTACGAGGGGGAGGGGGTCCGTCGCCAGTGTCAATTAGGAAGTCATTAGCATCATGAAAGGAGATTGGTCTTTTAAAAAATTTTTTTTTATTATTAATATATATTGATGTGAGATAAGATATATTATAATTATTATATATATAATTATTATATTTTAATAATTTAAAAATAAATTATATCAATAAAATATATAAAAGGTATTTTATCGCCTACTTTCCCCATAATTATATGGTTTTATTTTTTTTTAACTGTAGTGAATATCGAAGCGAAGAAAAAGAAGAAGAATTCACACGTGTAAGATAAAACTTGAAAATATCAGTAGGTACGAAAATATATAAACAGCCATTTCCGATCGACTCCATTGCACTCCAACAGAATTGTTTCTCTCTCATTCTCTGTCTCCATGTCGTCAGTCTCCTTGCAATCTCCGCCATTTTCAGGTCTCTCTTCCTCGTCCTCCTCTTCTTCTTCTGCATCTCTCCAGGTAACTTCTCTTCTCTTCTGTTCTCTTCTCTTCCCTCTCTCAATCTTCAAGCCTTCTCTGCTACACTTATCTTCTGTTTTCACCTCAGCTTCTTCACCTCCGATTTCGCTCTCAGGTAAGAAGAGGAAGATTCAGCTTCTTATGCGGATCAAGACCTTCCAATTCCATCGTCTTCAAGCGATCTTTCAAATCCTTCTCTCCAATCCGAGCTTCCTCTGGCCCCTCTTCCTCTCTCGACACTGGTCCTCTTCTCTGTCTCCTGCAATGTCTCTGCACATTTCAAATCATAGTCATCATCATCTTCAAATCAATTTTTTTTGCATTTTCTTCTAATTTTTTATGCTAATTTCAGGCTCTGGCACTGAATTAGAGGCCGTTTCTACGTTCAGCGAGATCGTTCCCGACACTGTCATTTTCGATGATTTCGAGAAGTGCATAATTTTCTCGTTTATTTGCCTTCCCCCCCCTCAGTTACATATTCTCCTTTTTGGATATTCTTTTTGTTGGAAAATAGTCTTAATTGAGTAAAATTTAATTTTGTGATTCAGGTTTCCTCCAACTGCTGCTACGGTTAGCTCTTCGCTTCTCTTGGGAATATGCGGTCTTCCAGACACCATTTTCAGGGTAAGATCTCCAATCTCATGGAATTTGTGAAGAAAAATCTGTTTTTTTTTTTTTTTCTTTTTTTCATTTACTGGTTTATCTAATATATATACACACACATGTTGGGTAGAACGCTGTGGATATGGCTTTGGCAGATTCAGAGTGCTGTAAGCTGGAAAATGCTGCGCTGAAAATGTCATGTTTCACTAACAAGGTTGGTTTTGATTACAATCTGTCGTTAGGATAGCTGATATATTTGATTTCGGGTGGATGGATTAGTTGGTTCACACAATTTTTTTGGTTTGGAGGTGTAGGCTCTAGTGAATGTGGGTGGTGATTTGGCAAAATTAGTCCCCGGTCGAGTTTCAACAGAGGTGGATGCTCGACTTGCTTACGACACTCATGGCATTATTAGAAAGGTATAGGTTTCTTTCCTTATTCCATTGTTACCTTCTTCTTTTAGCAAAGCTATTCGGACAGCAACGGTGTTTGACATCATAACTCGCATAAAAGTGGCATATTGGACCTACCTATGCGAGTTGTGGTACCGGCCTCGGGATGCCTTTTTTGTCATTTTTATTCTTTTATTTAAATCCAGTCCTATATTCTTTGTAGAGTTGTATGATTGATTTCAGTGAGTTGTGTAGTTTCTGATGTTCTTGAATGCTTTCATTAATGGGTTTTTGCTTAATCCCAAGCTACTTGCTCAGCTTAACTTCAGCTGTCAAAATTGCATTTGGAATATACTTAAATTTTCTTTTAACTTGGATTATAGGTGTACGGATGCATAATGGGAAAAGTAAACTGATTCTGGATTCGCCTTTCTTTTATTTTATGTGCTTGGCCTCTTGGATGCCAAATTGTTGTTTGTGCTTGTCGACTGCATTGGCACTCTGATGCTACTGATTTGTTTTCTATTACCTTGATTAAAGTCTGATTCATGCAATTTATCAAGAAATGCAGGTGCATGATCTGCTGAAGTTGTATGATGAAGTCAATGTGCCTCCTGAGCGTTTGTTGTTCAAAATTCCTTCGACTTGGCAAGTAAGTTTCCTTTAAAATGTCCGCATATCACTTATCTTGAGAATCTTATTTCTTTAGGGTCCGTTTGGTATACAGGATAGGATAACATGAAGGGATTGGGTTGGAATGTGTAGGAAAGGATATGAAGGGATTGGATTGGAATGTGTAGGAAAGGATACGATTAAATTTAATCTAATACTATCCTATGTTTGGTGTTGTACTGTTAGGATTGGATAGGATTTTTTTTTTATTATTATTTTTTGAATGTCAATCTCTTTTTTTGCATGTATTTGCTGCATTCTTTTTTTTTTTTTTTTTCCTTCAAAAAATAATTTTGCCTTCTCTATCTTAACCCGCAAACACACAAATCCAGAAAACCTAATTTTCATCCACTCATAAATAAGTTTGAGAACACATATCAGTCTACAATCTATCACATAGATAAATCTGTTGAAAAAGGTAGAATGATATGCTGGGGAAAAAAAAAAAAAAAAGATGTAATGAAAGAAGAACAAAAGGACAGCAGCGAACAAGATCAGAAAATAAGGGAAATATCTAAATGGGAAAATCACCCAAAAAATGATTAAGAAGAATCTGAGAAAATTAGATGAAATCAGAGTGATGAAATCTAAGAAATTGACATATCATATGAGTGACTTGTGGAGAAAACTTGAGAGAGAGGAGATAAGCTTTTCTAATCCCCTCCTCTTGCAGAGGATAGTCGAATCCCCTTCCAAGGGGATTAAGTTATGGACTGGATAAGCTCTCATCCAATCCAGTCTTTTAAAATTTCTCACCAAACACAAGATTAAAATCCACTCCAGTCCTATCCTCCTTAATCCTGCACAACAAACAGGCCCTCAATTCATACATTAGAGCTCGTAGTTATTCTTTCATCCTTCTGCTGCCGTTCTCTAATCTCATTCCTGCTCAGGGAATAGAGGCTTCGAGGTTACTGGAATCTGAGGGCATACAAACTCACTTGACGTTTGTGTACAGGTATAATATTTGTTGCATATTTATGCCGAGCAGATTAGCTTTTCTTGCATAACTTTGCCATCATACTCACCTACTTTAATTTCAACAAGTTTTTGTATCTTCTGGCGCCCCTTCCTCTTTCTCGCTTGGCTTCATTCTCGTTGAGTTTCATTTTAATCCTTTGTTCATGAATTGTGATGGTTTTATTATGTTTCCTTAGCTTCGCTCAAGCCGCGGCTGCAGCTCAAGCTGGTGCATCTGTTATTCAAATTTTTGTTGGTCGTCTGAGGGTAATCTTCTACCTCTCTTCTCTAATGACAATTTTGTGCTCAGTTTCACATCATTGAGGTTCATTTTATTTATTATTCAGGACTGGGCTCGTAATCGTTCTGGTGATGCTGTGTTAGAAGCTGCTCTCAAAAGAGGGGAGGATCCTGGGATAGCATTGGTTAGTGAAACTGTTTTAACATCCTTATCTCATAACAACTTTTTGGTGCTTTCATTGGAAAGAAATATTTTTGAGATTTCATTGGATCATACACCGGCATTAGGCACTGAGTGTTTAGACAACTTCATAAGCCAATATCTGTTCTTGGCTCAATTGGTTTTTGATTAAGTCCCTTATATGAGTGATGCAAGAACTTATGTCAAAAACAATTGACTACAAAATTGCTTGTATCACATGATTTTCTTTTTCTTAATCAATTCAGGTGACAAAGACTTACAATTACATCCACAAATATGGACACAAGTCAAAGTTGATGGCTGCAGCAGTTCGTAACAAGCAGGATTTGTTCAGTCTTCTAGGGTAATTATATACAAGTCAATTTTTATTATATGTGACGGGTCATTCTTGACTATTTTTTGACCTGAGGAATAATTTTCTCTTCATGCTTTTTTGTATATCTTATCAAGGATTGACTACATCATTGCGCCGCTGAAAGTGTTGCAATCTCTCAAAGAATCTGTCACTGCTCCTGGTGATAAGTACTCTTTCGTGAGGAGGCTATCTCCAGAGACTGCTGCTATCTACAACTTCAGTAAAGAAGAGGTGATCTCCTTTCTTTTTCAATTCGAATTCTCTCTTCTTTTAGCACAAAATTTGTGCTAAAAGTGATTCCTGAACTACCCTAATCAGTTGATTGACTGTTGCTTCTAAATGTTCAGCTTACAAAGTGGGACCAACTGAGCCTAGCATCGGCTATGGGGCCTGCAGCTGTGGAACTACTGGCCACGGGACTGGAAGGCAATGCTGATCAGGCGAGGCGAGTTGAGGAGTTGTTTGGAAAGATTTGGCCACCTCCGAATGTGTAGGCTCTAGAGCTGTGTTCGTCTATCGTCACTTTACCAACTGAATATTTTCTTGAGGAAATAAGAGAGGAGTCTTTTGTTTATTCGATTTTCCTTTCTTTCTGCTCTTTTTCTCATTAGAATCTTTTAATCCGTACCTTCATAGTTTAATGCAGAAGTTGGCCGCTTTTGGCACGTGCCTAATCTTTCTCATTGACTGACCTGAATTTACATTTGATGTGCTCCTTACCATCACATGTCAAGTTCATTCCTTTTTATTTTCTTGAAAGGTTCCTTCATCAAATTCGATTCTAAAATTCGTCACGTAAGTCTTTAAGATTTTGATCGTCGTTTACTGGAGATTTGATCATTTTAACTAAAATGTCTTGTTGCCGATATTAATCTCATTGCTGAATTGTGTGTGTGAGTGGTTTATATATATATATATATATATATATATATATATATATATATAAAATCTTTGAAGTTATCTCGAAAATTATTGACATTTCATAAGTTACCGGTTTGTATTGTAAGGTGTAGATTATACTTTGTCGTTTCGGTTACATGCTGTTGTTTTGTTGTTGCTGGATCTTGTGGTTGCAAGGTTTGTTTTTGTTTTTATTGTCCGGTGTTTATGAGGAAATGACCAGCAAACTGATTCAGAGGGTGAAATCAGTGAATAAGTGGGAAATATTTGAGGATGGATAATCCAATATCATCAACCTGGTAAGGGAAAGAACATGACTTAAGAATAACCCAAGCGTTCTGCCGCATACCTAGTTCACACTACCTTCTACATCACACACGAAGCAAGCTAGACTCAGTATATCATAGTTCGTTGTACCTGGCACATCTTTGAAATCCAACTTGATACGTTCTAACAAGGCAAGCATACCAGGTTCAACACCCCATGCCAGGTCCAATCCCTTATACCAGGTTCAATATCGTATGCCAAGTTCAATACCCTATGCCAGGTCCAAACCTCTATTTCAGGTTCAAACCTGGTATTCTATACCAGGTTCAAGCCGACTTAGTATCCCAATTCACGCCAAGCACAGTTCCTATTCCAGCCCCGACCTGGCATCTATGCAAGGTTGGTACTCAGATCCAATCTGGTATTTTCTTCGACCCAACCCTGCACTAGTTCTCGCGTAGTTCCTAACCATCCTTTGCTTATAAATAGACATCATCTCAGAAGACCAGGGATCATCATAAAAACCAAGAACAACTTCACAAGTCTGAAAGCAACACCTTCAAATTTCTCTCTAGATAACCAAAACCCCTATGCACTAGTTTATCTGGGTATAGGCTTGAGAAGATCTAATCACCCTCACTATTCTTGACAATCATGTTCATTACTCTATCCAGGATTGGATTTTTCCCTCAAGTCCGTATAATTTGCTTCAATACTACCATTATTAAAACTCTGAATTCCAACTACTAAATAACAGAGTTGTTGTTTTATTATTTCATGTACTTTTATACCCTTCACAAATTAAATGTTCCTGATGAATCCAAAACAAAACAACCAAAACAATATTAATAAGTATTGACACTTCTATATATTGTTAAATTTTTCTTTATTTTGATTTTTACGCTTCTCTCTTCCATTTCATACCTTTCTTTTTCTTCTCTCACTTCATAGCCCCACCAATATATTCCCCCTCTTTTTTTTTTTTTTGCTTTCCAAATGCATCGCCACTCTCTCACTCTCTCTCTTTCTCTCTCCCCCCCTCTCCCTCTGCCTGCCTCCGTCTCTCAGCGACACATAAAAAATAAAAAAATAAAAAAATAAGCTCTCTTTCTCTCTCTCTTTTGTCCCCCGTCTCCCTCTGCCTCCATGCGTCAGCCGCACAGTGCAAAGCGCACGTTTTAGATGAAAACAGTAAACTTTTTTCTCCCTTCTAATATATTGTATAGATACATACATACATATATATATATATATAACTGCTGGTATAGAGCTGAAGTCCAACTATATTATGTCGTACGACGTACCATATAGTATATAATATATATAAAATAGGAACTCAACTGCCAGTGGCCAGTATGAAGCCCAAGTACGAAGAGAAACGGCTGACGGAAACAGACTTGGAGAGGCTGATGGTGTCCGGTGATTGGATTCGCTACAATGGAGGCCGGGCGGGCGTGTTGCCTGTTCCGGTGTTGGGCTCTGAGGCAATTCCGGTTTCGATCAGGGACGAGTGGGGGAAGGACTACCTCTCCGCGGCTTGGAAGTGAGGTCTCCAAAACCAGGAAAAAGGTACTTTTCAAAACCTGAAATCATGTCCAAAGGGTGGCGTGCTTTCGTGGCGGACAAGAGGCTTGAGGTCGGGGACAACATTTATCTATGGTTGGACAGAGGCCATATCAGAGTCCAAGTATTGAAATCACCAATGCTCATCAGTCAAATGAATTCCCTTTGAAGCTTAATTTCTTTCACGATAAATGTACGATGCCTTGTAATTAATGGAGCCGAGGTACTCATCTACTTCCATATATACTTCCTGAGGACCGAAATGAATTTTCTTTACAACATATAAACAATACAGTTGGGAGTCACTTTTAAATCAGAGATTATCCCAACTACAAAGCTTGATGTATTCAAAAGCAAGGATGACTCCTGTCGATGGTCAAAATCCACCAAACAATATTGGAGTCGGAATGTGTGCTGTAAACCTAACCTGTTACAATAAATTAACAAATCTAAAGTGTAGAAAAAGTAAAGAACACATAAAATTTATAGAGGTTTCTCTGTTTGAATTTCGCCACGTCAGCCTTTATTGGGACAAAGTGCCGAGGTATTTTGACACCCTGTCAACAACTCCCATCGAGTCTGCTTCAAAAGCAAAGGTGATTCCAATGGGTATATAGTGAAACAACCCTTACAAAATCCCCCGTAGGTGCGGAAAATCCCACCACAACTAGCCGGACTGTTAGAGCCATTCGCAGATCCAACAGAAAAGTACGGAGACATTAGCCATTAGCGGAAAATCTCAATTACTTTTGAAGGGATGATATAAATATACACATATATATATATATATATATTACAGAAAAGTCCAAATGGCAAGAAAAGACCCGTCAAAGTAACGTCCCTTTGTAAACCATCCATCTTTCTAGCATCTATAATATTTTATGCATTTAGATATTTATTATAAGCCAAAAAAGAACAAACAAACAAACAAACCCGTCTATATATATATATATGTTCGTTGTCATTAAGCAATGGTACTTCTAGTAGCTATTTTCCAAAAGGCACCCTCAGCTCGATCGGTGCGGGACTATAGTTAGTTACTATGAAGCCAAACTACTTTGGAAAACGCCTCGAGCCAACAGACACAACCAAAAAGCTCATTGTGCCCGCTTATTGGCTCTGCAAAGCAGCCCCGACCTCAGGCTTGGCGTCGGCGTTGGCGGCAATAACTTCAGTTCCTGTGAGGGATGAGTGGTGCAAAGACTACAGTTTCTGCTTGAAGTTTCGGATCTAGGTATTACGGGAAGCCTGAATTCTTGTTCAAAATTGCACAACATGGTAAGATTGGTATATTGGTGATAATGGATTTGAGGTTTGTTGGGTGCTTAATTATTTGGGTGTTTGGGAAATCTTTGACATTTCACTGATAACGAGAGATTTTATTTATTTATTTATTTATCTTTTTGGCTGAGAGGATAGAAGGGAAATTTGTTGAATGGTTTCTGTAGAAAGAGAAGGAGAGATCAAGTTCTATTGGGAGAGATAAAGATTAGATGGTGCACTGCAAGGGATTCAGACGTTCGATTTAATTTTCGGTATTCTAAACAACGTTTAACCAATAGTAATACAAAACGTCATTTAATAGACCAAATGTTAGGTACGAAAAAATAAGTTAGACAGTGCAATTTCAGACTTCAAATTTGGACAAGGGATTCTATCATTTAAAGGGTATGATGTTTTTTTTTTTTTTTTTTTTTTTCTCCCTTAGCCTATGTTTGGTAAGAAGGAAAGAAAACAAAGGGGAAAAGAAAAATAAGAGAGGGGGAATTTTTGCTTTTTCTTTTTGTTATTTGATAGAATGGAAGGAGAAAAAAAAAGTTGTATATTTACTACTTTATTCATCAATCTATATTATTTTACTTTAAGAGTAAATGTAAAAAAGTAATTTTCATCGTTATCGTCTGGATTTAAGTTTTCCTCCCAATATTGGAAAGTTTAACTTGTGAGTCCCACTAGGAAATTTGTTCATCCCATTTTCTTATCCCTCGTCTCGTTAATTCTTAGGAAACAAATTATTATATCATTTTTCATCTAATAATCCCTCTCCCCACTTCCTTCCTCTCTCTTTTTCATCATATCAAATATAGTACACTAGTAAAAATTATGAATTACACGACGATTAGACAACCATCATGTAATCCAGCATCGTGGAAGATACCACGACAGTTTTATAGCCATCGTGGTATCTCAATATTACACGATAGTTCACACCGTCGTCGAATCAAAAAATACAGTAACGAACATCGTAAATTGAGAACTTTACATGACGGTTTTGACCCGAAACCTTCGTGTAATGTGTGTCATCACAAAAAAAAAAAAAAGCCAATCTCAAAACCGTCGTGTAATGGCATATATTACACAACGGTTTTGGTTTCGGAGCAAAACCGTCGTGTAATATGTGCTATCACCAAAAAAAATCCAATTTTTTTTAATTCAAACCCAATTACACGACGGTTTTGAGCAAAACCGTCGTGTAATGGTACACCTTACACTAGAATCAAATTTCATATGATTATCCAAAACAAAAATCCATTTTGGTATTTTATCAAGTATGTGGTGGGCGGATAAAATCTATGTTCAAAAATGTGTGTAAAGTGCCAAAACCGTGCACAAAACATTCATCTTCAATGGGCAACAATAAAAAAAAAACATTCAAACAACACTACAAATTACATTCCACGCAAATTATTAAAGCACTGTGTGTTCGTAATTTTGTTAGAAAATAAGAAATTGAGCAATATAGAAGTCAAGAAAAGAAAAATAGTCACGGCCTTGATGGAAACACCAGAAGAGAGAGGTGGTGGCGATGGCGACAGTGGAAAAAAACCGGGGCTATGGCGGTGGTTTGGGAAAAGTTTGAAGCAGTGGGATGACTGGAATTTAAGTTAAGGGGCGACGAGCGGGCAAAGGAGGTAGAGAGGAGAAAACTTTGAGTTGTCTAGAGAGTTGAAGATAAAAATGATGATAAATGAAGAGGAAAGTGTATTTAAGTAATGGGTTTTCGCGCGAATTCCAAAGCATGAAATTTGAAAATTTTGAAAATTTTCGGAGGATTACACGACAGTTTTACTCAAAACCATCATGTAATCTTTTTTTTTTTTTTTTTAAATTTGAAGAAGATTACAGATTACACGACGGTTATATAAAACCATCGTGTAATCCTTTTCTTTTTTTAAGTTTGAAAAAGGATTGCACAACGGTTTGCACGACGGTTTTGCTCAAAACCGCCGTGTAATCCCTTTTTTTTTAATTTGAAATTTTAAAAATTTTCGGAGGATTACACGACGATTTATATAACCGTCGTGTAATCCTTTTTTTTTTTTTTTGAAAATTTAAAATTTTGATTTTTTTTAAATGTTGCCGGATTATATGACGGTTAGGTCAAACCGTCATTTAATCTGGTGGATTACACGACGGTTAGATCAAACCGTTTATCCGCTGGATTACACGATGGTTTGATAAACCATCGTGTAGTCCTTTGTTTACACGACAATTTTGTCAAACCGTTGTGTTATCCTGTTTAAGACGACAGTTTCACAAACCGTCGTGTAGTCCTTTGTTTACACGACATTTTTATTAAACCGTCGTGTAATCCTGTTTAAGATGATATTTTCACAAAAACAGTCATGTATTTTCCGTCGTATAAGTCAACTTTTGTAGTAGTGGTATTAGTATATCATGTGATTTAGAAATGATTGTCGTTTTCCATTTTCTAATTATAGTCTCTTGTTGTTATGTTGTCGTTTCTAAAAAGTTTTATGGTTTAATGCACCTTGTCGTTTGTTGAATATTTATTTCCATTTTGTAAGGTATACTGTCGCTTGTCTCCCAAAAAAAAGGTATGATGTCGTTTTTACAATTTTTGTCGTTTATATTTGAAATCGCCATTTTACTGATAACATGTTAATATTTATTTGAAAAGTTTCGTTTCAAGCATTTGTTGTTTCTTAATATCCTTCTAAATTAGATGTCTTCTCGTTTTCTTATTATTGTTGTACAAGTACTTGTCGTTTCTGTAAATATTGTCGTTATTTTCTAAGTATCATCGTTATATTCTTAAGTGTTGTCGTTTTCAAAATTCTGTTTTTCCTTTTATATATATATATATATATATACATATATATATATATATATATATGATAAATGGAGAGGAGACCCTAAAAATTTCACTTAAATTTATTAAAAAGAACAAAAATAAACAAACAAAATAGAGAAAATAAAGAGAATCAAAATCCAGTCGCAATGGCAAATCAAATAAAAATAAATAAATTAAAGTTCGCAGAAGATAAACAAACCCAAATTTCTGTTTTTCCTTAACTTAATTTTCCTTTACTGTCCTTTTTTGTGTTATTGTTGTTCACACTGTTTTAATATTTTTTTTCTCGGTGACGTTTTTAAGTTGTGGTCGTTGTATAAGTCCTTGTTTAAAAATTTTTGAGTTTATTAACTACTTGTCGATTCTTGTAAATTTGGTCATATATAAACTCGTTTTCATGTATTATTTTTGTCACTTTCTTAAGACGATTTTGGTTATCACATGTTTTTATAATTATCGTCGTTTAACAATTAATTAAGAATTACCAATACTAAAGAAATTATTCTTTGAGTACATCATATATTACCGCAGGGTTTTTTTTCCCCCCTTCCCCTCTACATTTCATAATAGGGCAAAGAGAGACTATGACAAGTTCATTTCAATAATATAAACGATATCAAAAACTAGTGAACCTGTAAACCTGGGAAAAAATAATACACGTCTTAGTCTACATGTAAAACACAAACGACAGGTCGTTTGGTGCTTCGTTTAGGATTCAACAAACATATCTCGCTTATAAAGGCTGCACGATAGGGGGGGGGGGGGGGGGGGGGGAATATTATTAACAAATTATTATTATCATAGTATTAATGTTATGTTTTTCTTCGTATTGTCGTTTCCAACTTTCCATTTTGTAGATATATATAAATGGAAATTGTTAAAAACTATCTTCTCGGAAAAATATATATATATATATATATACACGATATATATATATATTAAAAACTATATTTATATAGTCGTTTCAAACTTTTCATTCTATGTTGATTACTTTTGAAAATTATTAAAAACTAATATATTGTGGTCAAAATATTTTGTCGTTGGCTGGTTTTATTACTTTTACGAGATAGGATAAGTCAGTTTTCCTGATCCCTTGTGCATTTTTCTTAAAAGATTGTCGTTTAACAAGTAAGGCTAATTAATTAAGAATCGATGTCATGGGCAGTAACTGAAATTTCTAATGAAATAATTTTCTTAAAAAACATCGACAAGAATAATTCAACATGTACATCAACATCAACAATAGGGACCTCCAAAACTCCAAGCACATGCATCCCCACGCAATCAGGTGGGCTTCTGCGACACAATCTTATGTGGCATTGTGGCAATTTGTAAGAGTTTTTGGGTTTGTATTACAATTATTTTGTGCTTAAGATTTATGTCAAGCCAACTTATTTTTACATTTATTTTTTTAGAATCCTATTTCTCCTACTTTGATTTCGCAACAAATTAATTATTCTATTTTTTTCTTCTATTTCATAATTCAAATAACATAAACGCAAACTCATTTCTCAAATTTCTCTCTCCCCTATCTTTTTTCTTTTTTTTTTTTCCCACTCTTTTTCCTTTTTTACTGGTCCATTTGTATTATGTTGAATCAAGTTCATTGAATCAAGTTTTCATAGCCACACTAGAAAGTTCATTGAATCAAGTTATCTCAAAATATGGTTTGATCCCAATCCAAATCTAGGCCGGGTCCTTCGGGAATAAGGCAATTTGTCACTTTGTGAGCAATCTTTCTTCTCTTTCTTTCTAGGTGGAGTAGCCAATTTCGGCCACCCCTTTCAATGAATGTCTTTTTTCTTTTTCTTTTTTTTTTTTTAATGACCATTTGCATATTTATTCACTAAAATTTCTCTCTATATTGCTTTCTTCCTCCCTCCCTCTAGACCTCTCTTTCCTGGTTCTGGTCCACGTCGCTAACAAAAGAGACCAATGAACAATCGGTGCGAGGAAAATTCTCTCTATCCCTTTCCTCCTCTTATTCTCTCACTATCCTATTTATCGGCGGAGTGAGATATCACTTTATCCGATGTCGGAGGCCAATTAGGCAATTACACTCCGACGCTGAGACAGTGGTGGTCATACGGTAGCAGAATCCTTATCTTTTAAGGTTTGAGTTAATTTTATAGCCAATATATGTTATTCAGTAAATCATTGTTTAATATTCCTTAACCACTTATTGATATCTATCGTTTAGTGTGATTGACCACCCCCAGATATAAAAAACAAGCGTTTCTTTGTTTAACAAAATTTATACCATTTGATCAAAATAATACATTAGGAAAAGGGTCATTTTCATGTCAACTTCTTAGCCAAATTTGTTGGGAACTAAATTACATACATGAAAATTACGTTAGCAGTGGGAACCGTGACCCCAAAAATCACTTCCAATCGAAATCGGACATTTCATGCACAATAATGCATATACTTTTGGATTTTGGTTAATAATTCTATCATATGGACTTGCACTCAGATGTTTACACTGGACCCACTTCCCAGCATTCTTTTTTCATCATTGTTATTTGTGGGTAACCCACAGTACTAATTTGAAGTGGATGGTGGGTCCAGATTATCTCAAAAGAGCTTTAAAAGCCTCAAAAAAGTATATTATATGACCTCCCTTCATTTGCCATTAACTGGGGGTGTTGGTTCCAGCGCCCCCCCCCCCCTAAAAAAATGGAGGTGTTTGGTTGAACAAAGTTCTAGCTAGCTGATCAATCACTTGAATTAATAGAAATGTGCTGGTTTAACTTCATAATTAATACAATGAACTTGGTGCATGATATATACATATATATTCAGCAACCAATATTTGTTGCCGCAAACGTTTTAATGATGAGGGGTTGCATAACTTTTTATTTAGTCGCATAATTTTTCACTGTGCTAACCTCAAATATAAGTTGGGATTGTGATAACATACATAGTTTAATGATTATATATATCACCTTATTAAAAAAATACAATAATATATATCACATTTGATTTTATCAAAAAGTATAGAGTTTGAATTTCTTAGTTAAAAAAAATTATAAATTGGAAAGGATGAACTAATTCTTACTTATTTTTTTGTTACATATATATCAGGTTGGGAAGTAAGACTAGCTGCAAGTGATGGAAGTGCAATGAATGCGTATATACATGGAACTCAATTTTCAGTTGATAACACGCATAACCTACGTATAAATCAAGACGTATAGGAGAAGATAACATCGTAATCTATAATTAATGGATCTCATTATTACTAAAATAGCCCTATTCAAACAAATGTACGTGGAACTCAATTTGCCAGCTGCTATCTTAGATATATAGTTATACATACACACACATATATATATACATAACTTTATATGTACACATAATATTATATTATATGGGGATCCAATTATTAACAGTTAAGCCAACATTGTATATGTCATAAATCCAAAGGCCATCTAAAATCTGTGGCCACCTCAATGAGAAGTACTACTTCACTAGCTAGCCTTCACGTTGTCCATTCAAATATATATATATATATATATATATATATCTTAAATTAATCTAAAAGCGACGTACGACGGCAAACCTTATTTTGCAAGCTCATGATTTCATGTGATCAGTAAGTTGTTAAGCGAAGAGGAGTCAATTATATTCCACGGAGCAATGGCAATTTCTCTCTCCTTTTTGTAGTTATTGTTGAGAGAGAAAGTAGATCAGATCAAATGTTACCTTGGGGTGGTAAGGGTGATTGTTTTTTTAAAAAATTAATTAATTAATAATTGGGGTTTTCAGCAAGCGACCTTTTACCTTGGTAACCTTTTTCAAAAAAAAAAATAATATATATATATATATATATATAAACGATAATTTCTTATTGTTGGCATAAGTAAATGCGGCATACAAACTAAAATTATAACATGAGAAAAATTAGCAGCTGTATCATCCTTAATCGGGACCCAACTATATAAATAAATGTGTGTGTGTATGCACTATATAAAGATCCAAAATTCTTGATAATAATTAGAGAAATGGGGAGTTTTGCGGACATATTTGTATAGTTTTTAGTCAAATTGGGAACGAATATTCAAATAATAAGACCGCTCTGTCAATTAGAGTCGGGTCAAAATTCTCTGTCTCCATGTAATCTTGTTTTTTCATATTTTTTCTTTCTGGAGAGGAAAGATCCTCCTTTCTACGATTTCTCACCAGCACGATTTTGTTTTCCCTTTTTCTCTTCTTATTTTTAGTCCAATATTATTGTATAATTAATTACAAATGAAAAGTTAATTTGAAGTGACCATGAAGTTCTATCACCTATATCTTGTTCTAGTTATGGATTTTTTTTTTATCTTTTACTTTAGTTTTTTTTTTTTTTTTATGTCGTTATTTCAGATTTATTGCTTCTAAAAGATCTAGAAGCTTTAATTGGTGGAATAAAAATATTATCTTTCTTTAAAAATTAAAGTTCAACGTACCATGTTCAATTATTGGAATTTATCAAGTAATTGGCAATAAGTTTTGAAAACCATTGGGAAAAATCTTTTTTAAGAAAAGCACATGTGTTTAGAGGATATATAATTATCTATGATTTTCTTGTTGACACGTATTAACTCCCGTCGACCTTAATTTCTAGTCTAACTTAAAATTAAACACGTTGATCGGAAACTTCCAAACGATTGTCAAGAATCTTTCAAACTCTGAAAATTCTAATATATTTAAGCTATGTTCTTCCCTTATGTATATCAAACTTCCACTTGTTGATGATCACAAGTTTTTCCCTTTATTTTAATCCATATATCCTACTAATCAATTACTGATCAGCTGGAACTTGCCAAATTTGCAATAAGATTCAAACGCATAATTCATCATGGCTTATTCACCAAAAAAAAAAAAAAAAAAAAAAAAAAAAGCTCAATTCATCATATTAAAGGAGAAAATTTTTGTGTGGCCAATAATTCATGACGTGGTGATTGCTTACTCATATATATTTATATATATATATATATATATATTATGGCGAAGGTTGGGCTAACTTTTTTTGAAATTTTTATATAGTGGGGGTTTTTTTTTTAATTTAAAAAAATTGATATGTGTAAAAACTAGTCTTGATCCTCTATATATTAAGAGTTCTTTATATTTAATTGGGCAAATAATTTAGGTTTTAAAAAGGAGAGAGTACCTAAATGACACAAATTAATTATCATTCTACTAACATGATACAAAAACTTAACACTAGACTAACTTTACATAAAATTAAACTAAATTTAATTACAATTGGTGTCATGTTGGTCAAAAATTGAGAATTTGTGTCATGTTAGTCAATATATAAAAAAAAAATGTGCTTGTTTTGGTAATTTTCTCTTTTTAAAAAATAAAATCAGTTTTACTAAAATCATATACATTAGTAAGCCAAGTAATTTGGCCTAAAATCTAAATCTAAACTACAATTTTTAATAGCCTAGTATTTTAATAGAGTGGCCCATTGTACTATTTTGTCTACACATAAACTAAAAGTTTATAAAAGAAGCCAACTCTTCACTGTCACATTATACCATTCCTAAATAAATTTGAAAATTTACTCTATTATTTAAGGTACAATTTTTATTTTTTCTTTGGTTTACTGTATTGGATTTATTCTCAATTTGAGACAACTTTATCTTAGTCTATCAATTTATTCTTTTTCAACTTCTTATTTCCGATTTAGATTTGTATTTTTTTTTTCTCGCTTCTTGTTCTGATTCTTTTTTTTTTTAATTTAATTATGATTTTTCTATTTATCTTAACGTGGAATTAAAGGGCTATGGTACTATTGTTTTTTCTAATTTTTCTAATCCATATATCCTACTAATCAATTACTGACCAGCTGGAACTTGCCAAATTTGCAATAAGATTCAAACGCATAATTCATCATGGCTTATTCACCAAAAAAAAAAAAAAGCTCAATTCATCATATTAAAGGAGAAAATTTTTGTGTGGCCAATAATTCATGACGTGGTGATGCTTACTCATATATATATATATATATATATATATATATATTATGGCGAAGGGTGGGTTAACTTTTTTTGAAATTTTTATATAGTGGGGGGTTTTTTTTTTTAATTTTAAAAAATTGATATTAGTAAAAACTAGTCTTGATCCTCCGTATATTAAGAGTTCTCTATATTCAATTGGGCAAATAATTTAGGTTTCAGAAAGGAGAGGGTACCTAAATGACACAAATTAATTATCATTCCACCAACATGATACAAAAACTTAACATTAGACTAACTTTACACAAAATTAAACTAAATTTAATTACAATTGGTGTCATGTTGGTCAAGAATTGAGAATTTGTGTCATGTTGGTCAATATATTAAAAAAAATGTGCTTATTTTGGTAATTTTCTCTTTTTAAAAAATAAAATCAGTTTTACTAAAATCATGTACATTAGTAAGCCAAGTAACTTGGCCTAAAATCTAAATCTAAACTACAATTTTTAATAGCCCAGTATTTTAATAGAGTGGCCCATTGTACTATTTTATCTACACATAAACTAAAAGTTTATAAAAAAAGCCAACTCTTCACTGTCACATTATACCATTCCTAAATAAATTTGAAAATTTGCTCTATTATTTAAGATACGATTTTTATTTTTTCTTTGGTTTACTGTATTGGATTTCTTCTCAACTTGAGACAACTTTATCTTAGTCTATCAATTCATTCTTTTTCAACTTCTTATTTCCGATTTAGGTTTGTATTTCTTTTTCTCGCTTCTTGTTCTGATTCTTTTTTTTTAAATTTAATTATGATTTTTCTATTTGTCTTAACGTGGAATTGACGGGCCATGGTACTATTGTTTTTTCTAATTTTTTTTGTTTGTTAATATTGGTGATAATATGTTAATTCCGATTAAAAAATTAGAAATATCTCGCTAGAAATTAGTTATTTTTAGTTTTTATTATGAATTTTAGCTGAGAAAATTAGAAATAGCATTGCTTAATATTCTGGAGTTAAATGCAATTTTTTTTTTTTCAATTTATTGGTGATAAACTTAGACATGCCTTTTTTTTTTTTTATAAAGAATTTTGGGCTCATGGACTATAATGATTTTGATGTCGTATATGGAAGATAATTTTTTAAATGAATGTTTGATTGTCTACATCGAGAAGGAAACTGTTGCAAAATTTAATAGTGAATTAATTATATATGAGTTTGTCTCTATAAAAGATCATCAAGCACAACTTATATTTAAGAAAATAGAATGATATTTTGAGGTATATGAAACATATATTCTCTTTTATTGAGAGAATAATATTATTTACAAGTGCATAAAATAATTTGTTTTCCATTTTTACAAGTGATATATTAGACTTGGAGTTTCAAGATGTGAAACTTAAATGGCTATGGTATTATAAAGATATTAAGATCAATATTTCAATTTCATATTCTTTCTTGTATTATTTTTATTTTTCATTATATATAACTGACAGTGACATGTTGTCTTATTTAGATATAATACTAATATTTTCTGATGTCAATATATCATGAATTTAATAAATAAAATTTTATATATATATATATAATTTAGTATAATCTTGATTAAAATTTTTTTTAATCCCTTTACTGATATAAATTTTGGCTCTATCATTGTATATATAATTCATGATGTGGTAAAAAGATACAACACTCTTGGCACATCTGGGATACCAAATCAAAATGGTCATAACGTTCGCAAAAAAAAAAAAAAAAAATGTAGTCGTAGTAGTAGTAATTACATTACTTATAAAAAGAGGTGGTAATTACATAAGTTCCCAATAATTTTGATATGAGTACTGCATCACATTATATTGGTTTTTTTAATCTTATTGTTCTTTAAATAATTTTCATTAAATATAACGTTCAAAATATATATGATGGAGATATATCCTAGTTCTGTATGAAGCTTCCCATAATTTCAAGTACATATTTTTCTCTTTATTTTTATACGTATTAGCCCTATTAGACAGACACCTACATGTGTCACCATGGAGTTCGTGGCAGCAAAGAGTACCAAGGAGTTAAATTAATTAAGAGACCTCTTCATGATGTTTCAAGTACTTGACAGTGGTACACGTGTCAGGCTCATTTTTCGCCATTTATTGGATTGAGAAAACTATAAACTATGCGAACTATATGAAAAAAGGGTCGAATCGTGACATCATGGCTAGTTGATTGTGTCTGTGGTTCAATCTAATCAATATCACCAAAAAAAAAACCCAACAAATGATCAGTTGCTTCGGTTTTTTTTTTTTTTTTTTTTTTTATCTAATTAAAGATGGTTGCAGAATTCAGTCTGGACGTCAAGAAATTTTGATCAAATTGGCATCCCTTCTCTCGTAATATACTCATCTTAATAATTAAAAGAAAATACAATGAAATTTGATCATATAACAAAACCACTCCGAAAAGGAGAAAAAATGCTAAAGCCATCACTATATTATCATCTTATAGAATTTATCTAGATAAATCCGGTGACTCATATTTGGTTAACTTTCTTTAAATAAAATATATTAATTTATTACTTTTTTTTTTAATTATTTTTTAGCTAGGGTGGGCATGTGGATCAATTTACAAATGGGAGGGAAAAAGAACAAAAGTATAACGATCTGGTTTAGGTTGGTTTGTAGTTATTATTGGGTTTTTGTTTGTTTGTTCAATAATGCTAATATTATATGCTATGGAAGGAAGGAACCAAGGGGGAGACAAAAGGCAATCAATGTTTGAAACTTTTTTGGGTTGAACAAAATAATGTGTTTTCTTGGGCTCAGTCATCATCATTTACATGTGGCCAGGAACATCTCTACTCCAACAATTTAGTGTGTGGATGCATATGAATGCCACGCAGGGCTGTCTTGGCAAATTCCTTTTTATTATTATTATTATTATTATTATTATTATTATTAAATTAAGGCCCCGCAAAAGACCAATTTAGTCAATTATGAATTGGCTACCAAATTAAATTAGCCTTTTTCTCACTAATCCTTGATTACGGTAAAAATAATTGCCTTACCCTGGTTCTTTGGAGATTGCAAAACTTTGCCAATAATGCATTATAATATTGCTATATTAATTGTGAATAGAAATACTAGCAATGATGTCTTTACTTTAATTTGATGAGCATGAAGTCCTCCATTATTGTCTTCAGTTTTCCTCTAATAATTTATGATTGAATTATTAGATCATTGAAAATCTATTGATCTACAACTCAGAACAACCGATCTGGTAAAACCCTTACAGTTTGGATTTTTTTTTCTCCCTCAACAATTAGCTTGGCTTGTCTGAAAATTTTGGAAAGATCCCATGTAAACGTACTTATTTAATATATATATATATATATATATATATTTAGAGATGGAGAATGGTTAATATTAAAATAAATAAAAGTAAAATAAGTGTTTATTTTATTGAAATTATTGCGGATAGTTTTTGAAATACATAGAGGTCTCTAATATATAAATTTAATCGTTTTAAAATTAAGATGAATCATGTGTATTTAAAAAGCGACATTATGAAAAATTATGATCGGGTGTCCATAAAACCACACTTAAAGAAAACATAAGAAAGTAAAATTTCTACCGAAATAAAATAGGTTTTATCCCATTATCTAACAAACTGCCTTAAAATTCTAACCATAAAGAAAAAAAAAAAAAAGATAGAGAGATAAATTCTTAATGTTTATTTTATTGTAATTATTGTGGACATACATTGAATCGTTTTAAAGTTAATTATAGAGGAATCATGCGTATTTCTACCGAAATAAATAGATTAACTAACAAACTATCTTAAATTTCTAACTGAAACAAGAGAGAGGGAGAGAAATTCTTTAGAACAAAAATGACAGCATGATGATCCAATAACCCCATCTACTGTCACTCTTTGACTTTGTTTCAAGTTACTGATGCCATTTATTAAAAAAAAAAATCATAATTACAAATTGATAAGATTTGAAGAAAAACACGTGGAATCTACCGGGCATTCTTTTTTTTTTTAATAATTATTTTGCAAAGGGAAATTTCATTAAAGCCATTGAAACATATATAAAAATATCAAATATAAAAAATCCCATATTTTATGAGACAAAACCCTTCAATAAGAATGGATCCACAAGAAAATCTCATGACGCTCAAAAGAAAAGATGTATATTTGAGACTCGATAACGGGAATATGTCTCATCGTACTGAAATTGAGCACATGGAAAGCTCTTTTTGACAAAACCTCATAATCAATGAATTTTTCTGATCAATCGAGGACCAAGACTCAATAACACTAGGGCCACTACTAATTCCGCATAAAAGTAACTCTAGCGGAACCAAAAACCGTCCAGACTCAGATTTGACGGATAAACTATCAACTCGAAAGGTGGAGAAACTACCTCTATTATTATAAATAATAAAAAATAAATAAATAAAATACCCAAAGAAAAGACGACGAAAACATCGTCATTATTACATACAAACTTAGACACCAAAAAACAAAAATCAATCACACAGAAAGAGTTCTTACTGATAAAATGAACTACATCGTCGAGAGAAACTAGCTAGTTTGCCGAAGCCTAGTTGCTACAGGACCTCCCTAATACATGATAATCACGTACTCCCATTAACTATCTCATTCTTACCTTGCTTCTTTCCAC
Source organism: Ficus hispida (assembly GCA_025413025.1). Classification (NCBI taxonomy): domain Eukaryota; kingdom Viridiplantae; phylum Streptophyta; class Magnoliopsida; order Rosales; family Moraceae; genus Ficus; species Ficus hispida. The sequence goes on along the minus strand of CM046372.1, from coordinate 35,441,603 downwards.
AACGCCCATCCTCTTGTTAAGGCCTCGCCTTTGCCAAGACCCTCACATATGATTCTCATCTTCATCTCTAGGGTTAGGAAACCAGAGATAGACCAAATCCTGCCCCCAAAATCTGGCCTCAAGAGTGAAAAACAATTGAGAAACCCTAGCCTCACATGTTAGAGAGAGAAAGAGAAAAAAAGACTAAGCCTCATTTTGATTCGTCAGTTGGAGATGAAATTTTTAAATTAGAGTTGATTGACTTTTTAAAAATTAGTTATAATTTTTATTGACTTTTCAGAAAAAAGACAAAAATTAAGATGAAAATTTTAAGTTCAAGTAGAAACACGAAACAAAAGCTAAGTGGTCTTCTTTAGCATTCCTAATTAAGAATGAAACTTCACACGCACGATTTAATTCATGTTGCTAATAATCACGCACGACCAAAATTAATAAAAGTAAAACAAACAGTAATTAATTATAATATAAGTTTACATGACGACATGACTCCAAATATATAATAAACCATAGTCCAAAATTTTGAAAAAAAAAAATTTAATTCCCAATGAAAATGTCGATCCACCAATCAAATGGGGATCTAATTCATCACCAACTTCATTGTTCCATGTGTCATGCCCTACAATTTAGACCAAAAAATAAATTTCAATTTAATACAGCTCATTCAAAAACAAATCTAGAGAAATTTATTATGTCATCTTATAATATTGTACATCTATATCTATATGTATATATATGATCATCTAACATTTGGATTAACCAAACCAATATTGCTTCTGTTATTAGCCAAATCTCTCTCTCTCTCTCTCTCTCTCTCTCTCTCTCAATACATATAATCCACATTGACATTCTCTTTTCTCTCTCTTAGATATTGGGGAATTGACCATCAGTGATCCCCACCAGAACGTTATGGTGGACACGCAGCCATTCCTTCCTTCCCTGTCGGAAAATATTATTCTTCCGGTGTCGTACAGTCCTCTCCATGACGAAACTCAGCCGGATCGCCGGCGAAGACCCACGAAAGGTCTCGTCGCTGTCGTTTGTGGGTTGTGCATGGTCGCTTTAATGGCCGCCATAATCGGTTCCAAAATAGATCGACAGCAAGTTCTTCGCCATCATCATCATGATCCAGACATCACAAACGGAACATTGTCATCCTCGTCGTCGTCGTCGTCGTCGAAAACGACGTTGAGAGAAACACAGGCGACGACAACGGAGAAGCCGTTGTCCCGGGGCGTGTCAGCCGGCGTGTCGGAGAAGACGAACCGGCTGGTAGGCGCCGCCAGCGGAAATTCGCCAGCGTTCCCTTGGAACAACAGCATGTTGTCGTGGCAGAGAACGGCTTTCCATTTCCAGCCAGAGAAGAATTGGATGAATGGTACATTCTCCTTTTTTCTTCTTCTTCTTCTTTTCTTTCCCGCCCCCGCCCCCCATTTTTCCCCCTTTCTTTCTAAATATTCACCTTTTGTTTATTTATTTATTTATTCATGTTTTATAATTTTTTGGGCGGTGGCACAAATTAGTACGTTCAGCGAAAGATATGTTATTTAATTTTTTATTTAGTTATTTATTTATTTTATTGCCCTCATTTAAAGTAAGAGGAGTATGCTTATTTGCTTATAGGAATTGACAACTTAATATATATTTTGGTTCAGCAGGGGAAAAATAACTTAAGTGTATATTTATATATATTTAAATAAACGAACAAAATTAATTAATTAGGGTTGGGACTTTTTCTTTTAATAAGATCATGGAAAGTGTTTCAACTTTATGGAAACTTTGAAAAACAAAAACAAACCCCACACGTTTTTCTAATAAGTTGAGTAATTTGTGTACATTTATTTATTAATTTCCTGGTCAATCACTAAATCGGGACTATTGGAAAACTTAGAAAGTTCTTAACATTTCTAAACGTAGTACTTTATTTATGTTTTGTAAGCTAAAGTGGGACAATCCGGCCCCTAATAGGGGAAGGTGCATATATGGCTATAACGGGCAAAATAAACGGGAAAATGGGTTTTCTGGTTTTTTTCCTTTTTCAAGAGGGCAAAAAAAAAAAAAAAAAAAAAAAAAAAAAAAAAAAAAGTGGTGGCTCTATTAGTACAGTTGAATTTAAATATAATAATTGTGTGGTTAGGCTGATTCTTGTGTTTCTTTTTTGATGTGGTTGCGTATGTGAACTGTCACTGCTCTGACCGTGTGAAATGTGAATCTTCTGCATCTTTCTGCTTCAGATCCAAATGGTAAGTTCTTTCACTTTTTCCTCTTGCTTTTTTCCTTAATGTTTTAGTTTTTACCAGTTCTTTTTTTTTTTTTTTTTTTAATGGTGCAAATACTTTATGGCTAATCCTATGTGAATCAGTCTAGTATCTTGGACGATGATATCTTATGGGACTCAAATTGGATTTGGTAGATATCACTAGTATTTGGGAAGAATACAATAAATAAATAAATAAATAAACAGTAGGCTGAGATCAAGCCCAGGGCTTAGTTGGCCAAACTATTCAGCTGGCTGGTCCTGACTCTTCATGGGCTGGCTAATGTAATCCAAAGACTCAGAGCTTATGTAACCCAAAGTTCCTAAATCGATTTCTGTTATCTTTTATTTCATATATGATATCAGCATATTTTCATAATGATATCAATCCAAAAAAGTAAATAAATTTTTCATCTCTTTTTTTTTTTTTTTGCTATTAGCAAAAAATAAAAAATCTTCTTATTTATAATTTTGTAGCATCACTTTTTCTTATCCACAGTCTATAAATAATTTGGAGTATTTACTCATAAAGTAACAAATAATTTACAGATACCAATAATTTTAAAAGATTAGATTTTTATCAAGTTTTATTATTATTATTTATTTTTGCAATTCTTATATGTTTCTAGTTATCCGATGGTTTAAAATTATGCAATAATACTCTATGGAAAATTGTGTAAGCGACTTCAAATATGTGTTGTATAGTATAGTATAACAAATGAGTTATGATTGTTGAATCTGATCAGGTCCAATGTTCTACAAAGGATGGTACCACTTCTTCTACCAGTACAATCCCAATGGTGCAGTGTGGGGAGACATAGTATGGGGCCACGCCGTCTCCAGAGACTTGATCCACTGGCTGCACCTTCCCTTGGCCATGGTCGCCGACCAATGGTATGACGAAAACGGCGTCTGGTCTGGCTCCGCCACTATCCTCCCTGATGACACAATTGTCATGTTGTACACTGGCTCCACCAACGAGTCAGTGCAGGTCCAAAATCTTGCTTACCCTGTTGACCATTCTGACCCTCTTCTCATCAAATGGGAAAAGTACTCGGGCAACCCGGTACTAGTCCCGCCCCCAGGCATCCACAAGAAGGATTTCCGCGACCCGACCACGGCGTGGTTGACATCAGAGGGGAAGTGGAGGATCATTGTGGGGTCCAAGATCAACGAGACTGGAATTTCTTTGGTCTATGACACCCTTGATTTCAAGAGCTATGAGCTTCTGGATGGAGTGCTTCATGGTGTGCCTGGCACCGGGATGTGGGAGTGCGTCGATTTCTACCCGGTTTCGGAGGTTTCTAACAAGGGGTTGGACACGTCGGCCAATGGCCTCGGAGTTAGGCATGTGGTGAAGGCCAGCCTTGACGATGACAGGCATGACTACTATGCTATTGGGACTTATGATGAGAAGAATGGTAAATGGTTTCCTGATAACCCCAAGATTGATGTCGGGATTGGGATTAGGTATGATTATGGCATTTTCTATGCTTCCAAGTCTTTCTATGATCAGAATAAAGCGAGGAGGATCTTGTGGGGCTGGATTTCCGAATCCGATAGTGAACTTGCTGATGTGAAGAAGGGATGGGCATCACTTCAGGTATTCTCACTCCTAGTTAATTAGTACGTCAAAGAAAAATGACAAACGACATCAGTAGTGCCCGACACTAAAACTAGCAAATGATAAGTTCGCACGGTGGGACATACTCATTGTGAGCGGTTTGCACACTTCTCTTTAGCTAAGGTTACATTTTTCGTGCAATGCACATGAATTGCAGGGTATTCCCAGGACAGTGGCCTTGGACAAGAAGACAGGAACAAATCTACTTCAATGGCCAGTTGAGGAAGTTGAGAGCTTGAGATTAACTAGCTCAGAATTCAAGGATGTGCAGGTCAAGCCCGGATCAGTGGTGTCGCTTGATGTTGGCACAGCCACACAGGTCAGTGTTTTATCCTTAAATTTGTGTCTAAATTCACCCCAACCTATATAACATATATATGTGTGTCATGTGAATTTTACTAAGAATATTTCTGCCAATGTTACTGCAGCTTGACATAGTTGCGGAGTTTGAGGTGGACAAGAAGGCTTTGGAGGAGACAGCTAAAGCCAATTACACAGAGTTCAGCTGCAGTACAAGCAGCGGTGCTGCTCAACGTGGTGCTTTGGGACCATTTGGTCTCTTGGTTCTTGCAGACAATATCCTGTCCGAGCAGACCCCCGTTTACTTCTATATTGTCAAAGGATCTGACGGCAATCTCAAGACTTTCTTCTGCACTGATCAATCAAGGTACTTCCATCTATGTATGGAACTCTCTATTCATTATTACCTTTATGTTTTTCCCCGTAATTAGTGATAGAAATTTGAGCCAATTAATCAGAAGAATTAATCACTTTATCTTTTGCAGGTCTTCTGTGGCAAATGATGTGAACAAACAAATCTATGGTAGCTTCGTTCCGGTTCTAAAAGATGAAAAGCTATCTGTCAGAATATTGGTGAGTGGTCTGTCTATAAACAGTAGATGTTTTGCTAATTTCTTCAAAAAGAATGATAGATACAGTCTATGACGGATGATCAACTATCACACGGCAAAAATTAAAAGAACTGAGTTAACTCGACTCTATTATGCGCATGTGTGTTGATTACATAACTTTTGGCGAGAAACAGGATTGTCATCGAATAAAACAGTTCACAAAGCTTACGAAGTGCTCATGAAAATGGATGGTAAATGTTTCAGGTTGACCATTCATTAGTGGAAAGCTTTGCACAAGGCGGTAGAACATGCATAACATCAAGGGTTTACCCAACAAGGGCAATCTATGGAGCCGCAAGGATTTTCACGTTCAACAATGCGACCGAAGCCACTGTAACGGCGTCGCTTAAGATATGGCAGATGAACTCTGCCTTCATTCGACCCTTCCACCCTGATCAAAAGAAGCAACATTCAAGTTAAGGGAAAGGCTTTTTTTTTTTCTTTTTTTTCTTTTTTTTGTGGGGAAAGAAAAGAGGAAGTTGAGGTGCTTTTGACATGGTTTTGTTACGTGATCCACAATTTCTCAGGCACCAAAGTAATCGACAGAATTACTTGTCATCACTTGTACCCTTTCTTCTATAGTTCACCCTCATTCCTTTGCCTTCTGTTTGAAATGTAGAAAGGGTTATTGCTTGTTGTTCCACCACTTGGAAAATCCATATATATATATATATATATATATGTGCTCGATTCTTTTTTTGATTCTCAGTGTACAATAAAGTGCATCTATGATTGAATTATTGAAGCTGAGAAGTTCAATTGTTCTTTCTTTTGCAAACATGCCCTGCAAGTGTTCTCCTCATATCCGATATTAGCCGAAATCATGAGATAAAAATGGATTTTTTTTTTTTTTTTCTTTAGGATAGCAGAAGAGTACTAGCCACAAAGTGGACACCTTGACAACCAGATAAATCAAAAATAAAAAGATTATAAAGATAAAAGATAGGGAAATGGTCATCTCAGTTTCTAGAAGCATCCATATATTTTAGTTCAACTGATGGCTCAAAATAAAAATAAAAAATATAAAGATTCAGATTCCATCAAGCAAAAGCAGTTACAGTAAGTTTTTCTTCGTATTAATTTATTTTAAAGGTATGGAGTCACTAATTGGAATACAAGAATAATATCAATTATCATTATGTTATAAAAAATCGGCGTGAGAAGAGAGAGGGGGAGAGGGATGGATGGGAATGAGAGCACTGGTTCTTTCCCTTTTAAATTTATTTTTAATTAATTGTCAAGTTAGCTCGATGTTGTCGTTTAACTGTAGATGTTGTTTTTAAGAATTATTGTCGTTTGTTCGAGGTATAATCACTTGTTTGATATGTTGTGGTTTATGACTTTTTTCTGTTTGTTTATCAGATTGTGCTTTTGTCAAGCAAATGTTGTTTAGATATAGTCGTTTCTGTAAGCCTTTTGCCTTTTCAAATTAGTTTGTGTTGTTTTAAAATTTTCTGTCTTATTTGGGATACTTTGTCGTTTTCAAGTCATTGGCCATATGGCATGTGTTATTTGTTTCTATCGTCGAAAGTCTTTAAATTTGTCGTCAGGACTAAAAAAGTGTTGTTACTTAGTTAGTTGGCTATAAAGTATATCGTCGTTTTCAAAATTTTGTTTTCCTAAAATAATGGCGACTGTGATACAATATTAGCCGTGTAAGATGTGTTATGATTATATGGTAAGAATGTTATAAATTTGACACATATTTATATTTATACCCATTATAATATTAGAATGTATAAAATTATAAGGAGGAACTCAAATAATGACTTAACACCTAATTTTCTTTATAACATATGTGTTTTTGCAGTCGAAAGTTTTTCAATTTGTTGCTATGTTTGTTTGCTTTTTTTTTTCCTCGTTGTTTTAACAGGTTGGGGTTTACAAGTTCGTTGTCTTTTTTAAGCTTTCGTTGTCGTTTTCCTGAAAATCGTGGCAATTGTGATATACAACATTGTCGTACTAAAGTACAATATCGTTTTAAGCTGTTGTTGTAAAGGTATTTGGCATTGATGCTTGTAAATTTGTCACCTTTTGATATCTAGTCCCCAATTTTTTTTTGACGATTTACTTTATAAATTTGTTTTATTATTACAATGTACCTTCATTTAGTTAACTTTACATAAAATTGAATATTTGCATTAGATTTGTATAAGATTTGAAATTTTATAGGTGAAAATATCTTTCATCTTTGAATGAGTTAAATGTGAGCTCTTTCTGACTAATTCTATGGAAATAAAAATGATCTATATAAACTATATTACAATAATTTAACAAGTATATGGGATAAATTGTCAAAATTAAAAATTTAAAAAACTAATATCAAAATGTGACAAATTTAGAGTGGATGCGTGTTAAGTACCCGATGCAATAATTGAAGGTCCTCTCTTATTTTTCCTCGGTTCCTCGCCATATATAAGGAAAATCATGACATCGGCGTCCCACATATACTCAAACAAATGCACACAAAAACATGAAAAAAAAAAAAAAAAGGAGGCTCTGAATCATTTTGAAGGACTTCTGTGCAGTAAAGTAAATGGGAAATTAAAAGAAAAATAAAAGAAGAAAAGGGTAACAAAACGAGGGGACATATATATAATGGAATATAGTACTGGCAAACGCTATGTCCGGATTAATAATAGTAATTGCTTAACAGTCCAATTATTTTTTCAGTTCTACTGTGTTCTTTGAAAGCTTCTTCTTAGGCTCTTGGCTCTAAATATTATGGCTAGCTTTTATTAATTAGGCAAAATACTACATTAATTTTGCAAATAACTAATTAGTCAAGGGGAAAAAAAGGAATACAGATTATTAAGAGCAAAGGATAGCCTATATCAAAGTACGGGGCGGGGGGGGCGCGGTGTGGGGGGGTGGGTTGGCTTGGGTGGGGTATGTATAAATATGGTTCAAGGCTTGTTTGCATACGAAAAGAACAACGGCTTCCATAAAAATATTTGAAAAAGAAATAAAAAAACAAAAAACAAAACAAAGAACAAGGCATGCAGCGGAAAATTACCAAAGAAGTTGATACTTTCCTGACAATTATAAGGAGATGAAAAAAAAAAAAAGAGGATGAGATGCAAAGCTGCTCTTGTTCCAAACTTTTTAATCGTTTCAAGGGTGTAAAAGGATAGGCATAGATCGTTAGCATATAATATAATATGAAAAGTGTACTCGACCTTTCGCCAAGTTTTTTAATTTCATAGAATTAACAGTTTCAGAAAATTGGTATGAAGATATACAACAATATAATACGGATCAAAGAAGGATAAAAAATGAAAAGATCAAACAGACTTTTTATTTTTATTTTTTTTCAAAATTTTTTTCTAAGATTCGATCAAAAAAATTTTTTTTTTGTTCTCCTTGAATGAAGTAATTCTTAATGTATATTTGGAGCTTTATTGCTAATTATTTTCCTCTTGAATAAAAATCTCTCTTTCTCTCTCTAAACTTTTCTCTCTGCCGTAGGGTTTTGCAGTCTTCTTCTCTCCCTTTTTTTGGGGCCGGAGTTCGGCAATGTCTTTGGGCTGGCCTCCGAATTCCCAGCCTATATGGAGGAGATCTCATTACCATAATAAATATCTGGGTTTTTATGTGGCTATTCAAAGTCATTTTGGGATGGATATGATGAGTAGAAGACGAGGGCTTTTTGGTTGCTTGGTCTTTCAGTGTCAAGTTTTTTCTCAATGTTTTTGTTTGGCTTGGTCTTGGTGGGTGCAATGGCCTAGTTATTACCAATGATTGTATCTGTGATGGTGAGATTTTCATAGTTTTTGTAGTATTTTAATTTTAATAATTGTGTCTTTGTCTTCGCCTTTTAGATTTAATGCTTTATTGTTTGCTTTTATGTTATGGTTTGTAATAACGGTGGTGGTTTATCTACTTTTTAAATTGGTTTGTTATACGTCAGATCTGAGTCTGTATAGTGTTTTAATTCCGTTATATATGAATCTAAACGGATTTAGTGGTGACCTCTATACTACAATTGGTAGCCTTTCAATCGATCCAGAGTTTCCATCGATTATAGAAGAATTGTCGAAAAGAACCTTATGCGTGATCGATGGTGGTATGTCGAGGTACTATCCCATTTTCGGGTCTCATACATCCGTTTTTCCCTTTATGTGTCATCAGAATGTACTGATGGTGCCGGTTTGAGTTGAGGATTTTATCTCTATAATGCGGGGTTAATCACATATATTTGTAATTTCTATTTTGAATTAAAAGAAATTTCCCTTTCAAAAAAAAAAATCCCTCTTGAATAAGCACGTTTTAATTCAAGATGAATTTCGCAATTAAAGTTCCAGGGTATATCCTTAGAATAATCTGCTTCATCCAAGGGATAAAAATTTTTTTGTTATTTGATTGAATATTAGATGATATACTTTTTTTTCGGGACACTGTATATGTATCTTTAATTATTAGTAAAGTATATCTTCTTTTAAATAAAGCAATAATTTGTCTTACTCTAGAGAGTGTTTTATTTATATTTATTTTTATTAGGTATCCTCTTGAGAGTTGTATGCATGGGGGGCCATGGAATCACACCGGCAAATTAAGGCTTAAGCATGAAGTTTTTCATTATTTAATGAACTTTGTTGAGCCAATCTCATATGAGATTTCATTTTCGTTCTATTTATAAACTACAATTAACTCCAATTAATACATTACTTTTAATTATATATATATTTACAGAAAAGGCTATGATAAAGTCTTATTTAGAAATTATATCAATAGAGCTCATTTTATATATTGTTTGATGAATTTCAACCGTTGAGATATTTTTTTATGTATAATAATTACGATACACATCAACTCATAATATTATTACTTAATAAATTAAAAAAAAAAGATATTAAAAAAAAACCCAACATTCCACCGTCGCCCTCCCTCTTCCCTCATTGGCCCCTAACCTGCGAAACCACCCCCCGATCCTAACCTCCAACAAAAACCAACCAACCCTTAACTTCAGATTCGTGCGGCCCAGGCCTTCCACCGCCACCTCCCTTTTGCCGTGCCCAGCCCCAGTGATAGGACACTCGCATGCCAGAACTGCAAGACCTAGACCCACCCCCACCATACCCCCTGACATGCCCAAACCCCGTCACACGACTACCCTCTTCCCCATCCCTCTCCGCAATCAGACCTCGATGACCGGACACACCCACGCCAGATCGGCGGGACCCAGACCCCCCCAACCAAAACCCACCCAGACCACGGCGACGAGCCCCCCCCCCCCCCCCCCCCCCCCAGATCTACATGAACCTCCGGCGAAACCCACCCTTCCAACTTGCAGTGACCCCCCAACACAACCTCCGACGACAACCCCCTCATCCTCATACTTGAACAAACCTCTGACGAAGAAGATAAAGAAGAGTTTGATTTATTTATTTATTTTTATTTTTTTCCTGCAATCCTATAAATTGGAGTTTATTTTAATTATTATGCATCATTTATATCTTATCCCTATAATTAATTTTGAATAGTTTTAGATAGAACTTGTCAACAGGATTTATGAAAAAAGTATGTATCGCGTATTCTCCCTATATTTACATCTAAGTATAATAATATAATTATTTCTAGTAAAAGAAAAGAACATAGATAATTACACCAATGGAGGGAATCGCGGCTAGATATGCGGCATGTGGCTTCACCAAACCAAAGGAGCACACCTACATGGCTATGTCGAACACATAATGATCTCTCTCTCTCTTTTATCCTTTTATTTGGTCTCATCTTTCTAAACAAGCAAGTAAGCAACCGAAATCAGTTGTTAATATATATATATAATTACATGTTAGCTAGTTTAAGAAAGGATTAGATTAAGGCACCTCAAAAATAGTATTCCAACGTCCAAGACGCATTAATTAACAACATTCCTTGTGCAAATCCAAGAACCAAAACACAAGGTTTTCTTGTCTTGGAATAATTATCGTAGTTCATTAGCTATTAGAATATTATTTCTTTTCTCTTTGTTGGGACAGGTTTGTTTCCAAAAAATTAACAAAAAAAAAAAAAAAAAAAAACCAACGAAGATTCCCCATAATCGTGCATGGGAGCGAGTTGTGGGCCATCAATGAGAATTTTTATTTTATTTTTTGTTATTATTTTTTTCTGTCCCTAATCCTTAAAAAGTAGTTCTTTTTTTTGGTTGAACTTAAAAAAATATGCACTTTACAACTTATGCCAAAATAGCGTTAAAGAGGCCAATTACAATAATATCCATCGAAGCAACGTTTCACTTAATTCTTCTTTTTGACCAAATTTTTTTTTTTTACTATCATTCAATTATGGTTCATATGTTGTATTCTCATAATTTTCTCCTCTGGTGGGGTTTAATAATTGTGTCAACAATAATAATAACTGCAGTGCAACTATAATTATGATATGTGTATATATATATTCCTTGAAATTGTAGGACCACAATTTTCATCATCGAGAAAAAGAAAAGAAAACGAAAGCTTATTTATTAAAAATTATAGTAACAGATGATGTATCGGCATCACAACTAGATTTTAGCATAGATTTCAAATGGGATTGTAATGAAGTGAGAAATTAGTATATGGTGAGGACATTTATAGTAGTTAAATTTATAGCCAAAATCAAAGCTGTGGACCTTATTCGATTTGTGGTTCATTATATATTTGTTTGTAAAACTGTTCCTTCAAATTATATAAAAAAAAAAATAGTTAACTTTTGTTGTTGGGGTTTGCCCTAGAATCTAATTAAAGGTCACCTTGTTGTATAAGAAATTAGATAAGTATTAATTAAAAAAGTTCTACGGTTAGTTAACATTCTTTAATGAAATTGATGAGGGACCACTCCTAGCTAGTTACCATTAGGTTAAACGTAAATACTTATTGGTCTTGCTATTTCATTCTATATATCTACGTGGTTGATGAGCATTTAAATTTGACTCTACATTTTTTTCCATTATATTTACATACAATCTTCCACTTGATTTGTTATATTTAGCGTAACCTATGTATGAAAAAAGGCTTTTTTGTATTGATACACTTTAAATTTATTATAGAGTTATAAATTACACTATGAATTTTTAATTTTGATAATTTACACTTTGAACCTATAAACATATAGCAATTTGTACTCCATTGATAATAATATTAATCCTTGAATGAAATTGACATGTGATTTGCACATGAGTTGTTAATTCATGATATAAATAATCATTTTTATCTTTATTAATTAATAATCTATATACAAGTGAAGTATCAATTGTTATTAAAAAATCAACATTATTTATCAATGAGGTGTAAATTACTACAGATTTATAAATTTATGATATAAATTGTCAAAATTAAATATTTAATGTATAAATTGTAACTTTATAATAACTTTAGGTTGTAATGATAAAAAAAGCTTATGAAAAATTATAGGACCTCAATTTTTCTTTTGGTCCAAAGTAGTGGATCCAAATTCTACTGGTAAATAAATATAACACATAATTGTGATCTCAAAGTTTGTCTTCAATTTTATGGGTTTTTTTTTTTTTTTTTTTGGTACGTGGGACTCAACATGATCTCTTATTCATTGCCGCGTGCCCAACACTTGGAATCTTACAAACATAGACATCTCCTGTCGCATTTCACTTTTTTCATTCTATATAATCTTTGCCCTAGTTTAGTCTAGTCTAATCAATTTTTGTTGGTTGCTTGTTACAATTTCACTTTCTTTTGGTACATGTTACAATTTAACTTGGACCAACTTATTAATTAACAACTCTCATTTTCGTTTACTTTTTGCGTGTGATTCTTTACATAAACTCTCTCACTCACTCTCTCTCTCTCTCTCTCTCTCTCTCTCTCTAGAGTTTTGTCTCCACATAGCCTTCCCCCTGCTGTTCCTGTATAGTTGGTTTCCAATCTATCCTGTCATGGAAAGGAGAATTCAAAGGAAAAAAGAAAAGAAAAGAAAAGAAAAAAAACCCTTCAGTTTTAAATTGTTAGATGCGTAGTAAAAGAACTTGTTCAAAATTTATATATTTTTTAATTTAATTTTGATAGATCTAACACTAATAATGCGGTAAATAAACCATAAAAAAATAAAACGAGAAAAACAATATACAAAAAAAAAAGAGTTATATTTGTAATATTTAAATTTTTTATGAATATTTATAATATTTATTTGTCTATGAGGTGACGTAATAAAAAAAATTATATAATTCACCTTATAGTTTACTAAATTTAACAATAATCATCTTATCAATGTATTTATTAAAAAACCTTTTTTTACACAATAAAATAGTCATTAAACTCTCATTACATATTTTGTAACTATACACATATTAGATAAAAAGGGATTTACTACTTATTTTTCTTTTCTTCTTCATACGAAGTAGACTAGTATTCAAAAAAACATACATTATCAATAAATTTACCTACCAAGAAAAAAAAAAAAGTCATAAAAAGGAGAGCTTTTTCAAGCATCCTAACGGGTCGTGGGTAGTGGTCTCCTTATCCATATTTTCCAGCGCTACATGCATCATTGCCACGCCAGAAAAGTGAAGGTAAGAGAAGTGCGTCAGCCAGAGTCAGCCCGCACAGCTAGTCCTGTCCCCCCACCACCAAAAAAAAAAAAACACATATATATATATATATACACGACCAGATTTGGCATCTCGAGGTGGAAATGCCGTTCAACATTTAGCGGATGCAGGTTTCAGGTTTCAGGTTTCAGGTTTCAGTCAGTTGCCTTGCCTGTCCACTTTCGTTTTGCCACCCCTAACTCCATCATCACCTCGTCCATCTTTCCATTAACACAAACTTCCCTTGTAACCAACTCCGTCATATTTCAATTTCCAAGTAAATACATTCTTACATATGTATCTACTTTTGAAACTCTTGACATGCGTCCCCAACTTCCCAGTTAAAAATTTTTTGAGTTGGAATTTCTTATGTGTTTGGCTATGTATTTAGCTATTTCTAAATTAAAAATGTAAAACTTAAAATTTTTTTTCGGACAAACTAGTAATATAAATATTGTTATGTATGTTTTTAAATTCTATTTAATTAAAAAAATTATCTTATTTTAACTTTTATATATACAGAGTTGTAAACTTTTATTAGAATTGTGAAGAGTGAAATTGAGTTGATTTTTTAAAAAATTACAAAAATTGAGTTGAGTTTTTTCGATTCAAATTGGTAAACCAAACATATACTTGTTCTATATATTTTATAAGATTTTGTTTTATATAGCTTATTTATGATCTTCAACTAATCATAATTTAAATTTGAAACTCATATATAACACCAAGCTTATGTTTGACATCCAGGTTTAACTCTAACTAAACTGTATTTTTTTATCTCAATTTTTGTCTTTATCTGAAAAGTCAATAAAATTTATAACTAATTTTTTAAAAATCAATAAACACAAACTTAAAAATTTCATTTTATCTCAAACACTAAACGAACCGTAAAACTATGTTTGGAACATAAGCTCCAATAAAAATTTTTCAAAAAATTTTTAAACTTTAAAATTATATAATTTTCTTATTTTAAATTGAAATGAGATAATTTCTTTTTTTTTTAATCGCATAGAATGAATGCTGAAAGATACAAAAAGAACGAATGCTGAGAGATACAAAACAACATTCATATTACTATTTTTTAAAAAACAAACTTTAACTCCAAAAGTTCATCTTCGATGTATAACTCCAACCGTTCACTTTTTTCTAATCAAAATATTTTTAAGCATGCGTTTGGAACTCAGGTTTGAGAGGTAATTTTTAAGTTGAAATTTTTTGACTTTTCAAAAACTAGTTATAATTTTATTGGCTTTTCAAAAAAAATCTTAAAACTGAGACAAAAACCTTAGGTTCATACCTGAGAGCCGAACAAATCATAAAACTCCAACGACAATGTATGCTCCAAATGCCACCTAAGACAAAGCAAATACTGTATAATTTTCACAATCTGAATAAAAGCGTTTCTATTTTTTTTTTAATGAATAAAAGGATCTGGAGGTGGTTCCATCATTTTCAGATTTTCAGCCTCACAGACAGTAACCCATTTCCTTAGGTATAGTAGGGAGACATGTTTTTAATATTAGTTTTTTTTTTTTCAGTCTGCCATTCAGGATATATCTAGTTACCACTAAACCATGCTTCAACTGGAGTGAGACCTAAAAAAAGATTACAAGAGTCGAATCCTAATGAATAAAAGAGAGAAACTAATAAAGACATTCACCCTAATCAACTTATTTATCCTTGTGGTGTAAAGTGTTTCTACCAAAAGGAAAGAGTAAATTGAAAAAAAAAAAAAAAGAGAGAGAGAATTAAAACAAGGAAAATACGAATAAATTCTTTTTCATTACTCCAACAGGTCCAATTGGAAAATTAATGATCGATATGATATAAAAGTTTTTCTTCTTTTCTTTTATTATAAGTCAGTGTCACAGAAAATCACAAATTTTAGATGATCAACAGTTAGTAGGTGACAGAAAAGCATGATCATCAGTCAAAAAAACCAAAATCAGATTCAGCTACTCCAACGGTAACTAGAGGGGTAGGACTTTTCCGACCAATAACGCCCTTCAACCTTACATTTATTGGGGGGTGGGGGGGCCACGCGTGGACAAATGTTTCAAGGCTGGCAATCATTTGGCGCTTTCACGCAAGATCTGAACGTTGGAAAGGATTCAATTTATCACCCCCTTCGTTTTTTTGTTTTTTTTTACTTTTCAATTTCATGATTTTTTTATAATAATAAAAAAATAATAATAATTTTATCCGTCACTTTTCTTTCGTTGTTTTTTGAGACGGAGCAAGTGTCAAAATTAAAAGCATAAGCTTGTGGGTGTCTCTATACAATTATTACTATTTATATTTAATATACTTGAAAGTGTGAACTGGCTACTGGCTGTCCCCCTCTCTTTCTCTCTCTTCATTTTCTCTCTCTGTCTCTCTCTCCTTCTCTCTCTAGGCTGTCATCCATGAGTGATGACTGGTTACCGACAAAGCTTTAAGCTTGGGGATCATTACCCCCAACCAATGCTCTCTTTTTTCGCTTGTTGTTCAAAAAAGTAAATGAAAATAAATAAAATTTTGTAAATACCCCACAAACACATGGACAATGGTAGAGAAAAATCAAAATAATTAAAAAAGAAATGCAAAAAAAGGGCCGCTCTTTCAAAACCACCACTGTGTCCACACTCGCACTGGTCTCTCTCGCTATTTCACTCTCTCTCTTTCTAGAGGCCTCTCTTCGTTTGGGTTAGTTTCCTCTTCTTCTACCACTTCTCCTTCTCTTTCTCTTTGTGCTTTTATTATGTAATATTACAGAAAAAAAAAAAAGAAAAGTTGTTTTCTTTTTGGGGTTTGAATCTTCAGTTATAGCTGAAAAGAGTTTAGATAAATGGCTCTGGGGAGCTTCTTCAGTGTTCTTCTCATCCACATTGGCCTGTTCGTGAGCCTCTCCTTAGCTGAGGATCCGTACGCTTTCTACAACTTTGAGGTCTCTTACATCACCGCCTCTCCTCTCGGTGTTCCTCAGCAGGTTTGAGATCCCTCTACTCTCTCTCTCTACACTCATTTCTCACTCTCAGCTCATCAAGATAGGATTTTTCCCACGTGGGTGTGCTTAATACTCACAAACGAGAAGTGGGTCGTTCTTCGATTTGATAAAGTTTCCACTTTTAACTCCAGATCTGCAAAATGTGCGCAAGTTTATATCACAAACTGAGTTTAATTAAGAGTTCTAAAGTTTTTCAGTACATGTATATATAAATTTGCTATGAGGGCCTGTGGTGATTTTAGTTTATTTCATCGTCATTTTATTACACTGCAGGTTATTGCCATTAATGACAAGTTTCCAGGTCCTACCATCAACGTGACTACAAATTACAATGTCGTTATCAATGTTCGGAACAAACTGGACGAGAGTCTTCTCATTACTTGGTATGGTTTTGTCTGTAAAGTGTGATCTATTAGTTGTTATACTGTGCATATTTAGTCTGTGTTTGGTTGGTGGGAAAGAAAGTTGGAAGGACAGAAAGATGTATAATTTAGGTGAGGAAATGACGACTGTGTTTGGTATGGATTCCCTCCATTCTTTCTAATTTTGGACTAATCAAAATTAGAGTGCTTTGCATTTCCTCCTCTAAGAACATGTCCAATAGGCAAGTTATATCTTGTTCTAATGTTAAATTTTATTATACTGGCAAAATTTCACTTTCCGATAATGTGCTATATTTACTATTTGGTATGTCATTCAAATTTCAATTTTGTAACAGGAATAATTTTTATAGATAAATTGGATAGTTGGTAGTTGAATGTTTTGTTTTTGTAAATTTTCAGAGTATTGAAAAGAATAATTGTTTTCATTGAAAAACAGTAACAATGTTACACGGTTATATACAGGGAGAGAAATAACTCAGCCCACAAAATAAGGGATTGAAAACAAAACAAATGAAACAAAAATCCCACTAAACTAGGAAATGAATAATCTACTGAATCCCGAAATGAGGAAACAACTAATCTGACTAAAATACAGCTGTACAAAATCCTAATATGAGGAAAAACTACCGCAGAATTTCCACATTTCCGCACAAGTTAGGCTATATAAGTTGATCAGACCCAACTTGGAACTCAGATCATCAAAGTGGATCCTTGGAAGAGCTTTTGTAAGAATGTATGCTGTTTGGTGGCATGTTGGCACGTATAGGAGGTCAATCATTTTTCCTTCAATCTTTTCCTTGATGAAGTGGCGATCAATTTCCACGTGTTTTGTCCTGTCATGGTGAACAGGATTTTTTGCAATGCTGATGGTAGATTGATTGTCACAGAACATCTTCATTGGTCTCTCACTGGGAATTCTTAGTTCTTCAAGTATCCTTCTCAGTCATATTCCTTCACATATGCCAAGAGCCATAGCTCTAAATTCCACTTCTACACTACTCCTTGACATGACTGATTGCTTCTTACTGCGCCATGTAACTAGGTTTCTCCACACATACATGCAATATCCTAAGGTGGATCTTCAATCAAAAACAAAGCCGGCCCAATTTGCATTAGAAAATATCTCAACATCTCTGTTTGACATCTTCTTGAACTATAAACCCTTGCCAGGTGTCATCTTCGAGTACATGAGTATTTGGAATGTAGCTTCCATATGCTCCTCGGATGGATTGTTCATGAACTGACTCGCTACACTAATTGAAAAATTGATGTTTGGTCTAGTGTGTGACATAAATGAGTTTGCCAACAAGTCGTTGATATCTTCCTTTGTCCACGGGTGCACTATCGGGATTTACTCCTAGTTTAATTGTTGAATCCATAGGAGTTTCAGCTGGTTTGCATCCTAGCATTCCAGTTTCAGCTAGGAGATCAAGACTATACTTCCTGTGTGAGACAGAGATACCCTTACTGCTTCGAGCGACTTCCATACAGAGGAAGTATCTGAGATTGCCGAGATATTAAATCTCAAATTCTTTTGCTAGGAACGACTTTAAGTTGTCCATATCTTCCTTAAAATCCCCGTCATCTACATACACAATGAGGATAGCCATTTTCCGTTCTGATGAGAATTTGACAAATAAGGTGTGATCGGCCTAGCATTGAGAGAACCCAAATCTCTTTACAGCTTTACAGAACCTGTCAAACCATGCTCCTCGGGGATTGTTTGAGTCCATAAAGGGATTTCTTGAGCCTGCAAACTTTATTAATAGCAGCTTGAGATTGTAGATCGGGAGGTATCTCCATGTATACTTCTTCCTGTAAATCTCCATAGTGAAAAGCATTCTTGACATCTAATTGGTAGAGGGACCAATCTAGATTTGCAGCAAGGGAAAGGAGAACTCTAACCGTATTGGGTTTGGCCACTAGAGCAAAAGTTTCTTGGATATCGATTCCATAGGATTGAGTGAACCCCTTTGCAACGAGTCTACCTTTGAATATGTCCACACTTCCACATGCCTTCTGCTTCACTGTAAAGATCCACTTACATCCCACTGGATGTTTTCTAGCTGGTAGGTTAGAGATTTCCCATGTTTTGTTTATCTTAAGAGCACAGTTTTCTTCTGAAATTGTAGCTTTCCACTTTGGCACTTTCAATGCTTCTTGGATTGTGTTGGGAATTTGTATCTCGTCCAGCTTGGTAATGAATGCTTGAAAACCTGGTGATAAACTTTTGTAGGAAACAAAGTTATAGATCGGGTGGCTAGTACATGTCCTCACACCCTTCCTCAAGGCAATAGGTCTATCAAGATCCCCTTTTGAAATATCAACAATAACAGGACCGGAGCAATTGTTACATGGTAAAGTTTCAGGGGTACTCAGGCTCGGATAAGATTCTTGGATATGCTACGGAAGTGCTTGGAGCTCTATCCTCGCTTGGCCTTTTTTCCTCTTTATGTAGACACGTAACTCACTGTTTGTAGGTTGTCCTGAATGATTTTGTTGCTGAGGTGAAGAAGGCACAGGGTTAGAGCTCTAAGGAATAGCTAGGGGACTCAGAGACCGAGGTTGGAGACAGGATCTGTTTGTGGGATATGAGTGACAATGGGTTCGCTTTGGATTTTCTCAAAATGACCCGGTATTGGAAGAATGTGACTCTCGCGGTGTGATTAACATCCAAAGCTGGTATTCATGTGTATTATTCTCCCTTTGAATATCAGATTTGGAGCAAAAGGGTTGAAGTTTGAAGAAGCTAACATCCATGGAGTTATAAATTTTTCTCGTAACAGGAGAACAACATTTATACCCCTTTTGATTTAGAGATATCCGAAGAATATGCATTTAATGGCTTTGGGATCAAGCTTACTACGATTTTGCTGGTTCACGTGAACGAAGATGGAGCATCCAAACATTTTCAGAGGAATGGTATGAGACAACATGTAGGATATGATTGAAGAACTTGACATGGGGTTTGAAATTTTAGGACACGAGAGGGCATTCTGTTTATGAGATATGTGGTTGTGAGGACGGCTTCACCACAGAAAAATTTTGGAACATTGGTAGAGAACATAATGGATATGGCAACTTCAAGGATGTGTCGATTTTTTCTCTCTCCAATATCATTTTGTTGCGTAGTGTTGACACAAGAACTTTGATGGACAATACCCTAGCTCAAGAGATAATCTCCAAGAACATATTCAAAATATTCTTTTGCATTGTCTGTTTTCAATGCTTGTATTTTGGTTTGAAATTGAGTTTGGATCATAGTATTGAAGTTCTTGATGGTTTGACCAACTTCAGCTTTTTCTTTCATAAGAAAAATCCAAGTGAGTCGCGTATGATCATCTACAAATGATACGAGCTACTAGGTTCCAGCAATATTTTTTTTATTCTCAATGGTACCTACACATCACTGTGGATCAATGAAAAAGGATATGATTCTTTGTAGGGTAGAGCAGGGTAAGAGTTGTGAGTGTGTTTGGAGAATTGGCACGTTTCACAATGAAAAACTTTTGGACTTTTATTATTGAACAGTGAGGGAAACAATTTTTCAAGATACACGAAATTTGGATGAGCTAATCGATAGTGCCACAACATAATAGCACTATCATTATTTGACTGAACAATTGACGAAAGATTTTTATTGGACTGACTCTTTGACACGACATAATCTACCTTGTAAGTTTGTCTGCTAGTAGGATCATCGTCTTTAAGTAGATAGAGGCCTGAGCAGATCTTAGCATTGCCAATTGTCCTCCCCAAATCAAGTCTTGAAATTCACAAAGTTTGCACCAAACTTAGTAACACAATTCAGCTCTTGAGTAAGCTTACTAATAGACAACAAATTACAATCCAAGTTTGGAACTAGAAGAACAAAGTTGGGAGTAAGATCCTTGGAGATGATAACAGAACTTGTGCCTGCCACTTTAGAAAGAGATCCATCTTCTGTATTGATAGTATGATTTTCATTACAAGGATTATAATTATGAAAAATAGTGGCATTTCCGGTCATATGATTTGATGCATCGGAGTCCACAATCCATGGTCTCTGTTCTCCCCTTACAATTAGAGCACTTAGAAAATTACCTTTTTGTGCCAAGGTTCTGGACCTTATAGTAGAGGTAGCAGGGGCTGATTGAACTTGGCCGAACATCTTTTGCAGCAACTCCAACTGTTCTTTATTGAATGGACTCATCTCTGTCTGATTGGAATTTTCTTCCATAGAGACATGATTGCCTCGGCCTTCCTTGTCATATTGGGGCGAGATGGCTTCCAATCAGCGAGCTTTTCGTGAATTTTCCAGCATGTTTCTATGGTGTGTCCGTGCTTTTGAAAATGATCACACCATGGCCTCCTTTTCCTTTGTCGATTCTCGCTGTTGTTGCTACCTTGAATTCCTTGAATAGTAGGGGCAGAGTTCTCAAGTGTTGTTGTGGGCCTTGAAGGCCCCAACATGATTTTCCTCCTGCTTTCCTCTCGGCAAACCTCTGAGAAAGCTTCTCAGATGCTGGGCAGAGGTTTTGTTCCAAGAATTCTCCCATGTTTTTCGTTGAGATCTTTATTAAGTCCCTTAAAAAACTTGAAGACTTTCTTCTTCTGGACGATCTCCTTGTGCAGCGCTGCATCGTCAGGGCAGAACCACTCATGCTACTTAAACATGTCCACTTGTTGCCAATAGCGTGATAGCATATTGAAGTAAAGAGTCAGAGATAAATCGGCTTGCCTGAGGTCATGAAGCGTACCCTTGATTTCAAACAGTTCAGAGGTGTTTTCATTGCTTGAATAAATTTCTTTGGCCGCGTCCCAGATCTCTTTCGCAGTCCCGTAGAGTAAGAAAATTTCTCTGATCTCATTGACCATGGAATTGATGAGCCAAGACATTACCATGTTGTTCTTTGCCTTCCAAGTCTTGAACTTTGGATCCCCCAATTTGGGCGAGACAGGAACTCCGGTAACATAGTCATCCTTTCCTTTTCCACAGTAGAACATCATTATGGATTGTGACCAATGAAGATAGTTGTGCCCATTCAGTTTATGTCCTGTAATGGTGAGATAATTCCCATCTAATCCTCCATTGACGCTAGGAATGCTTCAATCTTTGCTGGAGGTGACTTCAGAGGCAGAGGGAGAGATTTTTTCGGTGGCCATGAGTGAGTTTTAGATTTCAGAGGTGGGCTCTGATACCATGTAAATTTTCAGAGTATGGGAGAGACTAATTGTTCTCATTGAAAAGCAGTAACAATGTTACACGGTTATATACAGGAAGAGAAATAACTCAGCCCACAAAATAAGGGATTGAAAACAAAACATATGAAACAAAAATCCCATTAAACTAGGAAACGAATGATCTACTGAATCCCTAAATGAGGAAACAACTAATCTGCCTAAAATACAGCTGTACAAAATCCTAATATGAGGAAAAACTACTGCAGAATTCCCAGAGTTTTGAGAAACAAAGTGGATTTAAAAAAAAAAAAAATTGAAACAGCATTCTGTTTAGTATTGGATCACAGCATGGAACTGGTGTTAAAATATTACATTTTGGTAATGTGGCATGCTAAATATAACGTTAGCGTGCTTCTACTCTGATCATAAGTCTTGAGAACCATCCACTAGTTTTCCTGTCCCCATTCTGCATTCTGCTTTTTTCTCCTACCAAACAAGGCCTTAGAGACATATATTTAAGACAGGTGCCCTGATGGGATTTTTGTAACAGGGCTGGAGTTCAACAAAGGCGCAGTTCATGGCAAGATGGTGTCTTGGGCACCAATTGCCCAATTCCACCAAAGTGGAACTGGACATATAACTTTCAGGTCAAGGATCAGATTGGTAGCTTCTTCTACTTCCCATCTCTCCACTTTCAGAGAGCATCAGGCGGGTTTGGTGGCTTCATTATTAACAACCGGGCTGTAATTCCTATTCCTTTCGCAACCCCGTATGGGGATATAACCATTTTGATTGGTGATTGGTACACAAGGAACCACACGGTAATTATTTATTGGATTTTTCAGAACTTTCTTGTGAATTAAGGAATGAAAATTGCTGTTTTTAAGTGTTTGATGGTAGCTTCATTTGGAGGAGTGCAGGCTTTGAGGAAGACTCTTGATGCAGGGAACGATCTAGGGATGCCAGACGGAGTTCTCATTAATGGCAAAGGCCCTTACAGATATAATGATACGCTCGTCCCAGAAGGCATTGATTTTGAAACAATTAATGTCCAACCAGGTGAGTATTGACACGGTTGCTCTGCAAATTTGTTTTCCATTATTGAGGTGCCCTCTAAATTTGAATGTACGTGTTTAAACATAGTTAATTTTCAATCTTTTTTTGTTGAATTACATGTATAGGTCATGTCCTTTCCGTAAATGGCTGGTATTTTGTTTCAAGTACAAAATGGTGCTTAATTACTTAATGCATGTATTATTATTTAGATTGCAAGGCATTCCTTTTATTTTTTATTTTTTGATTAGTATGACATTCATTGACATTTTCTTCACCATATTTCCTATGGTTGTATTCTTGAACAGGAAAAACTTACCGCATTCGAGTCCACAATGTTGGAATCTCGACTAGTCTGAATTTCAGGATCCAAAACCACAATCTGCTTCTAGCTGAGTCAGAGGGTTCATACACTGTGCAGCAAAACTATACTAGTTTAGATATACACGTCGGGCAATCGTACTCGTTTTTGCTGATGACGGATCAGAATGCAAGTTCTGACTACTACATAGTAGCAAGTGCTAGGTTTGTAAACGAAACACGATGGAAGAGAGTTACTGGTGTTGCCATCTTGCATTATTCGAATTCCAAAGGCAAGGCAAGAGGCCCCCTGCCAGAGGCACCGAATGATGAATTTGACAAAACATTCTCAATGAACCAGGCAAGATCTATCAGGTTTGTGCCTTTAGTTATTATGAAATTTCCCAATTGTCTTTTTTGTGGCCCTGTTGTATTTGTACCTTATACAGCAAGTATGACACTTTGGGGTCAAGATTACTTGTTTCTGTCTACTTTATCTTTGATAGATTCTTCTCCAATTTGGGAAAAACATAGTAATCATTGAGTTATATAGGGAGTTGATCTGTGACAGGGTAAGTTTACAAGATGGTTCCTGTTTTTTAACTTCTGAAGTAGTTTTGGAAAGAAAAACTCTGGACCGTACATAAATATGAACATATTAACATTTTCTAAGGCCGTATTATGAATTTTGAAGCTCTGTAATCTTTAGTAGTTCACTTCTGAGGATTACATTACCGTTTTTGAATTTCGCAGATGGAATGTATCAGCCAGTGGTGCTCGCCCCAATCCACAGGGATCTTTTAGATATGGGTCTATCAATGTCACTGAAGTATATGTGTTGCAAAACAAGCCCCCGGTGGAGATTAATGGGAAACGGAGAGCAACTCTTAATGGAATCTCATTTGTCAATCCTTCCACACCCATCAGGCTTGCTGATTGGTACAAGGTGAAAGGAGTGTACAAGCTTGATTTTCCAAACAGGCCACTCACAGGACCACCTAAGTTGGAAACATCAGTCATTAACGGAACATACAGGGGATTTATGGAAATCATATTGCAGAACAATGAGACCAAGATGCAGACCTATCACCTGGACGGATATGCATTTTTCGTTGTGGGGTAGGAATTTGTTACTCCTTTGCATTTCATCACATTGACATGTCTACACATTGTTGCTTTCCGCCACAACATGATTTTTTCTTACAGTGAAATACCATTGCTTTGCAGGATGGATTATGGTGAATGGACAGAAAACAGCCGGGGCACGTACAACAAATGGGATGGTATAGCCCGCACCTCGGCACAGGTATACTTTACTTAGCATAATTTCTTATATGTTGGTCCTCATAATCTCCTTATTTAGGTAGTGCCGAGGCATCCTCTTTAGGTCTTCATTATGCTTCCTAAAATCATGAAGTGGAATGCATATTTTCGTTAAAACATAGTGGTGATTTCCTATTCTCCTGAACTGGGTTGCATGAAAATTTCAAATTTATGCTGATTCGTGATCCAAACAATAGCAACCTAGTAATATTATGTTGACTGAATCTATCGACGCTACTATCGGCTTTAGTATTTTCCCTATGAGTGCTTCAATTCCTCTGGGTAATGCTTTCGAGTAATTGTTCATTTGTTCTGTTCAAGCTCAAAAACATGCCTCCTCCACTTTCTGTTGTTTTAGGTTTATCCTGGAGCATGGACAGCAATTTTGGTGTCTCTGGACAATGTTGGTATCTGGAACCTCAGAACTGAGAATCTTGACTCATGGTATCTTGGCCAAGAAACATACATTAAGGTTGTCAATCCAGAAGCTACTAACAAAACCGAGCTGCCCATACCAGATAATGCCCTCTTCTGTGGTGCTCTCAGCAAACTGCAAAAGTATGTGCTCTTGGAATTTTTTTTTTTTTTTTCATCGTGAAAAAGCAGTTTCATGATGATGTGAAACTAAAATAATAGGAGTAAAAAGTTGGGACAAAACAGTAATTTTAGTTTTACAGAATGCATAGAATTTTGTGACATATCCATTCACGATACTCATCCTAAAATCTTTCATGACTTGAGACTGACATTTCTAACTTAACGTCTTCGTTTTCCTCCTTTCAGGCCAGAAGACATCTCTTTTGCAACATCAATCACCAGCAACGGATCAAACTTGTTTTTCACGCTGCTGATGACCATCTTCGTCGTAATTTCCATTTTCCGCTAAGGCATGCGGTTTCGTCCAAAGTTTGGCCATTTGTTTATCCCGGCGGTCGTGGTGGCTTCTTTAGCGAGGTTTGTGATTTGGCGTGTGTGTTTTAGGCTCTCTTTTTTTTTTTTTTTTTTTTCCGGTTCGTAGTCTTGTCGATAATGAATGAATCTATCAGTGATTTTGACACGCATTCTTTTCCCTTTGATCTTCTTCTTCCCACAATGGCCCAAGTATTTCCTTGTTTTAATTTATTGGGTTATTGTTGATTAACATTCTTTAATTACCTATCATTTTATGTATTAATAACGATACAACCAATTAATTCAATCCAACTTCATGACTTGTCCCAAGTGTTGGTTCTCTTGTCTACTACTCATTATTAATTATATTTGTAACCTTGTACGTAATGTGAATTATATTTGTCCTTTTGAGCTTAAAATTATTTCTCTGCCAAACACAAGAATCTAAGCTTTTTTTTTTTTTTTTGAAGTGCGAATATAAGCTATTTTAATCCTTGAAAATGACACATAAAATACCAACAAAGGAATTGCTTGTAGGATTGCAAGGCTTGTTGGGTACTATGTATGCTTAGAACATGGTGTCCAACTCTTCTTTAGCGGATTGGTCCCTAAGTTTATTTTCTTAACCGTTTTGGGCTCTGGTTCTAGAAATTGACAAACAACTTTTAAAATT